>VZRE01008523.1:0-47396 GCA_013396775.1 Cephalopterus ornatus | reverse complement strand
GGCTGCTTTAACTAACTGGGACAGCCCTGTAACTTAACAGGACATGCTACCTTCCCAGAGAGCCATAGCCTAGATTAGCTACAAAGACATTGGTAGTTCTCTAGCTATTAAATGGTTAACTGCATAGTTCATCTCCCTGGAGGTGTAAAAGCAAAGAAGTTTTGAGCCTGAACCTGTTAGGAACTGAGAACATGCATTATTCAGCAGCCTATCTATCCCAGCTCGTTAGGGCAAAAAGCTGTAGTTTAATGCTGCAGTTATGCATGGATGTGGAAAGAGGTAGTGGCCCTTCTTGTTTTGCAAGAAGAGGAAAAGAGAAAGATCAGAAAAGGGAGTGATCAGCATACATATGGTCCGACAAATTAACTGTACCCCTCCTGTGAATATCCTCCTCTGCCGGTAGACACTTGGGAGCCTCTGCAAGGACTGAGTACTCCCAAACAGCACCACCATTAAAATGACGCTCCTGTTTCTGCTTCAGTAGGGCCCTGAGTTGCAGGATATCCAAGGGCACAGAGAGAAGATGGTTATGAGCTGAGTTATCTTGGGAAGGACCTGGACTAAGGATGTGACAAAGAGAGATTGGAGAGATGGAAGGACTCATATCAGGACATTATAGTTTCTGTAATGGAAATTTGTTTGTTTGTTTTATTTTTTGTGGGGTGTTGTTGTTGTGTTTTTGTAGTTGTGGTGGTGGTTTTTTTGTTTAGTTTATTTAGTTTGTTCGACTGAAGCAAAATATAATCACGGAATCATAGAATGGTTTGAGTCGGAAGGGACCCTCAAGACAATTTAGTTCCACCTCCTCTGCTATGGGCAGAGACACCTTCCACTAGACCAGGCTAATCAAAGCCCCATCCAACCTGGCCTTGAACACTTCCAGGGATGAGGCATTCACAACTTCTCTGGGCAACCTGTTCCAGTGCCTCACCACCCTCATGGCGAAGATTTTCTTCCTAATAGCTAATCTAAATCTACCCTCTGTCAATTTTAAATAAATTATGCTTTATGGAAACAAGCAAAGACAGATTACATAGTCTACCAACTGGAAGTTGCAGCTCATGGCAGTTCTGGTCAGAAGGAAGAAGATAACTCAAATATGGAGAAGTTAACTGTTTTTTTATAAATAATGTTATAACATTAGTAAAAAGTGAGCTCCAAATGCAAAAGATTGGATCCTGCTTTTCTTCTGACCTATACAGAAATTTTTTGACCCAACATTCATGAATAAAATCAGAGAATTAGCTGTATGACATTTTCAAAGAAATCTGGTTAGTGCAAAAGTAAAAGAAAAGCATTTTCTTACTGATGATAGCAAACACAGGACAATATTGCTATTCGTGTGCCAAGAGTGGAAAACGAAAGAAATTTTCTATTGTTATATCTTTTTTTTTTTTAATCCTAAACTAATTCCTTACAAGTTTTGAAGTAAGTCTGGTATAATTATTGCAGCAATTAGTTATTTGTTAGAGGTAAACACAGCATATAACTAATGAAGCAAAATATAAAATCCAACACTAAATGGTAAAGTATACGATTTATAAGAAAAATCTTATTCTAGCAGATGTACTTCCTTCCGCATTTCTATGAAAAGCAACATTCGAGCTTCCAGTATATTATCCTTTCTTCAGTAATTACAACTTCAATTAGCATTTGTCAACATTTGTACTTTGTTAGGAAGGAAACAGCTTATCAGCCACTTCCTTTCCTGCAATCAGGCAATGATTGTGTTCAAGATGAGATAAGCCACTTTGGAACTACAAAACTTTCTGTAAATATGGCAAAAATTGCGCCAAACAGGTTGCAGTATGAAAGATTTCTCAGGTAATAGGGCATTTAACAGAAAACAAGGGTTTGAGAGGGCTTTGAGGAAGACAACTTTCCAGCTGAAGTTAGACAGCCAGAGCCTGAGTTTTTCTCCAAGTACTCAAACAGCACAGATCATATGTCAACACCAGGAAAGCGTGGTTGAAAACTGATTTTAACCAAAATATTTATAGGAAAGGTAGCTGTCCTGAGGACACATTTGTGTTGAACTGTAATTACTAACGGGCTCAATTACACTGTACTGACACAGCTCAATAATAGCCATGACACTAATAAGGATTGTTTAGAGGCACCAGCTAAACCTTCTGGAAGCAGGTCAGGGAGAGAGCCTAGTTCCTCCACCTACTGTGAGAACCTGTGGCAGTAAAGAAGAGAGTCTGAGAAGAGAATTAGCCTGGGATGTGCTCAAAATCTGAAATGTAGATTATACTACATTTTAAAAGCTCTACCATATGATAATTAAAATCAATAAAGCTTGCTGAAAAACTTGCTCCTAGCTGGCAAATGCCCTATTTTGTACTTTTCAGCATTCTCAAAGAAAATATCAGTGCTATGACAAAATTATTACATTTCCTTTGCTTCTGGTATGCTGTAAATGTTTGAGTCAATTGGATGGGAATAAAGGAAGATGCTCAATACACTGTAATTAGTTTTCCTTTTTTTGATTTACCAGTTCTCAGTGGAACTTCCCACTTCATCACAATTATACTGAATCTTTTGGTTTATTTCTATATCTTATCTATGGAGATTCTTTAAATATGAATGAGGTGAAATGACTGTAAAAGGAAATGCAACCAAGTCTTCTCAGTAACAGTGAATTTCCTCCTTGTTTCACTGAAGTTTCATAAAAAGATTTATATTTAAGTTACTGGAAAGAAAAAATCTTGTCATAGCTTTAGTCAAATTGATTTGATACCATTTATTCAGAATACCAATGCCATGGAGAGTTTAATCTTGCTCCAGAATAATAAGCAACTACTGAAGTCTGTTATGTATTAACTCTGTGCTTCCTGTAGCTTGCTAAATGTTCATTCACTTAAAATACAATTAACTCCTTTCATGTTTTTAATGGAGAGGCTTTTTTTCCTAAGTGTCACAGCCCCAATGTCCTTACCAAGAGAAAAGATCTAAGTAAACTGAGTGAAATTTATGTAAGATGTAGTTGGTTTGAGCCAATTGGTTTGTCCTCTTTTTGGCAAACCCCCACCTTGGACCTTTTCATACAGCTCTAGTCCTCCATTCAAGCAGAAAATCTAGTTTTTGATTAAGACACATGATATCTCCTAGCCATACAAACCATGTTAACACTTCCAATAAACTAATGATTCCTTTCTTCATGCAACCCAAACAAACCATAACGCAGATAAAACATAAAATACACCTTTCCGTGACTCTGGGCTTCCCCACTCCTGACTGTGCTCTGGGCTTTTATCTTTCTCCCAGGGAAGGAGGCTTTTATCTTTCTCCCATGTCCCACACTAGGCATTTTATTCAAAATGGGGCATCTCATATCCTTCTCCCTTTCTAAAACCCTCAAACTTCCTTTCTGTGTAGTCTGTACTCTATATCAGGATGAAGCCATGAACAAACCCCTTGTCAGATTGTTGTTACTGTCCCTCCAGACTTGCTGCTTTGCTACCAGCCAACTGAGGTGCCTTCTCGGTCTGGCCATGGCCCTTGCCCAGAGATTCAAGCAGAAGTGTTTTAGAGCTTCACAGAAATTTGGTTTTAGTCCTGTGTCATCACTTCCAAGAATTTCAATCAAAGATGAAGGCACAAGATTTGCAGATTTGGCCACTCCAGTAATCAACATAGCATTGGCAGTTCGTGACTTCAGCTGGAAATATCACCACAAATAGGATATGTATCACAAAATTGCCATGCAGAAATTGTGGTTGTATTCTGCACCCTGGATACATTAGAAAGTGGCTGAAAATATGCTTGTTTTAAGTATTCATGTGAAATGATCCAGGCCAGATCTGCCGTGGTAGCAGATTTCCTGCTACAGCATCAGAGCTGTTACAGGTGTCAGAGGACCACCTGGACTTCAGCTTCGTCACAGATGTTGCCCTGTCTACTTCTAGCCAAAAGGGGGGGAAAGGGAGAGGGAGGGAAGGAAGGAAGGGGTGGTGACCCTCTCCTCTGCTTTACTTTGCATGCTCAGGACCATGGTGACTCCCTCTCTTCCTTGGATTTTGGGGTTTTTTTGTTTATTTTTTGAGAGGTTTGTTTTTTATTTTGGAGGTTTTTTTGTGTGTGGTGTTGCGTTTTTGAGGGAGTTTTTTGTTTGTTGGTTGTTGGTTTTGGTGGTGGGTTTTTTGATTTTTTGTGTTATTGGGATTTTTTTGTTTCGTTTTGTTTGTTTATTTTTGTTGTTGTTTAAAACTCTCATGCTGCCTTGGCTACCAACAGCTGGGCTTGTGCTGGGAATGCAGACCTGGCTTCCAAGGGATGGTTCAGAGTATTTTGCGTCACCCATGTGTAAAGCTGTGTAATAACTCTATGTCCACTCGAAGTTTACTTGACCTTTTGTCAGTAAAACAGCTACTCACCCTTCCGGGCCCTTTCTCATAGTCTTTGCATTTAATGGGTTGTTTTTCAGTTTCAGAGTGGCAGGGTGTGCCTGTGTGGGGGTCTGCGCCAGAAGAAACATAAGACTCTATCCACTTGTCAGAATGGTGTAAGGAATAAGAACAGCAAAGTACCTCTTCAGCTGATCATATGTGGTGGATACCAATGTGTGGATGTCACACATTAGGAACAGTGCCCTAAGGTGTGTTTGAGTGGGCAGACAAGGTCTTCCTGGGGTATCCAATGGCAATGCACCTCCTATCCAAAATCAGGGTTACTCAGCACGTACCACAGGGCTTGCTGGTGATCCTTCACCGTAATGTGACTGCAAAACATGCTCTCAAACTGCAATAAGATGATTTAAAAACTCTGTGCAGGCACAACTTCACGTAGCTGGCCAGGATACGCTCTGCCCACAACCAAGGGTTAAATAGTATTTTTAATATAACTGTAAAATTGTGGGGGTTTTGCAGAATATTATAATTCTATTTAATAAATGAATAAAATTATGACATGAAATACTTGGTTTATTTATTTAACTCCCTTTAAACTGCAAAGGAGTACTTTAAAGGCCGTATAAAATGGCCTGTGAATGTTTTTCCCTTAAAGTTTTTTACTGAAAAAAAGGTTGAGATAAATGGCTTCAGCGACACAAATGCAGCATATTAAAACCAGTTATTAGCCTGTGTGGCAAAGAAGAATAGAACTTGTTTCTGTTTCCCAAACTCAGAATAATTGTGTATATTTTATTTTGGTTTTGTTTTTAATTAAAACTCTAGTACAACATCTTTTGTGTTTGTGGTAATTATGCTGAACTTTGTATCCCAAAGGAGAAATGTGCAAATGGTTCACTCTGTGGCTATTTCTTCCTACCATTAGTTCAGGAAATGTGTTTTCCAAGCTCTGCATTAGTTTAGCCAACTGGTGGCAAAAGCAGTTATTTGTGTTAACACAAGAAGAGCAGAGTTAAACAACAGAATAGACTACATTTCTGGGTAACATATGACCATCTGAGCAAGCAGCAATTGTACAAAATGGTTTGTCGTAAGTTTATTATTCATGTGCTAGTTGTCAACGAGGATGGAGAATGGCTTATAAATCATTGACAGCTGTCACTGGAAATGTTTATATTTTGAGAACTTTACAAGCCAATCTGCTGTCCTTGAAGCCAATGTGGATACTACTCTCAATTTACACTGTAAAAAAAAGGGAATTTAGGGTTTATCCAAACATACATAATGCTATCTGCTTTGAATTTGAAGTAACCACTATAGACTCAGCCTGAAAAGGTGGATGAGGCTCTGTCCTGAGCCATCAAGGCTGCAGGACATGAGCAGTGATGCTTAGGGCCACTTACCACCCATCAGAGAGGAAATAATGGAATGATCCTTTACCAGCACAAATGCAACTGGTAGGGCAGCATGGCACAGGCATCCATAAGCTATCCATAAGGTGTGGATAAAGCCACATTCACCCAAGACAGAAGCTCCGAAGTCAGTTCAAGTCCATCAATTTACAGCAAGTCCCCGTGGAGGTAAAAGTTACAGTACAGACAGTCTGTACTCTTAGGGTCCATGGAGAATGCGGGACAGATCTCGATTCCAGTGGTAGAGTGGGAATTACTGCAGCGATACCTGCCCAGTGATGGGGAGCCATCTGCAGAGCTGCCCGTGGTTGCTGGAGAACTCCACAGTGCTCCTTGATCTCCACCAGCTCACTGCGACACAGAGACAGACACGGCCCTTACACTCACATTGTGTTTACAAAGTTCCGTGGGGCTCTGGAATTGAGACAGCCACCAAGCTCTCCTCCTGGCCATCCTCCAGCTCCATACCCTGCAAGCCCCTACTCCTTCCCCAAGTTCTTTCCATCTCCCTATTTCTCCCTTGGGGATCCCAGGCCTTCCACGTCTGCCACCTCCACATCCAGCCTTCGGTCTTGGCTGATCCCTGATGAAAAGCCAGCCTGAGTTCGGGCTAGCAGCACCCACATCACTGCAGGCAGCCTAGTACCACCCTGAGCTCCCAACCCCACGCTGTGTCAGCCCACGCCCAGCAGAGTCTGTGCCCCATAGCAGGCAGCTGCCTGCTTCTGCAGAAATCCTCTGGAAATACTTTCCAAGGAGCTTCCCAACTTAATATCAAGAGTCGGCATGGAATAATGCCAATAGACTATTTAGAGTGTCTGGCATGCACTTCCTCTTAAAAACACCCCCACTAAACCCTTACTGTTCTATAGTGTTTCAAATACTCCTGTTTTATACATGAGCAATTCCTATAGCAAACTATTAAATCCTGTCAAGCAGATTTTTGCAGTAATCTCGTAGGTTAAAATTTCACTCCAGTTTGCACTTCAGAACTTGAATCTCATAAAAGGTACATGGTTTCTCAAACATGTGCTATATCAAACCAAGGACCCTTACATCCCAACTCACTCCACCAGGTCATATTACCTGGACACTGATGTCCATACCTCCACCCATATCTCCAGTAGGAGACCGCACTAAAGCCCTACTGATGTCTTTCCAACCTGAATTATCCTGTTGTGATTCTATTGTTCCTTTTGTTCCTACAGGACTTTCCATTTGCCTTTGTTACATTTGTTCTCTTGGTCCATGCCCCCAGCCCCACGAGGTGCCTCTGAATGGCAGCACAGCCCTTCAGCATCTCTGGCTGTTTCCTGTCCCCCACTTTGGTGTTCAGTGCAAACTTGCTGAGAATGGGTGCCACCACTTGTTCCAGGCCATCAGTAAAGATGTTTAAGTTGACGGGTTCCAGGACTGACCCATGAACTCTACTCCTGCAGCATCCAGACTTCCATGGATTATGGCCCATTAATCAGCACCCTGTAATCCTGTCAACCAAATCAGTTTTTTACCCATCTAACTGTCGATACATTCAGACTGTCACATTCTAACTTTAATACCTAAAGGACTTAATATTTGGAAAATAGACCATATGCTCTGCCAGCTTTTACTGCTTGAGCTTTCTAAGAACTGCCAAGAGGGTCTGTTTATCCATTTTTCACGTCAACTCTACAGTCTTTGAGACCTTCATCACATGTCCTTTCCTTGTCTTGAATCTGTCTCAAATGAGTCTGGTAGTGCAAACCCCTGATCATCCAAACTTTAGCTGGAGTTTAAAGTCAGAGTAATCTTATGTGTCAACTAGGTTTAGAAAGACATTACATTGTAAACACCCTAAACAATAGCTGTTTCAATGAATATTTTGTAAGATGTAGTTGACAGCTGGCAGTTTTCTCCTGTCTAACTGTTACCGTTAACCTGCAGTGCTTGTAATTTCTGTAATGACTCAAGGACAGGTGAACAAGAGGGTATTTTGTCCCTCACAAAATACTGGTCTTTATAACAGTGTGCTAAGGAAATGAGACATTTGGAAACTAAAAACAAGTAAGGCTTGGCTGGTTTTCTGCTGCTCTGACAATGCAAACATGGTTTTGCCGGCCAGTGTACTCTGCCTGCTATGGTCTGTTCTGAATCTCTCCTTAAAAGTTGAAAAAATTTGAGTGGTTTTACCACCAGACTCCATAACAGCGAAACATTAAAAATAGCAAGGGATGTTTTTCAGTGTTTATTTATGAACTCATTGCTAACTGTTAAATCCCAAAGACATTTCTAGACAAAAATGGAGATAAAGCTGCAGATCAGCAAGATAAGAGTAAGAATGGAGCACATACCCCAAATCACCTATCTTGAGCCCAGATAATTCAAAGTGAAGCTAACTGAAGTGAACCATGCTGACTGTTAATGATATATCACTAAGAAATCCACAAAAGCTTAATGCTTCCCAGCAATGACAGTGTGAAGGAAAAGTATTTTAAAAGCAAGTCTTTAAAAAAAATCCCAGAATTAAAGAGTATTTGAGGCTGGCAGACACCTCTGGAAACAATCTAGTCCATCCTCCTACTCAGAGGAGGGTTGGCTACAGCAGGTTGCTCAGGGTCATGTCTAGTCAGGATTTGAGTATCTCCAAGGATGGACAGTCCACAACCTCTCTGGGCAATCTGCTCCACTGTTTGACCAACTGAACAGTAAACTTACCTTTTTCTTACGTTGAAATGGAATTTTCCTTATTTCAATGTGCCTCCCTTGCCTCTTGTTCCTGCACTGGGCACCACTGAGAAAAGTCTGGTTCCTCTTCTTTATACCCATCCCCCATCAGACATTTACACACACTCTGTGTGCTTATGTATATGAGATCTCCCTGAGCCATCTCCCCTCCAGCCCAAACAGCACCATCTCTCTCAGCCTCTCCTCATATGACAGATACTCTAGTCCCTTTATCACCTTTGTGACCCTTCACTGGGCATCCAGTATGTCCTTGTCTCTCTTGTACTGGGAAGCCCAGCACTGCACACAGCCTGCCAGATGGGCCTCGTCAGTGCTGAGCAGAGGGGAAAGATCCCTTCCCTTTTCCTGCTGGCAACACTAAGCCTAATGAATCCCAGGATACATTTGTTTCTTTGCTGCAAAGACACACTGCTGTCTCATGGTCAACCTCTTGTCCACAATCCCAGGGCTTTTTCTGCAAATTGCTTCCCAGGCAGTAGGCCCCCAGCTTGTGATGGTGCATGAAAATCCTTTCAGTATATTCTGTCCAGAAAAAAATTAGGGTAACATTCAAAATTAGTTTGGCGCCTCAGAACAATTAGGTGGACCTTACTACCTGTGGTCTCAAGAACCCTTCCAGTACTCCCTTCAGATCCCAAGATGCTTTAAGAATGTGACTAGCCACATGTGCTTTTACATCTCTGCTTGTGCACTTGCCACTCACAGTTCTCTTCATGTACAGGGTGCATGGGTAGGGTACAACTTGTCCTGAACACTTTTGGATGAAATGGCACAGATGCTTCTATCCTTCCATCTGCTGTAAAGGCAATCTAGGTGAATGCTGGGGTCAAATGGATTCATCTCATGGTCTCCATGCTTTCACAGGGAAATGCAGGAGAGTAGATGATGCTACTCTTTTCTTCGTTTTTCTGTCATTCCCAAGTGATTCTTCACTGCCAAGTGAGGACATCACACTTGGGAGTCCAGGTGATGAACAGGGAACTGACCTGGGATGAAAATAACACATCTGAAAATGGTTACTTTTTCAATTGAATTATGTTTCTTCCCAAATAGTTGTATCTTCACTTGGGAGAGTGGAAACCAGCAGCTGCATGAGCAGGAGCAAGATCTACGAGGAGCTGCAGCTAAGCAGATATTAAGTATACCCCACCAAAGACGTCTCAGGGGCCTCCTTTTAGCAGTGCACTGAGCATCTGACACACACTGACAACACACTGTCCAAAACCCACAGGTCTGATTCTGCCTCTTACTGCTGTGGCTGTAATGATCAGGCCTCAGGGGCACCAGAATGTATTGCTTCTTCTTCACTCCTCAGCCCTTCCCCAAGGCGCCCAGTGGTGAAGACATGTTATGGGGAAGAAAAAGAAAAATTGCTTTTAATCACCTTAGTGCAAGAAACTGACACAAAGCCTTCCTCCACTGAGCCATTGGGGAAAAGATACACACCGTGGCTTCTTTCTAGCACACTTTTTAGGGAAAGAAGTGTAAACCAGCCATTTCCATTCAAAGAATGTGGTTGTCCAAAATGCAGTCCCACGGAAGCACCTCAGAGCTGCAGGTAGGCATTTCTGCCCAGGAAAGAAAGAGAGAAAGAGAAAAAAAAATCATTTGCTTCTTCAGAGTTGTAATTTCTTTATCTCTCCTTTTTCCTTCCTCTCTACACTTGATGTGCTAATGCCATCTTCCTCTCAAGACAAATAGTATGGCTCTGGGATTTCATCTTTGCAGGGCAGAAGTAAGGATGCTTGAATGTTTTAAGTATATTTCAAGTTACTTCATTTCAAGCTACAATCAAAATACCATTTTCCAGATTTGTAATGAACAGTTTTAATGAAGTTATAACTTTCTGATGCACTGTATTTCCATTGCTGTCTTCCTTCAGTGCCATCTTAACACATCTGGGACCACCAACAAGCAAAATTAATTCCAGTTTTTCTGTTGTTTTGCACCTGACTCTATAAGGTCTTCTACAGATACACATTCTGTACTATTACTAAGACAAGCTCCTTAGATTCTGACTATTCTTGTAATAAAGTACTTGTGTTGCTGAAGCTGTACATTCATGAATGTCTAAACTTACTGAAGCAAGATTAGATGGTTTTTGTCCGGAATATGTAGGAGCCACCAAGCATTGCAAAACCTGAGGGTCAGGGTAAGACTCCAGCAGTGTTTTATCCCCTTAGTAGAAGTTTCCCCCACACAGAGGAAACTGCAATGACTCAGCTGCAGGGTGCACAGTGACTGCAGTGACTGCAGGTTTTAACAACAGCTGGTCAGGAGTGATCCAAAAATATCTACTGAACCACCAAGGGTCCCAAGCTATGTTCGTTGTGACGCCACGACAAAGCCAGAGATGATGTGGCTTGTTTCTGTTTCAGGTCGTATCTGAGAGTGGATAAAATTCCTAGTGTGCTCTTGACATGCTGCCTGAGCATGTAATGGCAGTTTTTTCCTTTCTTCAACTACAAGCAGAGAACATACTACAGTCAATTAGAGCAAATATCTCCAGAATCCAAATGGATCATGTCCATGGATTTTTAAATTCCGTACAGATTTCACTTTCATAGCACCTAATCCTAAGTCTGTTATAATCAATGAATTTCACATAAGGACTAGGTATAGAACACAATGTATGAAAAATACATGATATAGAAATAGTATAGTGAAATAATAGGTTAATATATTTTATAAACAGTATATTAATAATATATTACATGCATGCTATATTATATAGAATATAACAATGACCTATGAGAAATATACAATTATAACAATAATATAGGAAAAATATATAATATAAAATTATAGAAATGTCAGGTACAATACCACAACCTAATTTTTAACAGAGCTTACTAAAGTGCTTATAATCATGCTTTTTATGTGTGAGGCACAGCAGATGTAGGGGCATAAATCAGCTATTTACCACTGAGGTTGCTCAGTAAGAGCAATAAGTGACTCCTTAATCACACCAGCCTCTTCACATGTAGACAAGCAATGCAAAACTCCTTTCCCAGCTGAACCTGTGGGAACCCCTCTGTAAAGAAGATACAACTGTCTGGGACAGCAGAATTCCCATCACGTATCTTACATGGTACAGTGGCCAGAGTGGCTCACTTTCAAACCTATAACCCAACCCACCCTTTTGGGGGAATGCTGTGTACAACTCCATGCCTAGCATCAGTTAAGTGGCTCTCACTGGAAAAAGGCCACATCCTACTTTTACGGTGCTGCTTCTCATCTCTATTGCTCAGTTTTCCTGCCAGCCTTCTGCTGACCCTGAGATACCCCACTCAAACTGGCACAATACAACTCGGGAAAGGTGGATGAAGGCAGAGTACACAATGACACAGCTGGAGACCATCTGCTCTCTAGACTTAACTGTAGGCAACAGGAGCTACAGATGTGTAAGCGCGTGTTACTACGAAGTACAGAACAAGAAATTATGTGTGTTGTGAGGCTGAAGATGTGAATGGGAACAATTAAATAAGTGCAGAGGCAGAAGTAACTGTAGGATTTGTGAAAGCAGTGCCTACAGCATGGATCTTCACAGTTTTCTAGCAGTGCCCTGGTCTGGTGCTTCTCTCTGGCCAGTGAATATCTCATTCTTATGCACCAAATAGAGGACACTTAACTGTATGAGTAGTATATTCTGAAAACACTTCCTAGTTTGTGCCCCTCTGCCAATGCAGACAGAGTATGTAGGTAGGACTTAATAGCAGGCAGGCTTAACTAAATCATCAGATTTAGTTAATGCAGGTTATGGTAATGCAGCTTTATTGCTTAAAACCTGACACCTCTGATCAGTGAGGAGAACTGTAAGCAGTTGTGTTACTGTAGGCAGCATGATGGAGGATTCAGTGTTTATAGAGGCAGTTAGCAGAGCCTAAGGTTACACATGCACCAAGGCTCTGCTGTATTGCTAAGGAGGTGCATGCAAGCTGCTCCAGAGTGTTGCCTGAAGCCAGGTCTCTGGAACAGCACTGAAATCCCAGGGCAGAACTGCTCTTAGGAGTGCAGCTCTGAAGCCAGGGTCCAAGCTGCTTCCAGGGGAGGCAATTCCTCTCTGCCCTTACCCTGTGCCCATGTATTCCCAACACCACCTTCTGCCAGTCCTGGATTTACGTAATTCAGAGAACTAATGAGAGCTACTCCTGGGCATGCTACAGGTTACTGTTATTTGCAGTATAACGCAGCTCAGCCCAACTTGACCTGAAATTCCACTCGCAGGTAATACACTTTGTTTTGAGGGTTGTTCAAATGCAATGTCAAGCTCAATACAAAGTGGGCAAAGGTGTTATCATTCCAAAGGGTCACTGCATGAACAATAAGTGGATTCATCTTTTCCCACTACCAAAATAATTACCAAGGGAATTTGCAGATTTCTCAGGTGAGCTCTCTTTGCCAGTCCTTTCCTCAGGTCTCTGCTCAGGTTTTTATAAGGCCTCTTCTGGGATGATTTTCCTCCCTTTAACTTACAAGAAAAACTTAGCTTTAAGTTTAAAAGGAACTGAATAAGGTCTGTATGGCACACTTCCTCAGGCAAACGTAACATTACAAGGGTATAGGTAAAAAATGCCAGTAAGCCCTTCTAGTGGCCTCAGAACAGGATTTTGAGTAGCATTTATCTGCTAATGATCCCTTAATGGTTGTGCTTGACAAATAACACAACTAGAGGAACTTAAAAAATGTCTCTGCTGATAGCTATGACTACTGTGGTGGGAGATACAGATCTGTCTCGGATGAGTCAAAGGTTGGATATGGCAAACATTACAGTGACAAGTACTTGGTTTCAGATGTTTCTCATAGTCTATGGAGAAACACCAGTTATGGAAGTGTTGCATTTCATTTGACCTGACGCTGTAGGAAGACAAGCTTTCACAGATCACAGTGGGGATTGTGAATCTTTGTCCCTTTGCTTTAAAACACAATAGCTGGCTCAGAGAGGCAATCTTCACATTTTTGGTCTGGCTGCAGAACATGTTTGGCTGAAAAACATAGCTGTGGTTTTCCTTCCTATTAAAACCAGGATATCATGTATTCAGTTATTACATTCCTTCATTTTTGTTATGTAAATGCATAATACCCAGTATTACAAGAGGCTGTCCCCATCCTACAGCATGAATTGCTGTATTACTCAGAAACCTTCCCACCACCACGAAGGAGAGCTGACAGCCCTGACAGTCACCTCCTGTATGCCAGTGCCTGTCTGCCACCACATGGTGCCAAGCAGAGGGTGCTCCTTGGGGGAGGCTGGTGAAAGTAATTCCTTAAGCCAGGCACGTTTTACATAAAACATGTGTATGAGAGATAAATCATGGCTTTAGGGATAGAGAATAATATATATGAGTATAACAATTTTGAACTGGATTTTGGTTTTGGGCAGTACCCTCTAAGCACAAAAGCAAGGTACACAGAAATGCTCTGTGCACTGGGGTGTAACAGTATTATTATCACTATTATTATCGTCTAAATTGGGAACTGAGTTCCACAGAAATGTTTAGTGTTCTTAGATATGACTTCAATGACTATTCTATGATTTCACAAGAAGTCTGTGAAAGGTGGGCTTCCCAGAAAGGGTCACTGACCACAGTCCTTCCAGTTGCAGGCCCCACATCAATCCTGTCAAATAGCTCTGAAACCTCTCATGGTCTATCCATATAGAATTACTTCTCCATTTACAGAAAATTGAGCTAGTTATTCCTCCCTTTTGACATAGAGCTTCAGTTCTTTCAGTGAAAGTTTATACTTTCTGACTTTATATTAATTTTATTAACACAATAAAATATATTCTTGGCTATGTGGACAATATTTTTTATAGTTACTGTATAGCATCCAAAAATCTTACATTTCATGGCTCTGCCTTAACAATTCATGAATGCATTCAGTTCCTAAAAAAGTCCCAATAGACACAAACAGTCCGGTCAGTTTCTGTGGTATTTGGGATGTCTGGAGCCAAAGTTATAGTGCAAGACTGCTCATGAGATGTTTTCTGGAAACTGCAAAAGTTGTTTAAAGTCTACCAGCATTTAGAGGCCTTGTGGGGATGTTTGTATTACTACTGCCTTAGTGGGTGAAAGGAAGACTTCAATGCCCAGGGCTATCGGCTGGCCCTAAGTATATCTTCAGCAGCTTCAGTTCAGTGTTTGCCCAGAGAAGAGTTTGTGAAATGAGTTTTTATTATCCAAGATGATCCAACAAGATGAGGAAGGGACAAAACCTCCTGTATAGTGAATAGAAATACTCATGCAATTTTCAGTGATGAAAGTCGTGATTTGGCATTTACCTTCTGAGCAAAGCTAAGCAGCCACTGATGTTATAGCCCAGATGTTTATCAGTCTGACACATTTAAAAATTGAATGTCCGTACTATAACTGCATTTCTTGGTTCTTGATACCCAAATCCTTGGAAGTTAAAAACAGAGATGAAATCCAGTCCAGTACTGTGTGTGTTGTACACAGTCACCCTTGTCTCATAGGTCCGGGAGACACTGCTGAGAAGTGAAATTGGTTGCTGCAATTAGCAGAGGGCAGTGATTGAGAAACAACTGCACCATCTTAATATCAGTGGTTTGTAGATCTTGGGATTTAGTTTGCTCTCTGTGTGAGATTAATAACTAAGCCGAAAATAATGCAGCCTGAGAAGACTGCAAAAGTTTACTTTGTTTTTCATCCTTCTTTCTTTTATCTCATTATTGCATGGCCATTAAATATAAGTATTGATTCTTCAAAAAATGTTAACATGGCATTATCTTCCAAGGAAAAGGTCAAAATATAAAACCATGTAGTTTAGTGGTCACATAACAGGGTTAAGAGGGACAGTGATGCATCTTATATTTACTTAAGGGAAAAATGCCATCAGAGCCAGACGATGGTCAAGAGGATGTCAGGACCCCATTGAACAAATTGATTTCATTCCATAGTCTGTCTGTACACTGTCATCTTCATTGTCCCTGTGTGTGCATGTCTGGCTTCTGCCAAACACAGTATATTCATAATCACAGAATCACAGAATATGCTGAGCTGGAAGAATCAACAGGTCCTGCATAGGACCATACCCAAGAATCACAATATGTGCGTATCATCCAAACACTTCTTGAACTCTACCAGATTTTGTGCTGTGACCACCTGAACATTAGGGAATGGTAGAACAGAAAAAACACAGAGACAGGCACAAAAGCCCATTGCTAAATAAGGCTCTGTTCTAGCTGGAAAAAGCAGTGGATATAGAACAGTTCAGCAAAAGGCTTTTCGGAGAAGTGCTGTGATGACCGAGTGTCTGGTTGCAGCTGCAGTTTCCATGGAGCCTTGCACTTGAAGAGTGAGATAATCCAACCTGAAGTTCATCTCCATCCTGCACATCACATGCCTGTGAGTGTGACTGCAGAGGCTGCCACAGACAGGCAGCCGAGTCGGCAAGGGCCGTGCGTGTGCTGACAGGAGAGGCTGCTGCCAGCCGGTGGATCTGCTGTCATGTGCCAGTAACACTTAACATGAGCATCTAATGTAGAACTCTATTATTATTGTTGTTGTTATTGTTATTATTACTATTATTATTATTATTTGAGTATGTTGTGATCTACACTGGAATAAATTAATCCTCTAGAACAAACCCACTAATTTCTACAAAGATGAGAAGGAAAACCTCAATTCTTTCTCTACAGGCGAGGCAAAGCCCTCAGCACTAATTAGCAGAGAACAAACTACTTACTGATAGATAACTCTCAATTTCTCCTTTCTTGGGCCAGGGAAAGCAAAAAAGATTCAGACCACCATTAAAATTGAAATTTATTATAGGGAGCAAACCTTTTAATGTAGGAAATTAGAGGCTTTAGTGGAGATAAAATCTTTTATGTTTTGGTTTTCTGTCACTCTTCAGTGCACAATGCACGCCTGTTATCTCCCATCAGTCCTGGGACCCTGCAGGGCCCCAGTGACTCAGAGCAGAGGCTGCACACCTTCCTCCCATCAGTCACCCTCAGCTGACTGCTTCTTTCTGTGGCTCTGTCCTCATCCATTCTGAAAATTGTCTCCCCTCCCAGTGTAGCACTATTTACCTTTGTTATATTCTGGAGAAACCCAGCATTTTAGAAGATACAATATATTGCATTCAACAGCTGTTGTTAATGCTGGGTTATTAGCAGGTAATAAGAATGTTGTGGAAGTGCCTTGCAGAGCACTGCCCTAACCCAAATGCATCTTTAAGGGCTGCTTTTCAAACTTTGGAGTGAAGCCAGCAAACTGATGTTACACCACTGCTGACTCTGTCCCCGCCTCTACTGAACCTGACTGGTACCAAGTCCTTTTCTCCTTTCCCTGCTACACCTTAGTGATAAGTTTTAGAAAAAGTGAGAGTTTTATCAGAGGGAAAATATTCAGGAAAATGTCTTTTTGCGTTCTCATCTTAATAGCCACTGTATTAAAAAAACCCCAACTTTGCATACTTTTTCCCACTCCTAAGTTCCCAAGCCTTAAAAGTCAATGGACAGACATCCATCAAATACAGCTTTAAATGCATCAGTCAACAAGAATTTTGTCGTTGACTTTGATGAAAGAAGGATCTCCAGGGTGAGTTCCTCCAATTTTAACATTAAATTGTTTTAAAACAGGGAGTACAATTCTTCAGTTTGGTTTCTGTGTTCTCAGCTTGTACTGAAATCAGAGGGGCTAACTTGCAAGTTGCAGTTCCTTGCTTCCCACAACATCTTTCCTACAAGCTTGGGTTCAGAATAATGTGTAAGTTAAATAGTAGCCAGTCCAACCCAAGATTAATGAGAGAGCCAGAAGATGGCCAGAGAGAGTAGCATAGTAGAAATAATGGCCTTCGCTTACTTTGTTTTAGAGAGAATATCTAATAAGAAAAATAAACCTGCACAAACCTTCTCTCCAAGGTAACAATTATGTTTGTTTGCCAGCATGCCTGCACAAATCTGGTTTGGAACACATAATCATTTTCTCTTCCTCTGGGTGTAAAGGAAAACAGATGAATGTGAGAATGGATGAGTATATTTAGGCCACAGAACCCCTCTCTGAAATTCCTCTATGAAGTCAGCAGTCTCCTCTCATGTGAAGGTAATCTTTTAGTAAAACAACCGGACCTAAAAAAAACCAGTAATACTGAAAGCACCATATCTGCAGATTAGCAGCATCATTAACTTATAATCTTTCAGTGTTAAAGAAAAGAAAGTTTGCCATTTCATCATTGGAAAATGTCAAATGCCTTAGCACTTTGTCTTTGGTATTGCTAAGCCTTTTCTGCGGGGCTGGAGACCTGCAAAGTAGCAGAAGTTTAGTTCCTCAGTGTTCCAGGTCTGAAACTTGGAAGGGACGGCCAGGAGTTATTGGTAGCATACACAGAGAACTTTAGGAAATACAGGTAATATATTTCCCTCAGTGTGTTCTAGCTTACTTTCTTCCAGTGTCTATTCTATTGCATGCCTCTGGAGCAGCCTCAGGAAGCACCACTCCTCTTAACTGGACTCTGTGCTCTGAATGTGGTGCTGTCACCTCCTCGGATTGGACTGGCTTCTTGGTGTCCCTAAGACTCACAAAGAAACCTCTCCTACATTTTTATGGTTTTCTCAACCAATCTCACATAAATGTTTTAGGCTAGGGTCTGTCTTACAAAAATGGTCCACTAAAATCAGGCTCAGCCTGCAGGTGTAGCAGTGATTTCTGCAGCCCATACACAAACCAGATCCTCTTTAGCAAAACACCATCAGACAGCCTCACAGCACTGGGATCATCAGTTTGGCCAGTATCAGCACCTTCCCCAGCCACAGGTCTTGCTGGTATTACTGGAACAAGAGGAGAAACCCAGGCCCAGCTGATGTGTGTCCTGTGTCTCTGTAACCAGTCTGCATGTTTTGTACTTTGTTGTGAGCCTCTTCTGGACCTGTTTTTCTTGTGTTACAACATTTCCTTCAGGTGCAAGACACAGACTGCTTCTGAGAGTTGCAAGTGGGCAACAGCATCAGGAGACTGGCTGAAGTGACATCATTCTCTTCACCATTTCTCTAGATGGGGTGACAACCTAGGTGTTTTGGCTCATTGCAAGTGTTCTCCATGTCTATTGCATCCAGAGCCTGGGTAACTCATTCAGAAATGGAAGCCCATCAGGCAGTAGGTTCAAAATACGATCAGGTTAGAAACCTCATCAATATACCCTAAAGATGTCAAACAGTATCATGGTTTTATTTCTATCTTCTATGTCTTCTCCAAAGTGCTTTCCATCGGATAGTTTTCCTTCAAAAGCATGTGTCTTGTCCCTTTAGAAAGGGAAGGAGGTTTCTGAATAAGTGACTAAATAGTAACTGTGATTGAGACAAAAATTCAGCAGGAGGTTCCTGCTGGACATCATTCTCTCCAACAAAACATGCATCTGAAAGATAAAATTGTATTATTTTAGGATTAAAATAGTGGTTGATAGTATAAAAAAGAAGAAATTGGAAGACTTAGAGAGATTAAAAGAAGAGGTATTCTTTCAGACAACAGATATAGGCTGTTTATGTGTGAAAGCCATGTCACTTGTAGACAGCATGGTGAAGACATGGGGTTTAGTCTGCAGCAGAGGAAATGAAAGGAGTTGAAACCTGTTCCTGTGTTGTGAATCAGGTAGTCTGTGAGAGCTGTACAGTCCATACCCAGGGTTGTTGTTGTGTATTTTATTCAGCAGCTGTTTAAATCTAAAATACAGTGGTTCCCCAAAATCCAGGCACGCCTAACTCCTCAGCTCAACCAGCACTTCCAATCCTTTGCTCTCTGCCGTGGCTGACCAGCTGCACAGTTTCACACGGCCTGTGAAAGACCCTTTTCCACCACATGCTTCACTGCATCCCCTTTCTGCTCAGCAAGAGATGTGGGTGTGAAGTCTTTTCAGGACTAAAGGAGAAGCTCAATCACTCAGCATCTGGGACTCATGCTACAGGGGAAAGACTAAGCAATACAGCTGCCTTGCAAGCCTTTAAAAAACAGCCTGAGGCAAAATTAGATACCTGAAGCAAAAAGGGTTCAGCCATCTGTCTGCTCTTTCTCTGCACCCCAGAAACAACTCCTGAATCCCTACAATTTCAAACATATCCTGATGTCTTTGCTGTCTCTATTTGGTTGCCTGAAGGCACCGCTTGCCCAGCAACCACTGAGGTTATTTCAGCTGCTGTCCTATAGCGCTTAATATGTATCTCCAATGGCCTCAGGTGGATTCCACAGTGGTGCCTCTTCTGTGCTAGAGCCACGTAGGAGGCTTCGGTCAAAAGTCCATTTGAGTCGATAGCAAGACTCCACTAATGGGTTTTAGTGGACTAGATGTACATCTGAGCTATTCCCTTTATAGACAGTGATGAGAATAGGTACAGTTAAGCTATGACTCATTGTCTTCTTAAAAGAGATGCCTAAAATATGTTTTAGAAGTACAGTTTCCACTGTCTATACAGAGAGACCAGAATACACATATCCACCTGGCTAACCTCTGAAAATAGGTGAGATGAGTCCTATTCCTAGAGACTTGTCAGACAGCAGAGCACCCTCTAGCTTCAGTGAAGGTGCTGTAAAACACAGGGGAAGTGGTGGTACAGTAGTGTTGTAACACATGGACCATGCGTAACCCCAGACCAGACATTTATGAAACCCATGCAGCAGGGAATAGAGCCTGGTGCCAGGGCAGGAGAGCCCGATCTCTAACAGGGATCCACCACCACAAAATCTCTTCAGTGCTATTAGATGCAAAAGCTTGAAGAGTCCTTTCTCAAAGGAACACCGATCGGGGGAGGTAATGTACCTCTTTTATGCAGATACCAATGTGTAATTTCTTTGCCTGCTATAAGAAGTCCCAGTCTTCTGGAGTAGTGGAGTGCTGTGCACTGAAAGGGTTTGCTGGGTATAACATAATTCAGTGCTGACTGGAGCAGTAATTAGAGGGCAGGTCTTGTCTCACAGCTGTATGCTGATCACCATCTAATTTAGCCATGCCCATCATCCCTGAAGGTCTCAAGGGATCTGTGTGGTTTCACAATCCTAGTAAGTGGTTCCTCTGAGGCTGACTTGAGCTCCTCTCCCAACAAAGAAAGTTCCAGAGAAAGCTCAGTGGGAGATGACTGCATCACAGCTTCTTCCAGCTTATTCTCTGCCTGTGGAGCTTTGGGTAATAGATCTTCTTAAAAAAATTCATTTTTGTTCATTTCCAGTGGAGATGATGTATGTGATTTGGCATTGTTTGACAATGGCCCATTGTGAAGCCTTGCAAGGCAGGCACTTATTCCTTAACTTTCCTTTTCTGCATGAATTGTGAGCTGTTTCCATCCAATTTGCCATTTTCTTCTTGGCCCCTACTTAAGAAACCACTTTTTTTTTTTTTCTGCAAAGAATTTGTCTTGAACAACTCGAGCTGTATTAACAGTTTTGACCTAGACACATGTGGTCAGTAAACAATAGGATAGTAAAATAAAAAACAAAATCAAATTTAAGGGAACTTGAGAAAGAAAGAACATGTCAATTGGAAACTGACAAACAAGTCACATCATCTTTGCGCCATGTCATTTTACTGTTATTAGGCATCCTTAAAGACAGACTAGCAGCAAAATTAAGGCTGACTTTGAAAGACCTTGGGAGTCACCATCCTGGACCCCAGACTCTTATTTCACTTTGGTTTGACAAGTATCCCAGCTAAATGCTTCACAAGAAAGTACGTTACATTCTTTGGATAGAAGCAGCATAATCTGACCCACCAAAAGAACTTTTCCTTCTCTCTCATGCTTGGAGACCAGCTTCAGCTCAAAACCCAAGTAACTGTATCCCTTCCAGAAATTTGTTAGGAGTGGTTGTGGTATTGAGGTTAATGATGTCTCTTTATCAGAAAATACACCTGCATGATGGTTTGTTTATTTTACCTATGAAACTATAATGGGACAATATCACAGGTGCTGGACTAGACATGACAACACCCTGGTTGCAGCCAAGGGATGGCGTGGAAATAATTAAATTGCTTAGCAATTTTTTTTTTGCCTTTCCTCAGGCTTTAACTACTTTGCTTGGTTAATTCATGTTATCCTTGTTGATTATGATTAATTGGCTGGCCAAGGATCTGTTCTTGGTTCACTCTGAGATCTACTCTCCTTAGCTCTCACTTTATTTCCATGGCCAAAGTGTATCAGGATACATAAAAAAATGTCTGTTCTCGAACTTTGTCAGTGAGGAATAAAGTTGTCTATTGGTGAAGTGCCATATTACTCCAGGGCTGTTCCTAGAGAGCTAGAATTGCTGGCTCCCAGATTGGTGGGCCAAAACACAGTGTTTGTACAGCCAAAATACAGTGAAGGACAGGACTCATTTGTTTGTGTATGAGGTTGTGTAACTGCACTGATGCCTCAGGCATTTGGCAGATGATAACTAAGGCTTCTAAAAGTCCAGGTTAGCAGATCTGAGAGTAAGCAGTTCTCGAGTACAAGCTCCAAAACAAAAAATCACAGCTTGGAATTTGGTATGGGCTGAGAAATTCCTAGATAAAGAAAAACGTTGTGTCATTTCCAGCTTGTGGTAGACTGTAAGAAGGCACTACAAATGTCCTGAAGCTCCTTAACTGAGTTTCTTCCCATGCAGCAGAACTCTCGATGTGTTGGTCCCTGAGAGATGGTACATGATATAAATGACTATTCCTCATCTTCAGGGATCTGTCTGCCAGTATTCAGGAATGTTGCTGCTAAAGTACTAATTAACCAGAAACAAAAAGGGGGATCAAAATGAATATCAATAAAATATCTGTTACTTTGATAATTTCACATTACTACTTCATACCTTAGTCTTCCTCAAATTTCTTTTAATTTTCATCATGGGGATAATAATTTTGGCCACTATTGGCGTTCAAACTAGGCTGACATGCACTGGCAAGTACTGGCCTTTTCTTCATGCATTAGATGCACTATCAGCAGAGCAGGTCTTACTGGTTGAATTTTGGCCTAGCAAGTGTTGGTGTTTTGCTTTGCTTTCATTTCAGTGAGTGGTGTCACCTAAAGAGTTGCACTCGATGGTCCTTGTGGGAGCCTTCAAACTCAGAATATTCTGTAATATAAATATAATTTTCAAAACACTGACCATTCCTTTACCAAAACTGTAACTAGACAGAAGGACTTTGTCTAATAACTCTTATATTAGCTCTGCTAACAGTTGTCCAGTGAAATTATAGAGTATCTCAAGTTGGAAGGGATCCATAAGGAGCATGAAGTCCAAGTCCTTGCTTCTCACAGGACTACATAAACCTAAACCATATGACTAGTATCATCCAGACTCTCCTTGAACTCTGACAGGCTCGGTGCCATGACTGCTTCCCTGTGACTGACCCTGAGCCTGTTCCAGTGACTGACCACTCTCTGGCTGAAAAGCCTTTCCCTAATGTCCAATCTAAACTTCCACCAATGCAGCTCCATTCCATTTCCTCATGCGCTACCACTGGTCATCAAAGAGGAGATCAGCACCTTCCCCTCCACTGGGCGCCTGTGAGGAAGCTTTGGACTGTGATGGTATCACACCACATCCTTCTCTTCTTCAAGCTGAACAAGTCAAGTGATCTCAGCCACTGCTTGTGAGTCTTGATCTTGAAACAGTCTATCAGTGCCAAACCTGTTCCCACCTCATTGAGGTATCCTAAAGTGTCATGGCCATAAAGCTGATGTATCCGGTGCCACTCACCCATTCCATCTTCATGCAAACACCAGTTCAGTAATATGCACATTGTGGATGGCTCTTAATAAACTGTACTTCGTTGCAGGAACAGTCACAGAGGAAGGCATTTCTGACAAACTTTTCCTTAGTCCTGTGCTCTGTGCTCTCTGAAGAGCTAGGATGCTCTTTCCTTTCCGTGTGACCTTATGTCAAATATATTTTGGGGCATCAATGCCCTGTGGTTTAATTAGTATGGCTGCTTCTCTTTCTCCCTGGGGCTGGGCTGAGGAGTGACCTGACATGGCAGTGTGTCAGACCTGGGAAATTAATTCCCAGCTATTTCTTCCTTCATCAGTCATCAGCCGACTGCTGCCCTCAGACCAGATAATTATACAGGCAGTTCAGATAGGTCTTGCTACTGAAGGACCATGTAATCCTTGTTCTTATTTCTGACTTCTAAGGCTGGATCCGCTTCTCCTAAGCACAGCTATCACGAAGTTGGACATTCAACACGATCCAGTCATCACTTTCTGCTTTTGTGGCCAATAGAGAGAGAGAGAGGGAGAGAATCTGATTTCCCCAGTGTGACTCATCTCATCCTAAACAAGAATCTAAAATAGGCAGGTATTTAGCCAATAATCCCAAAAGTTAATTTATCTTTGGTATTAGTAGCATATAGCTGTTTTTTGTTTTTGTTTTTGTTTTTTTTTGACCACATAAAGCTAGCTCCCATAAACCTTTCCTAAAGATGAACTGTCCTTTGCTGGGCAAATGTGCATCTTCCTTCTTGCATTGCTGCTCTCTCCTGATAAAGGGTTGCTGTAAATACTTACCAAGGAAGGGACAGAGAAAATAGTCACAGTTGGAAGATACTTATGAGATCTACAGATCTGGTGTCTGCTCTTTGCTGCTTGGGGGTCAGGGACGTGAGAACTGCACAGAGGTATGAGCTAAGGAAATAAGTCCCAACTGTTCTAGACTCCCTCACAGCATTATCTAACTTTGCAAGGATGCAAATCTATTGCTTTGTTAACTTTTATGCCATATTAAACTTCTCTATAAAAACTGTTATGTTTTAATTAATTACACAATTGTGAACAGCTATTTCATAGCGAGAAACTATGAGAATGCAATGGTGTGCTGGTTAGGATGTATTGGCCTCACGCTCACCCTCATCAGGAACATCCTGCTATTTAAGCCTTAAAGACCTGAAGTAAAGGCATGAAAGCAGAAAAGTCCCACAATTAGGGTGATGTGGTGTTTTACTGCATTTTTTATTGGCACAAACACTTCCCAGAATAACAGCATGAGTCAGTCATCTGAGCCAATGTTTAATAGTCATGAGTAACGCAGTACTGCTAATATTAAAATGAGCTAAACTTCTTTGGTTTGAAATTAAGTGGAGGTAGACAAGAAGAAATTGGTGAGGGGAAACAGCAAGCAGTTCTGCCTCAAAGAAGAACAGGGCCTTTATAAAAGTAGTATGTTGTGGCTTTTTTTGGACTGGACAGCTGTATCAGCATGCCTTTTCAAGTATTCTCTGAGTCTAACTGTGTATATTTCTAAAGAGTGGCAAAGGCAGACAAGGTCTCATGTTCCGCTGTGGGAACAGGTGGGTTTGCTGCCCTGCTGCCCACCCCACCACAGGGCTGGAGGTGATGCACTCCAGGGCACAGGGCAGCCTCACTTGCCCTTGCAGCCCAGCTCCTGCACGAGTACCTGTCTGCCCGGGCACCCTTGCAAGAGCAATGTCAGTGTCAGCAGAAGAGAAGAGGGACCTTGACACACCAGAAAGCTGGGTCTGTTCCCCCAGCGCCCCACTTTCAGATGCAGTACAAAAAATGGAGTTCCCATCTTCACAGTTCCTACCGGCGCTCTGCCCAAAATACACTTGGCTTGCTTTTTTGGTGGTTTTGTCTAATGACAGTACTGCAGTGCTTCTTTTGCCTCATATCTGTAATCAAATACACACATTTTGCTGTGCAAACTGCTAGGCAGCCTCTCATTCTTCAGTAAATTTCCAAGGCACAGGTATTGGACTTAATGAAGTGCTCATGTTTTGCCCAGTCACCACTGCCTGTGCTGATGTTGCCTCTGAGGGGTCAGGTAGAGATAAAAGTCTCCACTTCCCCCTCCACACCACCCATGCCTGACATAGCTGTAGGGGTGTTGGATCACTGCCTGCTCCCTGATGTGAAGGTTGCACGAGCCCCTGCAGCCACCTCTGTCAGATGGGCACTCTGTCCTCATTTGTACCCTGCTCACAAAAAAAAGGCAGCTAATATTAGGTGGTATCTAGGGATAGGGTGGAAGCCTGCAAACAGATATCATGGAAGTCTTAAATGGATGGTCCGGCCACTCCACAGCAGATGGTGGAAGCACTTCAGAGTCTCAGCATATTTAGTATGCTGGTTATATCATAGTTGGAGCATGTCCTCGCAGCCAGGGTTGGCAGCTTGGGGCCAGCTCCATCCCGGGAGCTGTGCACTCTTTTGGCACGTGAGAGTTGGAGGGTGGCCGGAGCACAGAGCCTGATGCCTGGCTGGGGGCCTGCAGACCCGGCTTCTCACTCCTCCCCAAGCCTGGCAGTGATTGTGGCATCTTAAAAATGGCATTTCATCTGCAGCCCCGTTGAGAGAAGAAAAGCCTGCTTGTTCTTCAGCTGCATGAGCTGCCTGCTGCCAGCTCCACTGAAGGATGCTGCCCGCCTCAGAGAAAAGTAACAAAGCGCTGCACACAAATTCTGTAAAGAAAATGTTTTATTTAAAGTGTTAAATACCATCACCAGAATGAGTTTGATTTACATTAGTTGGTGTTCATGACAGGCCTAATCTGCCCTTTTTTTTTTTCCCCCAACTGTAATTCCTTTTAACTTTTTAAAACGGACTATGTACAAGACAGCAGTGATCACTGGAATAGTGCTATTTACATGACTAAACCATAAGTAGAGTTGCAGACGTGAGAAAATTAAAAAAAATACATTAATTTTTTTAAAATAAATACTGCATAATGACAAGTATGTACAAACCTTCCACGTGTCATCTCCTTGATTTTAAAATTTGAAATAATTTATATAGGACTATGCATACAAGAATGTGTGAGCACATCTCACAGTGTCAGGAAAATGGTTATGTATTTTTGTTTATATTCTAGGGGATACTGTAGACTGCATGTTAGTAGTATTTATTTGCTGCTGGTAGACAGGTGTCTAAATTATTTCAATAAATATAATTTTACCAGTCTGTCTATTAACTTAACAATAATCCATTATATAAACTCTGCAGACAAGACACAATCTCGATTTCTATGATATTGCACAAAGTAAAAGGCATTTTAAGTGATACTGTTATTACTTTTGCCCTCTTACGAGGCATTTACAATTTGTTAATGGGAAACTTCAATAGATTTTTCAAATAAAATCAGAATAATTCTGTGTGGCCTTAAAGGTAAATGCAATGTATACTTCAAAAATTATTGCAAGGTTTCAATAATAAACCTTAAGTAGGTATTAAAGGCATACAAAGACCCAGGAAAAAAAAAAGGGTATTTGCTACTAAATGTTAGCCAGTTACATTCCCTTTAAACAACATAATTTAATGAGAAGCTTGAACTTGCAGCACCACCCAATGGTAGTTACTGTATGCTACAAAAACCAGGTTTTTGAAGATGCATTAACTGCAGCGAGGTTCTGGTAATGGCGACAAATAGCTGTCAGAGTGGTACTGATAAGCTTTCTTTAAGGCTATTTTACAAACCAAAAACTGTTATTTTCTAGACTGATATTACCTAATTATGTCTTTTGCAATGCAAATGTAATTTATGAAAATTGAACTTTACAGCAGAAGAACTGTCTGGATTAGTAACCTTTGTTGGTTTTGTAATCTCAAAAACATAGCAATCAATTTAGTTTAGTGCAAATAAAAGTGCTTAAATTTATTTCCTAAAAATCAACCAGATACTTAATTTTTTCTCTTTCCAAAAACCTTCAAGAAATGATAGTTCAGTCTTTGAATGAAAGATGCTGGTGCTGAAAACAAATTTATTGAAGACATCTCACAATGGCCACATGATTCCAGTATTTTGCTGCAGAATTCAATTTGAAGGTGAGAAAAAAATGAAAATAAGTTACCATGCACTGTACAATAAATTGCAAAAAGTTCAAATATCTTCTTTATCAAATACATGCTGAATTTCATTAATGTACTCCCAAGCCATGTTGCAAAATCCTTTTCAACATGCTTGAAAAAAAGTAAGTTCTTAAACAATATTTTTCTCAAATAATTCAGAAATGCAGAACAATCTGCAAACCTGAACCAAATATGGGGCATAAGAGAGTAATAAGTCAAAAGGTAGCCATTTTAGAATATGCTGATCATCCTGGGAGGTAGAGGGGAAAAAGAGCGAAAGGAAGAAGGGAGACTGGGAGGAGAGATAGAGAAAGGAGGAGGTAAAAGAAGTGTACAATTTGCACATTATGTTGAACTTTACAAGGCTTGTACCTTTTACATTTAAATAAATTTAATATATTACATTTATTCTTGTCACATAAACAGAATTTTAAATATTTGCTAGAAATTATTTTTTATTTTTAATATGTCTGCAAAAATACAGACCATGACTGGTTTAAAGAATGATAAACGTGGTGTGTCTTTGTATCACCCTGTTGCATTCTCTTTCCTTTAAAACCATGCACTAGTGAAATTTATTTTTAAAAATAATATAAACTGTTGAAAATGGCTGATTTATTCTTTTTTTTTTTGCAAGTTGCAGCCCCAAGAAAATAATTTAAGTGTTCAGCTAAATCTGTGTCCATGCAAAAAAGTTTCTTAATTTCATACAGTACAGTATATCCACAGAATTTTATTTTTCAGAGAGTCCATCATGTCTGGGGTTTCACTGTGTGAATAGCCGGAGGTATGAAGCCCGCCACTGTAAGTCTTGAACCTTTTCAATATGAAGATTTTTCAGATCTCAAGCAACTGCTGCAAGTGCCAGTTGACTTTTCCAGCATCCTAACATTCTTCTTTTCTTCCAATGTCTGCTATTCCACTGACTTGTAACGCGGCTTCGTGGGAGGGTAACTCCATTTCTGTGGCATAACCAAGCTTTAGGAAGGGAGGGCAGATAAATAAAGAAACAGGAGCAACAAAACAGATATGCTATTGAAAAGGACTTTTGTTGCATGAAACAGATTGATTCTTTTAGTTTAGTCCATGGCTTCAGATTGGACCAAAACTGAGTCCCTGAACTCCAAACCTATCAGTTCTTCATGATTTCAGTCCATCACCTGAGGGCCTTCTGTAGGGCACAATGTGTGCAACTTCCTTGAGAACACAGGATCGCGTTGCAGCCCTAGAAACAGGCTCAGAAGACACAACATTAAGCATGCAGTGTTACCAGGGTTTGCGACCTGTAATTTTATTTTTTTGTAACGCTGGTTGCTATGACAACAGTTTCACAGCTGCTATGAGCGAGAATATGAAGGTCCTGTTGAACTTTCAAGAGATGATTGGGAAGCTCTTCTAGTGAGAGGAGCTAAAGTTGGGTCTACTAGGGAAGAAGGAGGAAAAAGTTTGAACCACCCAATCACCATGTTGGACAGGTCCAGTTCATCTAAAAGTATCTGTGCCACTCCCATAAAGGATTTGTGATCCATACGTCCATAGTCTCCCCAAACAATTATCTGTTGGGAAAAGAAACAAGAAAATAGAAAGATTTCAGCAAAACTTATGAGCTTCAATCTGATTTGTCAAATGTCTCTGCTTATTTAATTACAGTAAGGAATGAAATATCTGACTGTTGACATAGTTTAGTTCTGTGCATATTAATTCATGATGCAGACACAGAAGTGATCTGGGCAGTAACAGAACAGTTATCCATGATACCAGAGAAAACTGAGTGAGAGGAGCCCATACATATAGTAGGAGCAAAATAATCTGCGGCTCAGTACTTTCTACTTGCAAAAACAATTATTACTGTTGTATTTATCTCCTCAACAAGTATTTTAAACATCAGAATTTATTGCCAAATTAAGCATGAAAGAAAGTTTGAAACTCATTCAGTGAAAACTGTACAAGTGACATTTTCAGGTTCAGATGAACGTTAATGCAAATTACCTGTAAAACTTTCCCTTGGGGACTTTCTTCAAATGACAGAAGTTGCTGATAAAGTGGTTCCAGAGTTTTTCTTGCTACCTTTGTCTTCTTTTTGGCTATGCAGACTCCATTTTCTAATAGATACACCTTTACATATGGTGCTTTTAAGAAAGAACATAAAGAACAGTAAGTAAAGAAGAAGTCCAGATTTTTTGCATAACAGATGCACTTTCTATTACTGTATAAAAATCTGCCTTTTAATGGATATATTACTTATGTGAACAAGTCTCCACAAGTAATATTAATAATTATTCCCATGCAAAGCATCTATGCATTTTCTTTACTCTTCTCCCTGGTGTATTTTTTCTTGACTTCTCTTTTGCCATGAAACAATTCAGATTTTGACCTGAAAAAATCAAGTATTCCTATACAGAGTGTACCTATACTGTACAAAATGCAAAATAGGCCTATTAAGTAAATGAATTACTTGCAATGACTTTGGTGAGATTTGAATCAATGCTCCAAATTTTTAATAATTTAAAATTATCTACAAGGTGAAAATCAGTGAAGAAAAGACTCTGACACGATTTCTATTTTGGCAGAAGAGCTTGCTAAAAATATCATTATATTGTCCTTTTCACATAGTGTTATAGGACGTTGGATTATAAAATAAGGAGTAAGTATCAAATACTGGTCTACTTTTTGAGTAGGTACCTATTCCATATTCCCTCCTCATTCCTAAGATTCCTACATAAAATCTTCAGTATATACCTTTCTTTCTACCCAATAATAAAGGATGCATTTGCTATTGCTGAAATACTTTTGTGTCTTCTGGTAGCCTGATTTTTAATTTCCTCCTGAAGTAGGGCTGATTTTTTATATATCATTTCAATATGTTATGCATTTCGGTGTACAACATTGTGATTTACTGAGAGGTGAATTTGATGAGTTTACCATCCTGAACAGGAAAATCATCGATTTTTTTTGGTAGAGCTCTATTCTTAGAATCATAGAATGTACTGAGTTGGAAGGGACCCATCAAGATCAACAAGTCCAACTCCTGGCCCTGCACTAAGGTTGTTGCTAAGATCTCACCTGGCAGTGTCTTTGAACCTGGTTTTACAACAAGGCCACGGGCTCGGATTATTTCTACTTCCAGTTGTCCTTTCTTGTCCATCATTCCCACCTGAATATCTCCTAGATAACAAAAAGAAATCCTGGCATTGCAATTCAGAAATATTTAAATATATGAAATGTCATGAGAATTTCTAGAATGAATATGTGATGATTTGTATCATCTGCTTTCCGTCAAGAAGCATGATCTGGACTTTAACACTACTAGACAATTTAATACTTACCCTCTTCACTGCTGTTTATTTTAGTAAACTATTCAGGAACCGTGCAATAACATCTTGGCTCTCATTTTGCATGCCCCTATTACTTCAAATTAATTTCCCTTTCTTGTCTTAAGAATTTCATATTCAAAAAAGGCAGGAAGTGAATTAATACAAAGCAGCTCTGGAAAGCTGCTTGAAATCTCTTCACCATGCCTCTAGTTTAAGACAGATATGAAAAGATAACCTGTGAATATTAAATAGTCTGTAAGCACAATAATAAAAAATACTCTGCACCTAAATTAGGATTTTTATATGACATTATCAAAGTGATTCAGAGAAAAGACTGGTCTCATTAGTACCATTTTAAGGATGGAAAACTGAAGGAGGAGAGATAAAAGACTGATTTTTTTTTCAAAGCACCTTACTACTTTAGAATGTCTTATTAAGCATCCATGATTACTTTGGCTGCAGTTATAGCTTTGGTCTTAACTGAGTTGTTCAAAGCCACATGGGAAATCCATATTTAAAGGGAATCTAGATAAATTCTATGTTCTAATTACCAGACCAAATAGAATGTATCATATCTATAGGACATAAACTCTTACCCATTGATGGTGTTGCCAAAGTCTGTCGTCCTACAAGCTGGGCAGGACCAAGTCCATCCAGAAAATCACTGAACTGGCTGTCTGCAGCCAACCTCACACCAGGGAAAATCAAACTAGAAATAATATTAAAAAAAACAAACAACAAAACAACAAAAAATAAATACACTTGAAATTTTGTTTGTTTGTTTTTTGGTTTTTGTTTTCTAGATGTCTTGCACGTACTGTTCCTACTCACAAGGAACTTGCAAAACAATTACTGTAATTTTCAAAATTTCAGTGTTCAACAAACAGCAATTCAGCCTCCAGCATATAAACAAACATGTAACAAAAGCACTAATCCTCAATACTTTCCCCATTTGTATTTTTTCATCATGGTCTCTTTTTCCAATATATTAAAGATCACTGTTAATTGTTGTAATATTCATATGAGACCAGTTCAGTAAGATACTAATGCACATCCTTATCACTAATTTAGTTACGTGAAGGTAAAATTGCTCACGTTTCTCAGTCACTGTGAACTCAATGGCTGAATATCAAATGCACACAGTGAAATGATGACATTAGACTGAATACTGATTGCTGTTTTTAAAATAACCTTTTAAAACCAGCATTCATTCTATACATTTTGTTAAAAATGTCCTTGAGAATGCCATCTATTCAATAATGGAACTGAAATCCATTGTCACAAATGACCGAAGTAACTTAAAATTCAAATTCTTACCATAAATTATCTGTGACCCATTACAAAGCAACAAGAACTAATGAGATTTGTAATGACCAACCATAAAGAAACGTCCATCTCAAATGCATATAGTGCATCAATCTGGACATGTAAGATATATTGTGCAGCACAGATGCATCACCAGTGCTGTGAATACCACTAATAAATCAACCCACAATTAGACTCTTCTGGGCAATGTCTTGGATATACCACTCATAAGTCTTTAACTTGGGCTCTTATGAAAAATATGATACATGACAGACTCATACTTCTGCCCAGATAATTTCTTCAGGATTAAAGTAGCAGAATCTTCGAAAACTCTAGAGCCCAGTGAATGACACCTGGAAACGTTCTGGAAATGCTTTGCTCTGCAAGGAGTTTTTGGAAGAGAACTTGTCCTTATCTGTGTTTCACCTGGTGTTCTGCACCTGTTCCCCGCTACTGACACACCTCATGTTGATGCTCTGACCCTCCAGGAGCCTTTCTTATGGCACAACAGAAACAAACCTCGTCCTTCCTGCACCAGCAATGGGAGACTCTTTCCATCACAGCAGAAGACTTAGGCTTGGTCCATCAATGACACTAGCTTGCGAAGGGAATTCTGACTGAACACGACCTACAGCATTCCCTGTGCTTCTCCCTAACTATCAGTTTCATGCAGAATCGTCCAGAAACCAGAGTTATAACTGCCACTTACTTTCCCTCAGAGCTGTAGCTGTTCATGCTCCCATCCGTCGATTCCCGGCTAGCCTGACGAGTCATCCAGTTCCTCATCTCCACGGCCAGCCCTGTCTCAGTGCTCCTCTGGACAGTGCTCCGCAGCTTCTTGCCCCCTGCTTCTATGGAAACAAAAGAGAAGCCCCCATCACACTGTGCTGCCACAGCTGGGCAGCCCTGCCAGCAGCACACCACCACTCCGCGTGGCAGGAACACTCAGAGACAGAAATTAACGACCTGTATCAAAACTTCCATTTAAAAATTTACAAGTTTTTAATAATAGTCAAGCAGCATCGTAAATCTCTTTTACAGGACCTTAGCTCTGTCACTGTCTGCTTTTCAAGGTCAGACAGCATATACACAAAGCAAGTCTGCCCACGGAGGTAACCAGATTTAAACAATCCATAGTCTAGCATGTTTAAAATATATTTTCTTTGGGTGAATAAATCCCTCTTAGGAATTCAATTAAAATGCTACCATGATGTCAAAACCTGCAGAGAAATGTTGTAATTCAGATGAATTACTTTATTTAAAAACATTTGGTCATTATCTGCTAAATCAATATCCATTAGTGAGGATAGTAAACCACAAATCAAGAACCCTTCCCATGCTTTCTTCTCTATTCACTAGCTACCTTAAATTTATATTTAAAATATACAGTATTGGGTTTTATGCACAATATGAAACTTTATCACCACCTCCAAGAATAACAATTTTTATATCTGCTTGCACAGTTTAATTTTTGTTGTAAAAACAGCAACGTAAGAGACATCTGAGTATCAGACACCGGAAAAAATACTCAAACAATATAGTAACATTTTAGTATAGGAATTTTGATCAAGACCTCAGCTGGAAGATATACTGCATGCAACACACACACACGCGCACAAAAGAAATGAATAGGAATGAAGCTTCAGTTTTTGTTTCATGAATAAGACAATCATTCCATGTCATTTCTGTTTTTAAATGCTGTTCCCTGCAATGGAGCAAGTAATTCTGCATACCAATTTCTTTTATCTGCTCTCTGAGTTCAGCACAGTGGTATGTGATATACAGATAATATTATAAAAGAGCAAGAACTCTAAATGTAAGCTACACCAAATAATAACAGAATTCTTAAATACTGGTATAATGAGAGTGGAGTAATATCCAATATCCTAGGGACTATCTGGGGACTGGACTTCCTTCTACAGTTGTTTGTAGCATCTGCTACCCTTTACACCTTTGCTGGCTCATCATGTACCAGAAGTCAGAAGAATTTCTGGACCTGTGTGGTCGGTGAAGCTCTAGGGACTCGAAAATGGAAATGAGCGAAGGGAGGAGATCATCCTGAGACAAGGACTCTCATACCCCATGGAGACTATGTGAGCACCAGGACTGACAGAGTAAGAGGACCTGCACCCTCAGGGAATGGAAGAGTGATATCAATTCCACACGTGCATTCAGTGTCACTGTCCTACAGGCTGCACCATGGGTAGAAGTCTCTCAGGCCCCTCAGTCAGGAGGAATATTAGGTCAGATAAAGAACATGGGAAATTAAGTGAAGTGGGAATTAGACACCAAAAATACCTTGAAAACCACTGGCTCCTTGTCAAGGAAGATTAATAACTCTGCAATATTTAACAGCATTGAGGCATTTCTATAGCAGTATCATGACTGGTTCCAATCATGTTGGTTATTACAAGCCTTCTACATATTCCTTAAGATCACAGCTTTTAATCAGTATGTAAATATAACAGAAGTAGTAATTTTCCTCTAGAACTTCAGCTGCCCGCATGAATGCAGTACCCAATAGAATGTGAAAAAAAATTTACTACTAATCAAAACTACTTCTCAAAATGCCCATCAATACCTGATGCAATAAATACAAATAAAAAAGATACCAGGCTAACATGACATATCAAAAATGAAGGGCAGAAATCAACAATTTCATTTCTACTGGGCTGTACTGTTCCAAGCACCTGCTGTTTTATTATTTATATTCAACTGATGAAAGCTGGCAGCTGACTTCCAACATTGGCCCAGAGTTGTTCTAAAATACAAGCACTCATTTCAAAGAAATATTCCCCCAAAAATGCCAGAAAATATTGTGCTATACTTTTGTAGAAAAGGTACACTGTATCATAGTTACACAGGAAAGGCACACAACTCCTGAAGCCCCATGCTTGTTATAGTATTGTTACAGGATATTACTCTCCCGTTCCAAGAGCTCTTTTGATCTGTAAATATTTATTTTTATGCAAATTTAACAGAACATCTGCATCTTGAATGATTCTTCAATATCTTCATATCATATCTTTCAAAGATTTGGGGATATGGGTGATACATATGTTTGATTATGTGAGACTTGGAGTAATACAGTAACTTTTATTAATTTGTAAGACAGATTTTTTTGTTCTGAATTAGAATTATAAGTCTGTATGCCTTCACTCCAGAAAAAAATTCATAGAACAAAAAATCAACACATTCATTGCACATCAATTTACTGAGAAATCAAGGCAGAACCAGTACAACTGCCATTCAGGTCTTCATAGAGGCACGTGTGTAGCTGTTCACAGCATCCCTCTAAAACTTTTACTTTCCCATATTGATTTTAATTGAAGTAAGTGCTCTGGTTCACATGACAACAGGCACACAGCTGAGAAGATATAACTTTGATATAGCATGAAGTGAGGCATGGGTAGTATATCCAGCTTCTGTATAGAAGTGCGAGTGGTGAACAGTAGTCATTTTGACCTTAATACTGAATTTAAGGAGGGCCAAAAGGAAGCTATGTGAATAACTATTTCCCAGTTTTCAAGAGAAACAGTCAGCACTCTCTGATGGTCTCCAAAGATCTGGCCTTTCACCAATAAGGCTCCTAATCATGATTTTGATACTTCTTGAAATAAGAATTGAAGAGTTCAACAGCAAAATGGCAACTTGGAAGAGAGGTATAGCAGAAGGGTCAGATCACAGGCATGACTCCTGAGCCTCTGCCTGAGAGATGAATATTGTTTCAGATGAAGCCTGGCTAAACTAATATGTAACAATACACATGAGAAATACTCCCACTTGATTGTCCACAATACTAGCAATACATTTCTCCCTGGAAAAATGTTAATAAATAAAAAAATAATCCTACAATTCCTCAAACAATTTAAAATCAAAGACAGTTTTTGTATAATCCATAATTTGTGTTTCATAAATTCAGCATTCAAATACTTAAAATGTTGCAAGTAGCAATGAAAATGTATTTACTCAACTCCAAGAAATAGCCTTTGGTGCCATACTTCCAAGCTGTAGCTGGTAGAACATCTAATTGAAGATCTTATCACTCCAGTAAATCCAAACTGGTTTTCCCTTATTCCTGCCTGGAAATTGAAACCTCTCTTGTGTTCATTCAACTACTCATGTGTCTGCATTCCGTACTGGACCCAGACCAAAAGGAACAAACCAACATTATGAATTAAAGTTGTTCTTTTCCTTTTAAGACAGATAATTTTAAAAAAACCCCACAGCATACAGATGAATGAACCCAATTGAAGTGATGCTAATCTCTAGCTAGATGAATAATTTGGGAATGCATCTGACATGAACACAAAAATAAACATGTAACTGGTGTCACTGTAAAAGGGGGGGATTTATAATCCTAAAGTATATATACATATACACTCATGCTATGCATGCTGTTTTAATCTTACCAAATAAAAGGACACCGAAACTAGAGAGTTCAGAAGTTTACTTTTTTGTTAAATATACTGCTGACCACCTACACTGAAAATCATTTTACTCACAATTTCCTAAACTCTAATAAAGAACATTGAAAATGTTCTCCAAATTAGTGTAAGCTGATTGCCATAGCAAGAAGAAGTGTCTCTCAAGTCCCCATCACAAAATATGGAATACATTATCTGCAAAACACTAGTTCAGATTCTTGCAGCCATATTGTAAGGAGTGGAATAAATTACCAGAAATAATTGCTTTGGTATTTATGAAAGCACATTCATTCTTATGGTTAATCACACTGGTAATTTAACTAATATGGTTACTGCAAATAGACTCCGCAGGCCACATTTTCTAAATTACATGCGGAATTATTTGTTCCCACAACTTGGAGTGCAAATCGCTTGCAAATTAGGGATGCAAAACTACTGATATGATCTTCAATAGCAGATGAGGACAAGTCAAAATATGCAGTGAATGCAACACATTACCTTCCATCATCTGGGATCTAGCCAGATGAAATCTGCCTCTCGTGGGGAGGTGGGAGCTCTCAGCTCTACAACTGCTCCCCAGCAGGCACAGAGCCCTGAGAGAGAACGTGGCTGGCACAGGCAGAGACAGGCGGGCTACACCAGTGCCCAGGTCGTACATGATCTCTTGGTAGGATTTGTAATGAGTACAGAGCACAGAGCAGCTGTGGCTTCAGAAACACACTCGAGCGCTTGAGATGGCTCTTGTCTGCTCTCCCCACCTCAACAAAAAGGCTGCATAAAAACTACTTCAGTTATCTTCATTTGAACTCAGGAGTTAGATCCACAAAAGGAATAAGCTGCCTTAAAGTGACCATTTTTCAAGAGTCAAACTTTTTACGTATCTAGTTATCTGCTCTGGGCATGTAAACACCAGGCTAGATAAAATCATCAGAGACAATCTACCAACATTTGAACCTACCAAAGAAAAGGCGGACAGAGTAGGTCTAAGTTCCCTTGCAGCTGCTCATTCTGTGTCTGAAACAGCCCACGTTTTGGCTGCATTGAACAAGGCACTTAGGTCCTATTGAAATACTGGGGACCGCAGCCAAGTTGTTTCTTTCTTTGTGTCACCCACAGATCCCAAGCAGAAAACATGGATTAGGATCTATTAATTTAAGCAGGATTTGGGAAACCCAGATTCCATTGTCACTTGATTTTGAGCACATTTCACTGATCTCAGAGGCCAACGCTAACAACCAGCTTATGAAGTGTTGTGCTACAGTCCTTCCAATGATTGTTTTCACAGTGCATGCTGTCAGCATTTTTGAAGCCCAAAGAGCATTTGCAGGGACAGGAAGAAACTGTAACCAGGAGCTTTCCTTTACTTGTAAGGAAGAAGGGAAGACCTGTGTTCTAGTTCCTGCTTCCATGAATATCTGAATGTAAAATACTGAAAAATTGTGACTAGGATGGAAATGACCTGCCTGGATAGGCCGCAAGCAGAGCTGCCTTCAGTAAGGCAGGAGCCAGGTTTGGAAAGTGTGAGTCTGGTATTACAGCCTCAGTTTGCACTATGCACTTTTAAATTTCTCGGGAGGCTTCGGTAGTTTTTCATTTTCAGTCAAGAAACCCTTCTTCACTCTTGTCCTGTTCTTTCCTCTGGACATAATGGAAGCATGGTTAATTAAGATTAAGGTTAATTAAGATAGCACCTAAATAAAAGAAAGAGAGAACTGAACGAAATACTCAAGTGCAAAACTGTTGCTTGAACTTCAAAGGCTGGTATAGAAGCTTTGGCATCCCTGTTATTGATGAATTTCCACAGACAGGACCCAAGAGGCAGCCAACACCAATCTCAGTTGTTCCTGGCCAGATTGTAGCATCCTTTGTCTGCATTCCATTTTCCTGTCATGGCAAGGCTGGTCATATGTTTAGTCTGCAAAAGATCCCCATGGCTTCATGTGGTCATGTGATTTGAAGTAAGTTTACCACACACAGCTTCCAAGCAATGCTGTGGTTTAAGGCAGGCACCTGCTCTGTATTCTCTCCCACCTCTTGATGTGTTTAAAGCTGTATCCTGCCACTTTTTTTTTCACTCCTGTTCTGATGTCCATTCTCCAACCTTAACTGATCCTTCAGCAAATTGTTAAAAGCATCAGACAACAGAAACTTCTTTTGCCTGTGTGGGGCATCCATCAGTTTATGCTCTTCAACACTTACGGTCCCAAAAAGGTTTTTGAAACATTTTTACAAGACTGAAGTGTTAACAAAGAGCTGTATTTCTACATACACAATAACTAACTACTTAATGGTCCTTAAATTCTAGTATCCCTGGTGTTATTATTCAGAATCACATGCTACATATAAAAAAGACTAATAGCCATCCTGGACAGCCTATGGCTTGTTTTCAGTATCTGTGCTAAGTTACTCCTGGAAACCCCAATTAAGTATATACAGAACCATGGCACAGACGCTTGATGCTTGACCATTCCTTTGACAAAGAATTTACCCATGATAACAGACAAGACAATGCACTGGGAGCCATCCCAGGGAACCAAAATGAAATAGCCACGGCTGTAAGGAAGAGAGGTGTTAGTCCTGCTGTGATTTCCACTTCTTGTTTGCTTACCTGGCTCTGACTATCTAACAACAAACACACTACGCAGGTCTGCTTGGATCCTTTGTTTTAAAGATGCTGATTATGGATCTTGATTGTAATACACACTAAGAAAAGAAACTATTTTTTATAATTGTAGTCACCTATTTGGCCCAAGAGAGATCACGACATCTCTATTACATTTATGCTATTTTTTCAAATGTATGACTGCTAGGCCAAGAAGGAATGTTTTATTCAAGTTTGTGTAAGATACATTTGCAAGTCAACTGCTATACTGAGATTTACTGAGTTAATAAACTACCCTTTGACTAGACAGTCCAACTAGAGATCCACAAAGGTTTGAATCTAACTTGGAAAAAATACCATTCCATGTTAAATGTCTCAAATATGAGATCATAAAAAATGTTTAGTTCTGATGCAATATAAAACCAGCAGACATCAAATGCAGAATGAATATGCTACCCTAATGACTTTTATTTAGAAATGCACAACATCTGACAGTGAGACGCAGATCAGCAATAGAACTACACAGCCCCTCAGGCCTTTCCAGCACTACTGCAGAAGTCTCTGTTTCTGTTACTGAGAAGGCCATTGGTTTTTGAGGTGTGGTCAGAGGATGCACCCCATATTGTACACCTGCTGTAGAACTGAACACAGAGATACAACAACGAAGAAGCACATGGCTTTGCAGCCCACAGCTGTATGTCCCATGTGGAATGAACCAGTTCTTCAGGAACCCTCATTTAGAGCAGCTACGATCTCCATGCAGATAAATGTTCTTATCATTCAAATATAACAGGTCGGACTCTATGAATACTTTGTGCATGTGTCAAAACAGAATGGTAGCATTTTATATCCACTTTGTACATCCTGTACAACAATCTCTATAACTACAAAAAAATGCAAAGCAGTGGGAAATCAGTCTCAACCCGAAGCTATTAAAATCCTGAAAAATAGAGCAAGCAATTTTGTGGAATTACATTCTAATTTTGTATACCATTTATATAAGGAATAACTAAATAGATGCACATCTTCATCACAAGAAATCTTTACATCCAGTCTTTGATTTTGCCAATGACAAAGGATGATCATATTAAGTAAATAGAAACCATTGCTGCAGTTTTGAGAGCTAATGTTTTTATGTTTATGTGTACATTCAATTTTCTGGATGTATACCATTCTTATGCATTTAATAATAACTATTACTCCATGCAGTGCCAAGAGCAGATTAAAACTGCTTAAACGGCAAAAAGTATATACATTAAGGAGCTTACAATTGCTTTTTTATTTTTATATGATATATTAAGTGAGAGATACTTTCTAAATATGTAATAATGACAATAACACTATTCTCCAACCCAACCTTGATTCTTTTTAGTATAGCAAGGGTCATTACTTATGCTATCAGACAGATCTGTGCAGCATTGCTGAATGATGTAGCAAGTATGCTGAAACAATTCAACAGCCTCTATTAGGGCTTAATGAGATAGATAGTTGCCAAGGACTTGGATGGCTACTGAGATTACACAAATTAGAAACAGCTTTAGAAACTCCTTTGCTTTGTCTAAGATGAGTAATGATCCTATGCAAATATAATTATTTAAATAACCATAGTTCACAAAAACCTGAGCAAATTTCACACCGTAATGACCCATTTTCAAACTACTGCTGTTAAACAGTTACCTCTCCAATGACAATGACAACATAGCATGTTGCTGCTCTGACTACACTCGACCTTGACATTGAAAAATGACAATTACAGTGTGTAGATATAAATGAGACAAGTTTTTCCACTTTTATGTAGGTACCACCTAGGGAGATGCAACTTGTAGCTTCACTGCTGCTGTTATAGCCATATTTGAGTTATCTGTAAGCTGTTCAGATACATGTATGTACAGTATAACTAGAAGCTCAGAACAGAAATACAACTGTAAGAGAAATACAGCTTTAAAACTCCACTGGGCATTTCTATCACAAGTCAGGCTGAAGTATGTTGTACTTTGAATGTTAATCCTTCTGCAGTTTCTTCTACTTTTCTGTTAACTTTCCAGAGGTTTCCCAGAATACATGTGATTTTTTTTTTGTCACACTCTATACTTTGCCAGCAACAGGATAGGTTTTTCTATGCTTATTTTTTTAAAAGGTCTCACTCATGTTGGCATCTACAGCTAATTCATTAGTATAGTACCTGAGTGTAAAAACTGGTAAAAACATTTGCAACTGGAAGGAAAGATGCAAATTGCTGGAAATGCCTGCTGTACTGCCTCCAACCTGAAACTCAGCCTGTGGAGCTGTAGAAGTGGGAGAGGCTCAGCCCCATCACCCTGACAGAGAGGTTGACTCAGCTCAGCCCCTGAGCTGTGCCCTATCAGCAAACAGAAAAAAATTATCAAATGTAAACTTAAATGTCATGCAGATTCTGTATGGAACGATATTGCATATTCAGAGTGCTTTTTATCATCTAAGAGATGAGCCACCCCACTGTTGCATGAGATGTGCAGTAGATGATCTGTGATGTGTTAGCATCAATCAAACCAAGATCTTTAAAGCTTCATCTTTTATAGTTGATAACCTGTCACAGGGCATTATACCCTTCTTTCATATTCCTCCTTGGCTCTGCCTACGAACATTCCACATAAACAAGGTCATCTTTACCACCAAGGCCAAAAAGTAGGCCAGTTCCCCCAAGAAGATGTAGTTATTCTCATTTTCTTCATTGCCTGATACTCCTATTTTACTTTATTCTTTTTAAGATGATAATTTTAAAGCATAACTACTTCATGTGCAGAATTCTCTTCACTTAAATAATTACTTGCTAATGAATTGATTGTTACTACTTCCCCCATTTTCTATTTCTGGTCAAATTATTGTCTGCTTGTTATTGTCTACTGCGACCTCCAGAGGGACAGTGTGATCTGGCGGTCTAACCACAGGAACAGAATCCAGGAACTGCTGAGCTTTATTCCAGCTCTACCAATGAGCAATGATTAATCAGTGAGAAATGCCACTGAAGCCAGAAACAGCACTCAACTCAGCATCTCGGCCTACATCTAAATAAGTCCCGACCCTTCACTCACTGGCAGCACTCCTGCTGATACCTATGTGGGATTGAACAACCCCTCCAGCAAGTTTCCCAGCTAGTTATCAGCCAGGTGACAGGAGTGTATAATGTACTTCTATTCCTGCTGAACTCTTGCAGCAACACTCGGATATTTCTTTCAGTAGACATCAATATGCAAAACTGTAACATAATTTTTTCTCAGCTAATGCAACTAATTTTTGCTATTTTTGGCATGATTGTCTTGGACTGAAGAACATTTTGTGGCTTTTTTTGTTTTTAATTGCCTTTTGTTTTTCTAACATACTGGGAGACCAAGTTGCTTTCCAATTCTTTCTGAATTAATTTATGACTTACATTATCATAAATTATCTCTTGAATTGTCTTGAGCACCTGCAAAGCATTTGGCTTTCCCCTTCAATCTCATAGCTTCACTACCACCCAAAAACCTTTGCAAAAGAAGATATTAAATTGAAATTCACTCCCTTTTGGCAGGGATAATTCTGCACACAGATCTTGCCATGACCAGCAGTTCCATAGCTGCACTCTTGGCAACCTACTATTTAACAGATTATACCACCACCTCAGTGCAAATGCAAATCAGAAGTGAATGTAAACAGAGTATAAAAAGGAAACTGTAGTGGAAACTTATTACAGCAAACAATACACACAGTGGAGTTTGAGGAAGCACCAAGTTACCAGTTCCACTCATAAAAACAGATGTAGGCTTTCTAGTGACTACATGTGGTCTGAATCTCTCTTCCTTTCTCTGGATGTTGGATAACTCCAATTCTTCTCCAGTAACCTACTCCAGTAACCTTCTTCAGTAACCTGCTCTAACACCTTTTCCAGTTGTTCACAGAAAAGATCAGTATATTCATATGTACTACTTGTAAATATATCACGTGCATGAGATTTTATATTATGACTACACAGATATCTAAAAGGATGTCATATGCATTTACATTGGAAATTCCCTCCTCCTTTGAAAATTACAAAATTTCCCTTAATTTCAACAAGGCCAGGATTTAAGAAAAAATGTGAGGCTTTGGATATTTCAAGAGCATTCATATAGGTGCTAATTTGTCTTCTGTCTCATGACGCTTCAACTATTTCCATGTAATTTAAGTCTGTTCCAAGCATTCTTTGACACCAATTCTCACTTCACTATGCAGGCTATACATTTTATCCCCAGTGAATCCAACAAAAAATGCAAAAGATGCTCTTTAAAATCCTTGATATTTGACAACATACATAATTTGTTCTGGTACCAAAGGACACATTAGTCCTGTGTGTGCACATGCACACATGCCAGAAAGAAACTGATAATGAAAAGAACTATGTTCTAACACCTCTCACTAGACACGGCTAAGAATAATAAACTCCTTTAAAAATAATGAATGTTTAAACTTGAAGGATTCATCTCAACTAATCAGCAAGCAGGAAATGCTAGTGTGAATAGCAGTTCCCTGTGCTGCAAACCTGGGCAACCACAGCAAGTTCAGGCCTAGCTATGGCAAGTTCCCCCTGTACTCCGCACTGGTGAGGCTGCACCCTGAGCAGTGTGTTCAGTTTTGGGTCTCTCACTTCAAGGACATTGAGGTGCTGCAGTGCATCCAGAGAAGGGCAACAAGGCTATAAAAAGCACGTCTTATAAGGAGTGGCTGAGAGAGCTGGGTTTGTTTAGTTTTGAGAAGAGGAAGCTCAGGGGGGAACTCATCACTCTCTACAACTACCTGAAAGGAAGCTGTAGTGAGGTGGGGGTTGGTCTCTTCTACCGTGCCTGCAGTGAGTGGACTAGAGGAAACAGCCTTAAGCTGAGACAGGGGAGATTCAGATTAGATACTAGAAAAAAAGTTTTCCACTGTTAAGGTGGTCAGGCATTGGAATAGCTTGCCCGGGGAGGTCGTGGAGTCACCATCCCTGGACGTGTCCAAGAGGCCTCTGGATCTGGCGCTGGGTGATGTGGTTTAGGGGTTACAGTGATAGTGCTGGGTAGACAGTTGGACTGGATGATCCTGAAGGTCTCTTCCAACCTCGATGATTCTATGACTCAAGTTCATGGCTACCAACTGGAAAATGGAAGCCTTTCCACAGTCCACTTCTTCAGTATATCAGAGCTTGGATGCCAGGGCTTTAGAAGTCTCATTCTTTAATCAGTTGACATGTAAATGGATCTTCTCAACATCACATTCAAAAATAGTTTCTAAAATTATTCTTATTAATACATTGTATTGAGTTACTTACTATTCACTTACTTTTGAACTTGACAGTACTCGTATTTCTTCATTCTGAAAGATATATCTCTGGATCAGTACATTCATTTCAGCAGTTAATGAATAAGTCTTCAAGAGAGTATCACAAAAAAAAAAAAAGGCATCAACAGGTCAGATTTCCTGTTTGTATTAAAAATGTGATTGAGTGCGAAATGTAAAAAAATTTAAAAAAGCATCCCTGTAGAAGGTTATCTTCTTTTAACCTATTCACACATAGAAAGGTGTAGTTACACCTTGAGGGTAGTTAACTTATGAAGTGGGTTTAACTTCTTTTTTCAGGCATTAGCTGCGTGAACATGGGAGTGCATATACCACACCTACTTAAGGACAGTGGTGGTACATTAACATAATTGCATAAAGCACTCAGAAGACAACAAATTCCAGTTTTAGTGCAGAGGTGACTTGCCATGAAAAAAAAAGATATCATAATTTTTTTCTTTCTAATCCCAATGAGAGGACTTGGGAAAACAACTTAACTGTCATGCCTGTCACTCTCTCTGTAACCTGGAACGTCTAAAATCTCAGGTAGCAGAAACTCAGATCCATAAAAACTGCATAGCAATTACATCTCTATTTTTTCATGGGAATTACATTAAATGCATTCAAGTGTAGATTACATCTAAATAGGATCAGATAACATAAAGCAACACGTGAATCAGTATACATTCTTTTAACACCTCTGTTTAAATAACCTTCTAGCACAAACTAAATAAATCATTACAATTACACTTAAATTTACAGATATTCCTCTACTGACTTCCATGTATTTCATGTTTCTTTGAAACAGTGAACAGTTTTAAAAATATACAGATTCAATCGAGGAATAAGTTAAGTGTTTCCTAGAGAAGTAAAGAAAACGAACTAGAACAAAACAAATCAGTACTCTGATTTCACACAGGATTAAGTCAATTATTGTAACTAAAAATCAGGACTGAAAACTATTCTGGAATGATAAAGAAAATAATCCTTAAAAATACCTAAGCACGTGTAGCCTAATTTATGATATTTTCAGTGTGTGTTTTCAGCCACAGTGTTTATTAACACATCAAAAGGTTAAAAATGCCCTCTGGAGCCTACCCTGAAGTCCACTGACAATATTTTGCAGTTCACTTCGTTTTTAAAGGAAGAGAGCAAATGAGAGTTCCAAAGGACCTCACAGTTTGTTCCGGGGAGCAAATCCCTCTTTTCCATGGAAAGGGACAACCTGGCCAGCCCCAGAGTAAGAACGGGGGAAAGGTGAGGGACCACACCTCAGCATTCACATCAGAAACTAAATGTGCTTTGGAGAAGAGACTCCAGCGACTGTTGCACGTGAAAAGATAAATCAAGATGTGTGAAAATTTGGGACACGTACTTGCCACTGAACTCTCAGCCTGAGACATCGAAGGTGATACATGCATATACAGATATTTTAAATAGACATCATGAATGGTGTACACACATAGCTGATACATATTTGTGTAGCAGCACTGGACATTGGTATCTCTGGTTTATATTGCTCAAATCTATTGAAGATGCAATATACTCCATGAATCCTAATGAAATTAAAAATCTTGAATTAGTTCTGATTAACAAGGCGAAGCCCATCAGTTCATTCTATACGTAAACACATTTAAATGCACCAGACTATTTTCTTCATGAAACCAGTATACTCAAAACAAACTCATGAAACACAAGTTCTATCCTGGGTAGGGTTTTATGCCATGCTTAACTATACATTTGTTACACACATTCCAAATAGCATCCTTTTTTGGGGCCATGGCTATACAGAAAAACCATTGCATTTCTCTCGTTATGTAAAGTTCTGGTCCTGCAACAAGTATATGAAAATTACACACATGCTTTATTGGTTGGACTTACTTTTATGAGTAGAGATTAACTGTGAGTGAGACCTGCAAGGTCTACCTGTACACATAGCCTTCTACCTATACTGCTGCCCCCAAGAAAAATTTACACCGGGCCAGTAATTAATTGCTCAACTCTAATGTTCTGTATGAATAATGTTAAAGTAACAGACAAGGGATACCTGAGCAAGCCCACGCAGTGTCAGAAAGCCACCCGCAAGGAAGCATGGTTCGTTTTTCTTATGAATGAGCAGAAAACGGAGAGGTTCTCTATCCCTCTTTTTGGGTTTCTTTTTCCAACATTACTAAAGCTCAGCTTATAACTTCAGTCACAGTGCGATGACAAACATTATCTGTTAAACCACACCTCATTCCCCAGCTACAAGCACTGTGCTACCAACCTCTCTCTCAGCCCCAAGTCACTCTCCGTTATCCGCGTCCTCCCATCCAGCTCCTCGTTCGGCACCGATCCCCGGCCCTTCCCGGCCACCTCCGAGTCCGCCCCATCCCGGGAGCGCCCCGGAGCGCCCGCGGTCCCCGCGCACACCTGCTGCCCTCCTCCCGACCCTGACACCGGCTCCGGCCCCTCACCTCTGTCCTCCTCTTCCAGGGAGTTCATGCAGGGAAAGTAGACCGCCAGTGCCTCGAAGGAGGCGGAGAGGCTGCTCCGGCTTTGCGAGCGCTGCATGGTGCGCCCGCCGGCCGCCGTCTGCCGGCCCATCTTGGCCGAGCGGCACCCGCCTTTGGCGCGGTACAAGAAGCGCGGCGTCTTGGCGGCGGAGCGGGAGCGGCGGCAGCGGCGGAGGGCGCGGGGCCGAGCCGAGCCCTCCGCGGGGCACTGAAGGCGGCGGGGAGCGTTGGGCGGGCTGCGCTCCGCCAAGCTCCGCTGTGCCCGGCTCTGCCCCGCTGTGCCCGGCTCTGCCCCGCTGTGCCCGGCTCTGCCCCGCTGTGCCCGGCTCTGCCCCGCTGTGCCCGGCTCTGCCCCGCTGTGCCCGGCTCTGCCCCGCTGTGCCCGGCTCTGCCCCGCTGTGCCCGGCTCTGCCCCGCTGTGCCCGGCTCTGCCCCGCTGTGCCCGGCTCTGCCCCGCTGTGCCCGGCTCTGCCCCGCTGTGCCCGGCTCTGCCCCGCTGTGCCCGGCTCTGCCCCGCTGTGCCCGGCTCTGCCCCGCTGTGCCCGGCTNCGGAGGCAGGACGGGGCACGGCGCCAGCCGGGAGCGGCGGCACGGCCCGCAGACACCGCCCGCACAGTTTGTTCTCCCCGCCCGGCCCCCGACGGGCCGACGGGCGGCCCCTGCGCGGCGGGAGGCGGGAGGGG
>VZRE01008522.1:86595-134842 GCA_013396775.1 Cephalopterus ornatus | reverse complement strand
ACAGAGTGGCTGGAGAGCAGCCAGGCAGAGAGGGACTGGGGAGTTCTGAGTGACAGGAAGCTCAACATGAGCCAGCAGTGTGCCCAGGTGGCCAAGAGGGCCGATGGCATCCTGGCCTGGATCAGGAACAGTGTGGCACAAGGACCATGGAAGCGACTCTTCCCCCTGTACTCAGGGCTGGTGAGGCACCTGGAGTGCTCTGTCCAGTTCCGGGCCGCTCACTTCAGGAAGGAGATTGAGGTGCTGGAGCAGAGCCAGAGAAGAGCAATAAGGCTGGTGCAGGGACTCGAACATGACTCCTGTGAGGAGAGGCTGAGGGAGCTGGGGTTGTTCAGCCTGGAGAAGAGGAGGCTCAGGGGACACCTCATCTTGCTCTACAACTACCTGAAAGGAGATTGTGGCACGTGGGGGTTGGTCTCTTCTCCCAGGCAACCGGCAGTAAGACAAGGGGGCACGGTCTCAGGCTCTGCCATGGGAGCTTGAGGTTGGATAGAAGAAAGAGATTCTTGACAGAGAGGATCATCAGACACTGGAATGGGGTACCCGGGAAGTGGTGGATTCTCTGTCCCTGGAGCTATCTAAGAAGAGACTGGATATGTGTACTGGTTCTGATTTTAGGCCTTCCTTGCTAACCAGAGTGTAAGCCAGTTGATTCTATGATCAGCATCCCCAAATGGCTTCTCTGACCTGTTAATTCTCAAGGCTTCTACAGTGAAATTTTTAGAATCTGAGGTTCTTATAAATGCAAGATGGAAAGAACTGTCAAGGTCACCAAATGTAGATATACAGCTCCAGGTCCTGGCTTCAGAAAACCTATGGGGTTTATGTACCTGTTTTTAAAGCAAAAGATAGGGGAAATTTCTAGCCCTTGAGGATGGGCAGCAGCTCCTTAAAGCTGGTGAAAAGAGACAAATGAAAAGCCCAAAATGGTAATTGTTTTTCACACCCCAATTTTTGACCATATATTTTTAAGGACTTGGGGTTGGCAGCACTGCCTTCTTCAATCAGGTCTCTCACTATGTGGTGCTTACAGTACCAGAGCTCAGATTTCTCTCTGATTGCAGAGACTTGGTAGCCATGTCTACACAACTGTGACCTTTAGCCTTATCCTTCAATTGTTTTGGCAGGAAAACCATCTATTTTGCATTCACGCTAAAAAGTGCAGGGACCTTACACAAAGTAATGCCCTCTGGTATCCTGGCAGTAACTCAGATGAAATCCTACAAATAAATATGTATGAGGTCATTAGAATGGCAGTATATTCATTGAAAATATGCTTACCTCTTGTTGAGAGGAACAAGGGGTTATTCAAATAATTCGATGCGAGGCGTTTCCGCTGCAAGGGGAGAGAAATCAACCACAGTGTCACTGGAAAGGGCTCCGGTGGTCCCTTACCTTTCACATTAACCACCTGCATGGGCTTGCTTCATACCTAACCAGCTCTCCAAAAGCTACTTAGATGGAGACAAAGAGCTGCACGATTGGCCTTCCCAGCAAGTTCTTCACAGAGCAGCTGAATGTGGATTACATTAGTAATACGAATTGCAAACGTTATTGATGGGGTTTCAGGATAACCATAAGGGGAAAACCAGTGTAATAAATTGTGGCTGTGACATGACATATTTATTTGAATACATAAAAATGGTGATGGACTTCCCACCTGCAGGAAAATCAGGTTTACCTTTGTGACACCTGCCTACAGTTCAGAGGAACATACTGAGCTAGCAAGCAATGTTTGTAAGCAAAACATTTCCCTTTCAGAAGCGACAGTGCAGGATCTCAAGGAGCTGACAGTGATTTCAATCTGCTGAGGTCACCAAAGTTATAAACGCAGGCCACTGCAAACCTGGCTGAGATGTTTAACTCATCAGATGGCATGAGCTGCTGCTCTAGAGCAAAGCAGGCTTCATTAACAGCCTGTACAACCCCAGGTTGTCTTTCTGAGCCACCCAGTACTCGTACAGCAGGACTGGGAACAGCACCACTTCCCTCCGTTGGATGTTGTTAGATTCTGCTTGGAGGAAAATTAGAGGGCTTTTGCTAAAAAATGATTTATTCTGTAGTGAGTAAGCGGTTCTCCTGTACACGGGTGCCTGCCAGTCTCCTAATGAATTCGGAATAGATGTTTCTTTCTTGAAAAAAATTACCAAGCCTGACACTTGACCCTGTTCTAGGGAAAAATCAAAAAAGGCTACTGAGGGTAGGGAAACAGAATGGTATCTCTTTTTTTTTTTTTTTTTTTTAGGAACAAAGCTTTGAAAAGAAAACCCACAACAATCAAGTGAAGGCATAAGACCACGATCCCATTTTGGCAATCGAGGAAGTCAGCACTGCTGCAGATGCTGAGCTCCTGCCGTTCCGAGGGGCATTGGCAAATAAAAAGTCTAATTTATATGCACTTTCAATTTAAACAATCATGAATTAAAGATCATTCGGTAAACTAAATTAAACTGCGCCAAAACGCCCGGAATGCCACAAATACCTCAACTCACTGATTAGCAAATCAATCTGAGCAGCTAATTGATCGGAGAAAAACCATCTGCCTCCATTTGACTGGGATAGCATTCCCCATGGTCAGCCCTTAATGACAGCTCCTAATGAGGACACAGCCGAACAGCCACGGGACTCCTCCAAGCCATCCTTCTCTTCAGGACATGCTTTTGAGAACAGATACAATGAGAACTATGAACTAGGGGTGCATCAGACCTGCTCCATCCTCTCTTCCACCTCTGCGCCAAGATAACCAAGGTTCTCACAAGCACCCATCAGGCTGCAGCCACAGAACTCTGCTGCAAGTATTTTCAAAATCTTAGCAGGACAAAAAGCTCTAAGGCACTTCAAATTCAATGCTAGCAAGGCTGAGTTCCTACTGTGTGAAATACTGGCTGTGGGGACATCAGTATCGGCACGGAAGAGAAGAGTTCCGCAGAATTCCAGTGCTGCTCTGGAGTATAAAAAGCTCCAAGACTTTCCGAAAAAGTGATGCAACAGCTTGACTACAGAGGTGGGTTTCTTCTTGCCTCGTAAGTCTGCTGTCTGCCAACAAAGGCAGAAATCTGAAATGTTGGAATACCAAAAACTCTACATGGCTTGTACCTAAACACAGGAAAATCACTTTCTTTAGGCTTAAAGAACTCAGAAGACAGAGAAATCCTGCTTAAATGGAGAGCTGGCTGCAACTGGGTTTCATTTCAGTAGGAAGTTCAAGCAGCATACCCAAACTGTGCTGAAATTTTAAGAGTGAAATTTTAATTAGCTGAATAAGTGTATATAACTCAGTTCAGAAACAAAGAAAACTTTCAGAAAAAGTTAGGCCTATTTATATGCTGCTTTTATACCAGGTTTGGAATCCAATATTATGCAGGACCAAATTCTGATGTTATAAATGTAACAGACAACAGATATTACCCAGAGCATTTTTAATTATGCATTATTATATTTAGTATGCAGGCTTCTGTACCCCCTGCAGAGCACACTGATTCTTAAACCAATGCATCCCTTTTATGAATGTCACTAATGAAAAAAGTGAAATTCTCCATTTATTACTGGGCACATAGGAAAAGAGAAATAGCAGTGCAAGTTGAAACATAGTGCAGCATTTCTGTTCTTCAGTTCTGACCTAAAGGGACTCCCTGGGTGGGTGAAAGAGTAATTAGGTCCCACATTAATTTAGTCCTTTTGGCCTTTATGAACACTAAGATGAATTCTAGTTTGAAGCAAGAGATGTTGGGGTGAAAACCTGTTGCTTAGCTACTGAGATGAGACCTTTTCTTTCTTTTCCACATGAGTATCTCTTTGCAAGTAACTATGTGGTTCTGCATGCATATATATTTTCATAATAAGAAGCACTTAGACCTTTTATTTGCATGAAATAGAACTGTGGCAAAAAAAGTGAATGACAAAGTACCTCTGTTTCCAAGAGTCCACTGTAGGCTGGATTTGCTGTGCTCCTTCTCTTTCGTTCCTGACGCTTGCTCTGGATTTCTGTAACGATGGAAAGGCACATGACTTGTGGATTTCTCAGTCAGCAGGGGAAAATGTAGATCTAACTTGTTAAGCGAGATGCTCTTACCCTTCACCCCTTGGGCCTTTGAGTTCAGTTTCAGTTTCTAAAGTATAATTGGGTTGCATCGACATTGATATTTGCTGCACTTCAAGGTTTGACATTAATAAGGTTTTCCTTGTGGGATTCAGAACACAGGCATTTTTTATTTTTTCCGTCCTTCAAAGTGGACTTCTGCTGCCCTACAAGATTTTTATTATGATCCCTTCAGACACATAGTCAGCAAGCATCATCAGAGAGCTGTCAAAGGACTCTGGATGTCTGCTATTAACACAAAGTAAGCGTTTAAAGCAATTAAGCCTTGGAATTCCCATCATATGACATCAGAGAGATCCCTTTTTAAGTCAATTCACATTACTTTTCCTCTGCGGATGTTGGAGGAAGCAGAGTTGGAATGGCATGGCTAGATTCAGGTCTAACTAGAGCGTGATGATTTGTCCACCCAAAACCATACAACTTCAGAATGCTGAGCATGCAGAATGTTAAGGGCTGTACGTGTTACGGGCTGTGCCACTGCAAACAGCAGCACAGCGATGGGCTCTTTGGACTGCAGCCCCGGTCAGAGAAGGGTGAGACACAGGAGAACTCCCTTCTAGTAAATGGTAACACCTATGTGCTGAGGACAGTGTTTAGCGACTAGCAGCCGTGTGCATGCCTCTGTAAACAAACACACACAGAAGGAGGGAGCAGATTACTCAACCACAGAAATCTGCAGGTTTCATGCTATTTTTATCGGAGCTGGGATTCCATTTACATCACATGGATTTTCTTTTCCCAGCTCCTGACGTCGGGTCGGAATGGTGAGATTTATTACAAACATGTCTTTTGTAGCCTGTTATTTTGAAAACAAAGAGCAAACATACTTTAGCAAGGACAGCCCCCCAGCATCCATCCCATGACTTGAAGTGTGTGCTCTATTCCAAAATGCTTCCTATGTGAATATTGTAAGTTTAGACTCCGTGCTGAGGTGCCAGAGGGATCTTGCATGTCTTAATGCCCCCACAATGGTGATACCTCTGTTCTGTCTTGCCCTAAGTAAATCTCAGAAGGAGAGAAACTGCCAGCAGCCAGTCCTTCAGCCCAGAGGCCCAGGACCACACCCAACAGAAACTCAGGACACCATCTGGTTCTGCAGAAGGTCTGGCATCTTTCCTTGGGGTCTGAGCTAAATAAGTCTGTCTCAGAACATCCTCAGCACCAGCAAACAGCCTGTGGGATATGAAGCACAATCCGTAATCCAACAGTAAGACACAGTCCAGCTTTCAGGGGGGTTATGAGCCATGGGAATTGCATTCCCCACATCTAGTTGTGGTTTCCAGGCACCCTTTACAAATGCTGGACTGGGAGGGGTCTGTATCTCTCTGCCCTTCTCAGTCCCAAGTCAAAGAGAGTTTGTTTGGTACATGCTCTCACCAAGGCAACAGAAATATCTGGTGGAGTGTGAATCACACATATGGCAGGGACCTGGAATGCAGCTTTAGGAGAGGCACTGCCATGGCACATAGATAAAAGCTGGCTAGGGGGAAAGGAACGTCAGTGGGAATAGATGGGAAGAGAGAGAGAGAGAAAGAGGAATGAACTGAAATAGCTTGAGATGTACCACCCTAAGCAGCCATCAGGGAGGGAGAGCACAGTATCAGTACTTTATTTATGGAAACTGAACAAAAATATCCATGTATTTATGTACATCTAAGAGTGGGTCGGTCAACCAGCACACCTAGACAGATCAAAAACATACATGGGTGTGGTATATTTAGTCACTTGTCACTTCTGCTAAAAACTATTGGGTACCTTCCAAATAGAATGTAATAAGGTTAAATTAAATTTGTTTTAACTGGTTAAGTAATAAACATTCCAGTAATAGATGGAAATATTTCTTTTTTTTTAATTTTGCTATGGTAAACCAAGATGTGCATTTTTAGAACAACCTAAACTAAAGGTCTTTCTTTTAAAGTTTGGCTTTGTAAATTTTTGGGGTTTTTTTACACAATGGTAATGCTAAAAGATGTTCTAAGAGCCTAAAGAGAGAGATTCAATATATTGCAACCATGCACTGCATCACAGACTTAAGCTACCTCATTCTTCAGTTTATTAATTTAAAAAACAGAACCCAAGCAGAAAAAAAAATTAAACTGTAATACATTTGACAAATATGAATAAATTTGCAGATAGCTTTATGTTGGAGGCCAAACTTCAGTGGGCTGCTGCCTGTATCAATAAACACTCTGCATAGTCATTCCATGAGGCCTGCGATGGCAATTTATCTTCAGGGAAAGCTGCACCTTGCAGACTGTCAGTCGGTGGAAGCTGCTGTGTTCATTTACTGGGAAAGGCCTCAAAGGATGCCTCACACTCAGGCTCTGCAGAACAGAGCTCTTTCCCTCGTTGGGGAATGCTCCTTTGGCTGTTAGGCAGAAGGAGAAATCTGTACACAAGTGGATCACAGCCTGTTACCATGATATCAGTGAATAAAAGGAAGAAAAGCAGTAGCGCTGTGAGTTAATGATACCGAGTGAATAACCTTTCAATGACCCAATCTTGATAGAGTTTAATTCCAAAAATGTGAAATTGAGAAATCCATTAGAAGGATTAAAATAAACTGAACTGTGTAATGACCACTTCTTCCTGATAAATAGCAACGGCTGATAACTGTAAACATGACATAGCACTGAAATAATAACCTCTAGCATGTGAAAGCTCTAAGGGCAATTCTGACAGTCATAATCACCAGCTCTCATGAAGAAATACCCTTTCCGTAGCAAATAGCTCTTTGTTGGAGCCATTTGTTTAATGCTAGTAGAAATATAACAAGAGAATTTGTCTGCGAGAATTGATTCTGCGGGATGTGGGTCGCAGCAGTTTGGTTCAAAATGTGCATGTCCACACTTGGCACAGAACAAACAGAGCAGAGCGGGACTTGGCATTTTGAAAAGAAGCATTAAATTCACACAAACAATTTATCAGTTCCAATAAAATCAAACGGTAAAGAATTACTCAAAATGAATTCCGCTCAGTTGTAGGGATAATTTGCACTTAAGCATAATTTCAAATGTTGTCCCATTTCCCTTACACAAAGAAAACGAGAAGCAGCCATCATTTGCACTTTTTGGATTATAAATCTTCTCCCAAAATCGCTGTAGCTTTTTGATTTCCATTTCAATCCATTACCATTAAGGGATTAAAAACTCTGATGGCTTAAAGTTTCTTTAAACTGCTTTCAAATACTCAGTCACTGGGACATTAAATGATTTTCTCAAATGCAGATTTAAAGAGGAAAGACACTGAAAAACAGCAACAAGACCCACAGAGAGCCTGCTCCATATATTAGGAGACCTTACAATTCAGATGCTATTTTTTCCCGAATTCACAGTCTGGCTTAAAACTGAGTAACAGGAAATCTTAGTGCAAAGAAATCAAAGTGTAAAATAGTAGGTATGAGCAAGGTCCCTAAGCAGGTGCCTAAACTAAAGCCCATAAAACTTAGTGCACTGGAGCTTCCTCAGCATTTCACTGACTGTGGTCCATGGGATGGGTGGTAAAGATCAATTATCGTTAACATTTTTTGTGACCAAGAATCACTGTCAGCTGACACAGATACCACTTTTCTCTCCTTAGAATGGTGGAATCCCAGCAACTTGTCCTACCTGAGCATGGAACGAAAACACATCAGGCTGTACACTCTTCCTTAAAAATTGCTGCATCATCTCTGTTTATAGGAACTAACCCGTTCTCCCCAAGAAACCCATCTCACAACACTGGCAAATGTGCTGAACAAACTCTTTTTTCCCTTCCATGATTTTTTCCCCCTCTCATCCATGACTTTTTCCCCCCTTATCCGTGATTTCACACTGACAAAGCTGAGGCAAAGAAAGGTACAACTCTGCTAGTTCTTGCAAGGTATTTTTGGGAGGTTGGAGGAGTAAACTGAAAGCTCTGCAATGCTGCATTTAGTTTCTGTGCAGTATTTCTTTGAACTCATGTTCAGAAGCCTGGGAAGTTGTGCGAGCAGCTCTCACACAAACACAGGATCAGACTGGAACTTTGGTAAGTTTTTTTGGCTAAATGGAAGGGAACGGAGGGAGGGAATTCTTTGTGAGAGAGACTTTTCTAATTTGCTTAAATTCTTATGAAACCAATGCTGGATTTTCATCACTATTTTACACATTACTCTGTGGAACTCTCAGGATAACAGACCTACTCAAAACCTGAAATTCTATCTCATGTGGGAGGGAGCAGATGACCCTGCTTGAGCAGGGGGCTTGAACTACATGGCCTCCAGTGGTTCCTTCCAACCCCACCCACCCTCTGAGACTCAGAGCAGCAAAGAGAAAAGATTTCACACAAAAACTGAACTGTAAAACAGGATATGCCATCTTACCTTCCAAATGCTCTGTTGTAACCAGTCCTAATGCTACCATGAAGGCAATTTTCTAAGGAAAAAAATAAACGGGTTAGATTTTCCACTACGATGATCATGGTAAGTAAATAAATAAAATGTGATAGAATAAATCCAGTAAAGGTCTGTTAGAAATGTATCTTATTGAATTGCATCGTAATATGGAGAACTTTAATGGAAGATTTGCTTCAGATATGCCTGGTGAGTCAGGTCCCACTTGTAGGAACTTCAGGAATTCGGAGATTTCTGCAGCCAGTGCTACGTGAGTAGTGATTTTATACAGCAGAGGACCAAAATGCAGCCAATTCAATTGCCAGCTGGTTTGTCACTCCAGTCTTTGGAGAGGTAATTGTGTATCATGATTCCTATCTGGACATGGCACTGCTTTTATTGGATGTCAGCAAGCTGTATGAAGCAAAACAAGGTATGTTAAACTTTCACTGAGCTTTATGACACTACACAGGACATCTGAGGCATGCTCAAAGTCACCACCTCTCAAAATAAGAATAAATCAGAGATTTCTCTTCTCAAGTTACAAAAAGAACATCATCTGCATGAATCATGAAAAGGAACACTAACGCAATATTTTCCCCTAACGAGGACTGATCGAACATCTCCCACTGATGCTGGTGAACTCATTTTGCATGAGAAACCTGATCTAAAATATTGCTTACAGCTCTTGTAAACTGGGTATGCACAAAACACTAAAAAAAAAAAAAATCTTCAAAACATGCTGATGCAGTAACAGGACAAGTACTAGAGCAGAATCTAAATTTCCTGTCAGGGATTTTTCATTGGGTCATTTTTCCCCGCAGCAAAAGTTTTCCTGGAGCTTTTATTCCATCTTTCTGATGAAAACTGAAATTCTGCTGTGTGGTTCCAAGCCCAAACTGAACTGAACTCCTTGGTTTTCAGTCACATCCATGGTACTTGTGTGGCCTCGGAGGTCTCTTCCTCTCTCTGCTGTGCTGAAGCAGCTCGTTGGCTCATGTCACCACAGTGGCATTTTTGTGAGGTGCAATTCCATGGGAGAGACAATCTGGCTGTGCAACCCAAACCACTGGGAAATCCCAGCAAGCAAAGCCCACAAGGCAACTCTGATGAAGTGTACAAAGACCACAGGCAGATGAAATTATAATACTCACCCCAAATAAAAGGTGTAGATTTAGGTCACACTAAAACACAGTGATTAAGCAGCAGCAGGCCAAAACATTCTGTTTCAATCAAATAAGTGTCAGGAGAACATGTTTCAACACTTCCAAGTCAGGATTAGTTTGACCTTCTTGTTGTGTGAAAAGCCTGACGATTCCACTTCTCATTTCAGTTCAGGATAAAATCAACTAGTAAGTGACTGGAACTACAATTTCCTTTGCAATTCTGACTGTCACACAGTGAAGGTGAAAGCAAGCACGTCCTCATATTGTAGATGGAAAGATCTAACTACTGGGTGTGTCCTTCAAAATCTGAGGGTCAGGATTGGACATCCGTACCCCTCTTGTATCTGTGAAAATAGCCTTGTCAAACAGGTGACCTAACATCCTCATAAAACAGCAATATTTTCTTTCCACAACCTCCTGGCGTGTAACTTTCCCTGTAGGTTAACAAATGGTGCTGTAGAATTTCATCACCGCCATGAAATATCTATTTATGCTGTATTTCTGCCTTCCACAGCTGGGGTAATGACAAGTGCATGTGTTCATTTACATGTCAGACCTCGATTTCGATAATGTTCCCTCCTTACATGCCTAAAACACCAGCCAGGCACAGTGGGGGCCCCACACCTGAAGGGAAAGATGAATATTTGATCCGAGATCCACTGTGCAGATCTGAAAAGGAAATTAGCCGACTGAAGGGAATTACAAGCTTTACCTCACCCCCATCAAAAAGTAACTGTGGCAGGATAAATCTCAGAGCCGGGAGCAGAAGTAATAACATTTAGGTGTAGAACCACAAAGTCGGAATGCTTGAAGTGTGACTGTGCATTCCCAAGGGAGCACAGAATTGCCTGTGTTACCCCAAGATTAAACTGCCAGGGAAACGTGCATTTTCTGATGCCCCAACTGGAATTATGTGAGTACTGGAGTGTTTGCTAAACAATGTCCTCTCTTTGTGATAAAATATTTCGAATACATATCTAATTACGTGTTATGACAGCTTTACATATAAAGACCCATCACAAATGAACTTGATAATTACCTCATGATTAAACACAGGAGGGGTTAACACTTATAGGGATTTGAAAGTTGGTTCCTTTTTAAAAAATCCCAGGAGAAGCTGTATTCTTTTTAACAAGCATACTGTATTAACAGCATATTTGTTTTTAAGTGTCTGGCTATTTGACGCTCCTGTAGCTTATTGGATGCAACTCTAAATCCGAATTCCATTGCAATGGTTTCCTTTCAAGTATCACAGGGCCTGTTGTTTCTGCTCTGATCAGGAAGCTGCAAAACCAAGGCTTCAATTTCTCCAGGTTTGGAATCCAGGCCTGACATCAGCATTTAATTCACAACCGCCATGTATCTCTCCTGTACTTCTTAGGCTGGACTAGAAACACTGGTGGAACAAAGACCCAGCATTTATGGCACTAATTTTTCTTTTAAATAAAAAACTGCTAGAATGCAAACATTGTCCAGGATCAGCTTCATGGTTTCCCAGCAGGATGACAAAGCCAGGAACAAAAGACAGTGATCATCCTCAGTCTTTTCTGTTCATTCAGGTGCACTCAGCAACTGCAGATGGGATTCCTGGCTACTGGTAAGTCCGGACATTTCTGGTTGGTTGGCTTTAAATTTTCAGTTTAATTTGTTAAATCCCATTCTGGCCCAACTAACATCTATGTAGAGTCCTATTGGAGTTCCTGCCTCAGTTTTGTGCTTTGAAGATAAATAAAAGCTCGCAGAGAAGTGCCTCGAGTGCCTATTTTCTTTTTAGAAATATCAGGGCATCTTTGTTACTCTTTGCTTTAAATTTAAGCATCTGCTTAAAAGCCACGAGTGCTTTCAGAAACACACAGTACATCTTTTCATGAAGCAAAACAAAGATTTTCACAAAAGCATTTCATTTCGTAATTACATGTTCTATTTATGTCGTTACATGTATTTACACTAATTATGCTGTTAGTTCTAATTGCGCTAATTGCATAAATACATGATAATCAAGTAAAGTTTACTTTCACAGAACAAAAGAAATTAACTCTAGACCTACCTATTTGTGGCCATGAAATAAATCTATGCAAAGAAAAGAACTGTCATACTTAAGAGCATCAGCATCCTACCCAGAAAAAAAAGAGCTTGCTGAGACCTCCAGGACACACAGGGTAGGAACAATGTCCATGGATAGAAAAAGGCTGTTGAGATATTCTAGCAATTAAGAAAGCTCATTATATGGGTGGATGCCATACCAAAAAGTGGGCCCAGTCCCAGCATCTCTTCCTGCATCTCTCCGGAACACTTTTGTCCAATATTCTTTCCACGGAACTAAGTTAAAGGCAAGGAAAAATGGATGTTTTCTTCCTAGCATTCTGGTTTGAGGCAGGATCTACTGGCCGTTCCGGCCTCAAGGTGCTACAACATCATTAAGGTTTTGGAAATACCTGCCTAAACAAAACAGGATTCCACAGTCCCATCATTCCATGGCAATCAGGATTCATATGAGGGTCAGATTTTAAACCTGGGAGGTCTCCTAAGTGTAATTCTCCAGAGGTTCTACATAAAGATGTGATATTCTGGGCTACAATATTTATCCTTAACACTGTTTATCTATACCAACCTCTTAAAATGGTAAAACAAATGACAACCCACATGCCTGAAGTCACATTATAACTTTCTATTGCAATAATCCTCTTAAGCCTACAGCTCCAAGGATGCTTTTGTGCCACACGTTTATTAGACCGGTGAGGTTAAGATTTCAGATGAGCTGAGCATTTCTACAATAGAATCAGATTCAGCTTGTAGAACTTCCCAAACTGCCTCAAAAGTACACCCAATCTACTGTCACTACACCCAGACAAACCCCAAAATGTCTGCTAAAGAGAGATACCATTTCTACAGGGACTTGTGGTTCGTATTTTTGCCTGAAATAAAAAGCATAATATAGTAAGAATATTAAAAATATAATATATTAAATCTCTTTCACCTTATAACCTGCTTTCTGCTCTCTTACTCAAGTTGAAGGACTTTAATGTATTTCAGACCCGAATCTGTGTACATGTGGGAAGACACAGCAAACGCAAGAAACCGTTGTTAAACACAAACAGAAAGTTTCAAGATTCATTACAAAGAAGATAAAAGAAATATTAATTCAACCTCATATGGAGCCTGTAAACCCAATGCTATATATTTAATAACACAAGACAATATCTTAGGCTTGTATACACCTTTCACAAGAACTCCAGCTACAGCCTTGCAAGGTGCCAAGATGATTAGGAGACCGACAAGGTCTATCACATTTTGTAACATAATTTAACCATACTGGAGCTCATTTATTAAAAACAAAACAGAAAAAAATCACCTCTGGATTTTCCTCCTTTTTCTTTTTGGTAGCAGGGGGTCCCTGAGCTGACTCTTCAGGAGGTTTCTTTGTCTCCACTTTACTCTCTGTCTGGGTTTGGACTTGAGGCTGAATAATGATAACCTAGAAGACAATGCACAAATAAGAGAATTCACTATATGAGACTGGATTTTTCTGCTTGAAACCGTGGATTCATCTTTGAAGGGTTCCTTCATACCCCTACAGAAAAGAAATGCACATCACAAGCCATTAGTATAAAAAAAGTAGACACCTAGGTTTGGCTCCTAAATCCATACTAAAGCTTCTAAAAATTAATTTTGATTGGTGCATTTTAAAGCTCCAGCAGCGTAAGGGAGTCACTCAACCAGTGCCTCTGAAAATGAGGACTCTTTCTGTCTGGAGGACTTCTGAAGCTGGCTGAGCAGCCAGCTGACTGACACTTGTGGTGTCAGGGATGTTATGGTCTTTGATGTTATTGTGTGTACAGGTAGAAGAGATGGGATCGCTATACACTCAGAGCCAATCTGATCTCAGTCACACCAGCATTATTCACAGTAAGAACCTGTGGATGGGAAGCAAAACATCCCTCATGTAACTGAGATGAGAGTTCAGCCCTCTGCCCTTATGTGTTAGGAGCACTGGATGTCCAGTTTTCCACAAACAAAATAAACTACACATGTTTTACGTTAAAACTAGCTCTGGTTTAGGACCTCTAGGAATTAGGACACAGATCTCCCATACACACACGTGGGTGTTAGTAGCTCCAGCTGCTCATATTTGAATTACTACTTGAAGATTTACACAATGCAGGTCACACTTTGGAAGGTATCAAATTAAAAGGAATGAAGGACAATTTCCACTCACGTGTGACTTTATACCCATAATCAAATCTTCACTAAGGACTGTGGAAGACCTTCCTAAGCTCACCTTCTTGATACATATTAAAAATATTACATTTGAATGCTGGGCCTTTTCCACCTATTTCATCGCTAACTTTCAATCCGTGTTATTTCATTGTTAGATACTTTATGTCAGCTTGGTCACTCTGAAAGTGTCTAGAACTTAAAAAGGGATGGTTTTCTTAACTAGCAGCCTTTTTAAATAGGCGAAAAATTACTTAAGGCAAAGAAGTGGGGAAGAGATATCTGCTCTTATTTACCTCAAAACCCTTCCTACATCCTATATTCTTTTTCAGCACTCTATGAGAACCTGTGCTGCCAATAAGACCAAAAGTAGGGGAATCCCCGTAGTACATTACAGTGAATGTCTGCTGGGCACATTGGCAGCCTTTATTGAATCTGGTTCTGGTGTAAGAGTGGTGAAGTTCTTGCATTTCCAAGCTGAAAAGCAGTACAGAGAGGACACAAGTAATTCATAACTTGAACTTTCTTCTACCGATTCCTGTGCTGATCATTTTTGAAACCCTGAGCTCTCATTTCATTTGGTGTTCCCCTCAAAGTGCAGAGGGGAATGCCTGATTATTTTATATACTTCCCCCGGGGTCAGGTGATATAACTCATATCACTGTATAATTGAAGAGGGAGTCCATAGGAAATCTGAGCCTGCACAGAATTCAGGGATATTATTAGTGAGGATTGGTTTCAGGAAATGGAAGATCATATGGTCCCATTAATGTCAGGCTACAGAATGATGAGTTTTGTTCCCACTAAAAAATAGGTTTGTACACAAACGTCTCCCAGCATCTCTGTGTCCCCTGAGGAGTTTTCCCATTGCCTTCTGACTATTTCCTTCAAGAAGAGCCACTGCCACCGCTCTGCTCAGGGCTGTGCACTGCCAGGGGAACACCCTGCTCGCATCTGCCACGAGGTTGCTGCACTTGCTGCCCAAAAGGAGCTGAAGACCCCACCTTGCTGTCGGCGCTGATGAGGAGCGGCTGCACTTTGATGCCGTCGTTGACCACGGAGACGGTGGCGCTGGTGCTGAGCGGGGCTGCATTGCCGGGGGAGGTGGAAATGATGGCGTAGGCCACTCCTGCACTGCTCAGAGGGGAGGACAGGGGCTCGGCGACGCTCTGGGACTGGCTGTGGGGCGTCTGTACATGGCTGACGGTGTTGTTGGCGGTCGGGAGGGCAGGGCTGGGGTTCTTGATGCTCACTACGGTTGCCTTCTGGAAGGTGGGGGGCTGCTTGGAAGGTTGGTCTCTGCACGGGGAGATAGGGAGGCTGTCTGGAATCAGGGTCTTTGGCCTAACCTACAAACAGAGAGGTAGATGTTATCAGGCACAGCCTCACACTGTCACGAACAAACACTGCACACTTGCATTCTCCCAGTAAAACCTCTAATTACATTTACCGTGGACCAGGAGCATCTGGAAAAACACTAAGGAGCAACTGGAAGTAGCCAGTCATTCATTTACTTGTAAGTATAGAATCACAGGATATTCTGAATTGGAAGGGACCCACAAGGATCATCGAGTCCAACTTTTACCCAAATGGCCCATAGAGGGGATGGAACCGGTGACCTTGGTGCTATTACCACCAAGTTTTAACCATCTGAGCTCATCTCAGGGAACAAACACTGTTCACTCACTTTCTCTCAGCAGGATCTCTGCTTGCAATAACCATGGACCAGGAACATCTAGAAAAAACATTACATAGCAACTGGAAGTAGCGTGCCATTTATTTATTTGTTTATACATTCCAGTGCCTCTCAGCTGGGTCACCTTGGAGTCCTTAACTCATGGCAGTGCTGAACAAGAAGGGAGGGGAAAAGTCAATTCCTCACTTCTATTAGTACACATCCAGACAAATGCTAGTCAAGTCACATCCAGTTCTCGGCAGGGATGTGTAAGCCAAAGGCTGGACAAAGAGTGGAAAACCCAGACACAATATTTTTCTATTCTGAAGGACACAATACTCTTGCTATGAATTAAGGACTAGGACCGAATCATTAAGGGAGTTATGGGATTCACAGGAACAGGAAAGCATATGCCTTTATACTGGTGGATCAGTGAAGGAAGATCCTCACGTGTCTAAGACATGCCGTGTCACGTGGAGAGGAGATCAATCACACAACTCACAAAAAAAAAAAAAATAGAGAGAGGGGCACCGGAAACCCACAGCCATCACACTTCATCTTTTGTTGCTGTCAGAAAAGAGCCCGTTTACAGCCGTGGGTGGATGCAGGGGGAACTTCCACAGGTAGAGGAGGACACTTTGCCCAGCTCTGCACAGGCTGTGGCTGTACCAGGAGCCATCGATGATAGCTGTGAACAATTGTTTTCAGCTACCGGGGTGTGCTTCCAGTGGGGTAGTTAATGTCACCCTGTCAACGTGGCACTGCCTTAACAACACGTTAAGTACTGTTGCAGGATTGAAAATAAATAATTTAGGCTGCTTCACATGAAGTTAACTTCACTCCCAGCTTATTCGTTAGCACGGCCAGATACAACAGTCGGTTCCCTCTGTGCTTATTTAGTCCTGTCACTTCTCACACCTTCCATACTGTGAAACAAAATGACAGGTTGTAACAGCCAGACACGGGGAACAGCTGCCCGTGTCACCACGCCGGAGTCTGCGGGAGCCCTTCCAAGGATCCTGACTTCAATCTCGAGCCTAAGGAAGCAATTTAAGGCAAACACAGGGATTTACTGACGGGCAGAACAGCGTCTCTCAAGGCTGGCCGTCATCCTCGACCGCACCGAGGAGGAGCTGAACCCATTTGTCCCCACAGCAAATATTAAGTGGAGCAACAAAGCCAGGGAGCTGCTCTGTTGGGCTCTCAACTCCGGGGTAACACTGGAAAGCCTCAGAGCCCCACTGGGAAACAATGAGAAACTACGTGAAACTCTAACCCCAGTCAAGATACACTGAAGGGTTCTTTGCTCTTTTGTCTTTATCCAACCCCTTTATATAATTATTATCTGACTTACTCGGCTAAAGATACGAGACAAACAGCCTGGCCAAGTTGTTCAAGGGAGCACTGTATAATTACCTTCATATCCATAGTTAGTTAATAGCCTTACTTTCAAAAGTAACGCACAGAGGATTGGTTCAAACCCATTCTGGCCCAGGCATTGTGCAAAACTGAAGCTCCTAACATAAACCTCCCCTCAGTGAAATAGGAGACGTGATACTCAAAGCTATTCGTTCATGTCTGTATCAGTGGCACAAGCAGATCTTGTAATATCTGCTTTTACATTTTCATAACAACGTCCTTTCCTTCCCATGTTAAATCTTATGTAAGTCTCTCATATGTAAGCCTTTAACAAATTGCTTACGCCTGCCTGCTCAGAGACACGTTCACAGAAACACTATCGTTAGCCAGAAAAAGAAGTCTGAGAAGCTTGGTAAAATACAGTTTAAATGTATTACCATGGACAACACAAAAACCCCAAATTTAATTCTTAGCTGTTTGGCTATAGTCTAAATTTCATCATCCTTCCCTGAAACGAAACAATTTCCTTGTAAATTAATCTAACATCGGCTACAAACAGAAATACTGTAAACACACAGATAAGCACAGAGAGAGAAAGAAAGAGAGAGAAAACGCAGCAGTTCAGATCAAAGATTCAATAGAACAGTCATTAATATCTTTAGAGAAAAATCAAGTCTGACAAAAAAAAACAGCTCAGGAGTTTTTCTAGCCAAAAACTGTCATGTCGTCTACCAGGATCTACTGTATCTGTCACTCTTAATTGCACTTTTATATTTAATCAAAAGCCTAATTAAAGCTAAATGCCTATATATATTCCAGCTATACAATTATCTCTTCTGCACTACTGCATATACATATTGACTGTCAGATGTAACACCTCAATGAATCCTACACACACCCGTAACACACATCCTGCGAGCCGGGGATGAACACACGTCACTTGGCTAGAAAATAAGCTCTTCCTCTGCACAGGCAATTAAACAGACTTAATTTTCCCCAAGCCCTAAATTCTTTACAAAGCCCTGCACGCCGAAATTATCCGGCAGGACTCACCGAGGCGGTGCGGCACAGAACATAGGCCGGGCGCTTTCTGCCCCCGTGTGATGCAGAGCAGGAATAGCCGCTTTCACCGGCTCAGCCTCTGCAAACTCCCCGCCAAGCTCAGCCACCGCCGGGAGAGCGTATTTATTGGCAATTACAGGACAATGAAAAGGCTTGACTACAGGGGGAAGAAAAAAAAAAGTTTCAGGTGCTCCCTAGAGTTAAAGCTAAAATAACTTAAAGGGTAAATAATCTTAATTTCTACAACCCGCAGGTGTGACTTCAAAACAGAAAGCAAACATAGAAGCCAGTGCGCTCCAACACCTGTGAATGTTTCCCCCTCCAATATAAACACTAAGGGCAAGTATTTAATAAACAACTACGTGAGGGACCTTTGGCAGAGTGTCACCTTTACAAGCAAATCTGTGAGGATACGCGGTGTCAGCTGAGATAAAACCAAAAAAAAATTAAAAAAACAAGAAGGAAAAAGTTAACGTAAAGTCCTTTTCCTCGTGGCTAAACTGTAGCTTAAATTTGGGAGATGAAAGGAGGACAGTGGGACTGGCAGAAGTTTGGAAGCTGGCAGTCACTGAAGAAGGGCTGGAATTAAACTAGGGCAGGGCAGGACAGGGACTGCGCATGCACAGTATGACAGAGATGTTTCCTCCCAAAAGTAGCACAGGTTGGATGACACCAGTCCCCGTCACAAGAGCCCCAGAAATAAAAGGTGCAAAAGTTGAGCAAAGGAGAAGCAAAGAGAAAGGATAACAGACAGAATGTGTGTTACCAACTGAAAACTGCAACTGTTGGCGAGCGCCGCAAATAACAATTCTCCCGTACCTCAACCCTCCTCTCCCCAAGTATCTTACATTTAACTTCTGACAGCTGTCAAAACAGAATGTGATACTACCAGGGCTCAAAATGCGCGAGAAGAGAGAGCTGCTTCTGGAGTGTAATGATTTGCCGAACCCATGATGCTCCTGAGTTTCCTCAGTGCCCACAGTACCAGAAACGTTTACCTTCGGGCGCTCAGCCGGCCCTGGTGCCGCTCAGACAGCCTGCAGGTGACCACTGTTTTCAAGAAGATGTTCTCAGACCTGAGCATCCACTGTCTGCTTTTCAGACAGGGAACTAACAGGGAGCCCGATCCTGTGAGATGTGCGGAGTGATCTTACCTTCAACAGCCTCCAATTTAATATATTTTAAAGAGTTTCAGGAGGGAATCAGCTCCTGTGACTAATACCACTTCTTGTATATCCCATATCATTAACCACCATCCAGATGTCCCTGCACGAAGCTCAAAGGCTTCCATTTCACCAAAACATCACTGCAGCTCTCAAGAGCACAAGTTGCTGACTGCTGCAGCGTGAATGAATTGCTGAGTGCTGGAGGCGGGAGAGCCTGATGTGTGTCGGTGTGTTGGGTTGGGCTGGGTTTGACAGGGTTAACACCAATGACAAAGGCAACTGTGATCGCGGGCAATCTGTTTCCTGAGGCACATCCCACCGGGTAAGTTGCCATGCTACAGTAAAGAAAAATAAGGGAAAAAGAAAACCGCGTACAAAATAAGCCCTCAAGATCCAACCCAAACAAGTAAAAGGAGGGAAAGGAGCAGAAGGGAAGGAAAGCACACAGTTCCCCCCATCCCTGTGGGCAATCCCCTGTAGTCCTAAAGGACAGGATTTAATTAGAACAGTTATCTCTGTGCAGATCTGCGGGTGCAGTGAGAATTGTTAAGGGCAATTCTGGTAAATGTGTTCTCCTTCGGGCCTAGCAAAGAAGGGACGTTAACAAGTGCACTTCAATTACAAAACCAAAGGGGATCGCTAAAGGATACTCTAGCTCACAGACTGGCCTTAGAATTTCCCCCAGAAACCGAAGACTGATTTTAAAAGAAAATACTATAAAGACATTAACGAGAAATTCATCATGAGCACCCATAAACTGCTATAATATTTTATTATGCTCGTGACTGGCATTTTATTGCAAGGTTGAATTTGCCTAACTTCAGCTTCCAGTCCCTGGATCTTGTTATAGCTCTGTCAGCGACCCTGGAGAGCCCTCCCCCGTATCAGATATCAGCTGGATCGTGCTCAGCATCCATCAGCCCTTCCTACTGGCAGGGCCGATCTGTAGGAGAGTAAATTTTTCAGCTCAACGCAATAGCACGTTGCCTTTGAGAAAAAGACCATTATTCACACTTTATTTTCACTTCACCCTTGTACTCGGAGCTTAAAAACAAAAACTCAGAACGGATTTGGCACAATTCATATGTCACAGAGGCAAAGTGCTGGGAGCAGCAGACAGAGCTTTCATTCTTGAAAAGCTTTGGAGGATCACACAGAAAACATTCGCAATGGCTGATAAAATGAGTGCAATATGGGGTAATTATATCCTTCACCAGAATGAACAGATGCACACTGACTTCAGTAAAGCTGTGCCTGTTTATGCCAGCTGAGGACCGACTCTCCCCCTCTCCTTTTTTAATCAATACAAACGATGCAAAAAAAAAGGGTCTTCATAACTTTACAGCAATCACACGCCCTAAAATCCAGGGTGCCCAACTCACTCAAATACAAGTGTTTCCAGCTTGGTTTGGTTTTAGTTCCTTCCCTGATAAGCTCCTGTTATCTTCAGCCTGGTCTGAGGCCACAGTCAAAGCGAGTTTATCTTCTTGCCACAGGGGGAAGATTTTAAATCACACGTGACCGTGGATCCATAGCCACTTTTCCTCCTTCCCCTTGACGTGGTTACACAGAAACAAGTTAATGTTCGGTGTGTGTCGTGAGGAAACTCCAGGCAAGATGACCCAGTTTGGTGAGTCCTGTGTTCACATACAACATAAGCCTCGCTTTAGCATCTCCCTGGAATATTAGCCTGGGAACCCACGCAAGGGTGGGATGGCATGCAGGGCAAAACCCTCGCGGCTCCTCCAGCCCACATTTCCAATCCTGCTGCCCTGGTCAGAGCGGACTGGGAAGGAAACCTTAATCTGACCAAAACCAAGAGCAAATCTGAACAGACTTCAGCAAGGCCAGAAGTACAAGCAGCCCCTCAGACAAGCCCTAACGTCTCAGTTTACACCCCACACCACGCAGGAGTCACTCGTGGGTATTGTCACACGGATTTAAATCACACCCACGCTGTCAGGCATTTCCCACTGTGCCGGGTACCTGCCGTGTTTCCGTGGGTTAGTCATGGACAGCCAACTTTAGTGGGAAGGTAACACACAGCTAAAAGAACCCCGGTGTGATTTTTAAGAAGACAAAGCATCTTCATTTAGTTTTCCTTCTCCTTCAGCTTTGCTTAATGCTACAGAAATGGAAGTTTTGCTGAGAGGGATGTTTCAGTGGGAATCTGCCAGCTCTGCTTTTTGTGGATGTTGGCATAAGGCATTCAGGTGGGAGTTCTTCATTAAAATGTTATCAGTGTTTTGAACACAAAACTGTATTTTCACAGGAACTTGACTGACTTTTGCTAATGAAATGTACATTTTCTCCTCAGTCATACTGCTTGTATTTTCTGGTTTGGCATTGCTGCTATTGAGTTGATGATTCATTAAGCGGCTGCTTTCCATTTGCAAAGGGGAAAAACCACCATTAAACCAGCAAATTAAAATCAATATTATTCCAAAAAAATAACAAGTAGAGGTTGAAGTTGACAAGGATTTCTGCTTTTTTGCCTTCTGCACAATGATTCTGTCCTTGAACGTGCAGTTATCTTCGTGCCTCTGAGGAAAGAATTTAATCCTTATTGTTTAGGATTACAATAGAAATATAAAAGCCAGACTGTGATTATACACACCAGTCAATAACCTCCTTCCATTTCCACTCTTTTCAGCATTACAAGTCAGCTTGCTTCTCTCAAAGATACTCATCTATGATTAACTTCCTTCAATTTAAATAAAAAGTGTCCATGAAGCCTTTAGGCACAAACAAGGGAACATTTGTCTGCTTTCCTCCTATACTTCCATAGGCAAGCTCTGGACTAATCCACAGAGCTGGGCAGTCACTGGACTCAAACTCTGGTGTCGTTTCAAAGACCATGGATGTCGGTGCTCTGTACTGTCCACCACTTACAGAGCTTTTCCTGCTTCTAGACAGCAGTGAAGGCACATTATAATGATTTGTCCAGCCCCAACCCATTTACCAGCCAAAAGCAAAAACCTTGAAAGACAAAAATAATAATAAAAGTAATGACAAAAATAATTTCAGTCTGCTGACAGTCTGTGGACAGTCTATGGACAGTCTGTGGACAGTCTAAGGGAGATGGAAGCACACACAATGCCGACACCAGGAGATGAAAATGGATGTTTTAGGGACAGGAACCAGCACACTGAGTTCCTTCAAGCCTTTGCTGATGTCCTGCAGACAAAGAAAACTTCCCATCCATCTGTCATTGAGCCAGAGACCTACTGCAACCTTGTACTTGGAGGCTCGGAGACTCCAGATCCAAGCCAGACGTGGATCTGAAGCCACCTCATTCACATGGATACAAATGGCATCAGCGGAGATCTTCTCATCCGCCGCTACTCACAGAGCAGCATTTGACATGGAGCAACAGGAGAGTTTTCAATGGGGAAAGAGGTACCCTGTGAGGTGTTCAAAGAGCGTGAACGTTTCCTGAGGTTTGTGTGGGTACTCCAGGATTCTATGTGCTATCAGGAGAGCTGACTTCACAGAGGTCCTTTTCACAGTGCTCGCAGCAGTGATTGGATCTGAGGGTTTCAAGCATCAGGAACAGACAGTTCTGCTTCTAGATCACTTCCCTCATTAAGAACACAAAACTGACACTCAGAAAAAAAAAAGGGAAACTTTGGAAAATGTGCGTTTGGGTGTAGACCCTACAGGTTCATCTTTGACCACACTGCAGAACACCGGATTTCTGGTCACTGCTGAGCTCTGCCACACCACCAAGGAATGTTCTTAGGGCCCCATTCCCTGGTGCAGGGAGTCCCTACAGCAAGGCTGAGTCAGCTGTCTTAACATTCTTCTCTAGGAATTAAGAGCACAAACCTCCTCCCTTTCTAGGCCAAGTATTTTCTATGTCTGGGCTTCTGACAGCAACACATAGTGGCATGCAATTAATAGCAGCATGACCATTAAAAATAAGCAAACTGATAAAAAGGAACCCTAACCAGAACTCTCAGCTCCTTCCTCAGAAAGGGAAAGGAGGAGAGAAGAAATAGCTCCCCACAGATGTTAATCTTCGTGCTTAACATGTTACTGGAAGGTGCTTCAAATACAGTGACAAGCACAGTATAAAAGCTTTTATGGAATAAAACAGATTAACAACTATATTTATTAAGGGCTACATTTTCAGCCAGGCCTCTGCAAACCTATTCGAAAAAGCAATTTTGCTTATGTTTTCCGCATGCACACAGTCAATGAATATTAAATACTGCTGCAAAACCCTTAGCTTGGTTATATGCCACGCTGATTAAGTTACCTTGAATTAGATTATCTCTCCCCTCTTCCACCAGCATTCCAACACGTTCCCCTGGAAGCACTGAGGGTTATACACCACAAAGATGCACAACACCCCTTAGGGAATTATAGTCCTTTCTCCCTCTGATACTGGAATAACAACTTTACTCAATTCAATTATTCCTTGCTCAAACAAACAATAAAGTGCTCTTGTCTCTGCATTGCACAATTCTGTGTAACTTCTTATACAAACATGTATGCCTGCTAGCTTCCTTTTTAGTTTTACAAAAGGCTGACTTGCATTTAGTACTGTTTTTTCCACTTTCCAATGGCTATGTACAGTTTTAACCCATTACACTTAAAAATAATGGGGTTTCATTTTTTGGCAAACAGAGAGAGGCTTTGCCACAGACCACATATCTTCTACAGTACACAGTGGCATCCCAGAAGTTGGGTTCTGTCTATAGGAGTTGTTTTCTTTGCAAGAAATCTTTTAGACAGAGGAAGAACATCCATCGCCAAGGAAGCCGAGAGCAGCGGCTGGCTTTGGTTCACACAGGAGGGGAAGCAACAGCTACCAGTGGAAATGTGCTCATGAGAACTACGACACGAAATTTTAAAGTGGGAACCTGTTTCCAAGCCTTGGGAACATCTGGAGGCTCACACAGAACCCAGTGAAGAGCAAACACATGGTAACACAGCAGCACTGTCTCATGGCAGCTTTGCATCCCAGCGACCAAATTCAGGCCCTACTCAATTACACGCATTAAAGTCACTGCAGGAGACACACAATAAGAAGCATTGGAGAGCAGAACTGGGTAGAGTTGACTGGAACCCAGACATTTCACCGAAAGCCCTGTGTGTACCTGCTTCTCTTCCCCACTGACTGAGTGACAGCCCCAGTGCAGGCACTGCCACACACCTCTGCTCTGCTCTAACCAGCGGCGTCACGGGCAAAGCCAGCCCGAGCCCTGCCTTCGACCAGGACTGGAAAAATAGGTCAGGGAAATGGCATTATAATCTGATTTAACTGCTATTCAAAGCATCAAGGTCTCTCCATTAATTTGAACGAGAATTGGACTGGGCCCAAATTACTGATGACAAAACGGGAGGTTTATTTCAATGCCTTTACTGTTGCATTTAAAACCTTCCAGCTGAAGAACAGAAAATAAGATTCCCCACGTGCCTTTGGGTGGCTACAGTGCAACTTAAACTTGTATGTAAACCAGTTACTGCTTAGAGCTGGTGGGAGCCATAAAGCAGAGGAAGAGCTCAAAAAAACCCAAGTGTTTGAGTAGAGGACCTCCAGGAGTTCCTCCGCAGAGTGCAGTGAAGAGTCTGCAGTTTCACAGCATCTCACCCAGCTGGAAACCTCAGAGGCCAAAGCAAGAAGAGAAAGACTATCTGGAATTAATTTGCCAAACATCACAGCTCAGAGCAGATATTTTATTTATTTGACGAAAGTAAAAAGACCTTCCTATTCTGTACGAAAAATAAATTAAAAAAAGAGAAAAGAACAAAGGTCTGCCAAAGAGGCTCGTTTTGGCAAATAATGAATGCCTAAAGAAATATTGTTTGTATTGTGCAATGAACTTGTAATTAATGTTTGTTTGCTCACCATTTAATAGCTGTGCTGCACTAAGTGATGGGGTTTTGCTGCCATTTGTGAATGTGCAGATTCTGAAAATTCATTCCCCATACGGAAGAGCTCCCAGGGGGTCATATCATAAAGCCATTGAAATGAACCAAACAAATGACAAGTATCTGTACAAATGTGGAACATGAGGGAGCTGTCTGCAGTATTTTATGTAAGTATTGTTAAGTGCCTCAGTTTACTTGCGTGGTATGGTTTTGCTTGACTGCATAGGAGTAAATCAGAGGAGGCTGTCAAGCTCAGGAGAATAAAAGCATCAAAAATACAAAACTCCTTTAGATGTGATGAGGGGCCCCGAAGTGGAGGAGTCCCCTCTTTCTGTCCAGCCAGCCCGGCAGCGTTTCTGCCTCTCACACCTACCTCTAAATCTAAGGGGAGTCAAAAATTTCAAAGCAGTGATGAGACAGGCCAAAAGGAGGGATGTGTTGGATTCTGCCTGCTTGGGACATGGGAATTTGCCTCTCACAAAGTCAGTCCTGGAACAGCAGGATGGTGCTAGTAAGTCAGAACAAGGGACAGGGGCCTTGCCTGTCACCTGAGGGGACAAAAGGAGCGCAGCCTGCTCTGTGACCAAGTCCAATGTGTAACAGCTGAGGACACGAACTGTGACGGGTGTGATTCTGCACAATCCCCAGCTCCTACTGGAAGATAACACACACCCCTTTATTTCCAAAATGATTTTTAATTTGGTGCTTGTTTTCTCAAAGCTGTGAGGGAGAAGAAGGAAGAGATGTTCTTGACTGTAACACCTTCACGGTATTGCACGGCCTTGCTTCCTGGCATTTTTATACTGCCGTCTGAAGTTTCCAGTTCTCCTGGACCAGAGATTCCTATTGATCCTCCAAATCTGCCAGAGATGACTATGCACTCACCTCACAGCTCTGACAAAAGAGCACTTTCACAGTGACACAGTGCTGCACGTCCCTTACAATGGCCTCACAGGTCACCTGTATCCTGGGGAATGACAGCTCTACATCACTCTGACCCATGGTTGGATTTAATATATCTTCAAGGTACTGGACTACTTAGTTAGAAGCCAAACTTGCCACTGGTAGATGAAAGCCTGATCTCTCTGAAGACACCAAGCAGAAAGCTTTGATGGGTGGAGGGAGGTCCCCACTAGGAAACAATATGAGAATTTTAAACTTCCTTGCAAGCTTGGAGTGGGAGAGGAACACACTGACCATGACGAAGTGGCCTGGAAATGGGACAGGCTGTGGCTGAGGTGTTAGACTGTGAAAAAGCCAGAAACAACTCAGAGCATGAGACATACCCCTGAAAAAGTGGTCCTACACGCAGCTGCCTATTTCACTGGTGGTTTTGTCAGCACTGAGATTGCTCTGTGGTTATTTCCCATACCAGCTATGTGAAATATTCACTAAACAGAAAATGCAGTGAGCTCTGGCTGAGGGCAGCCAAGGAAGGGGTGGTGTTTCATTAGTATTAAGCACTATTGCAGAAACAGGGCTCTAATTGAAGCTGTACCAGGAAGGGAGGGAAACAAAGTGAGCCACAAACCAAAATACTGCCATAAGCTAAACAGCGAGACAGAGAGAGTGTGCTCTTTTCTAAAAGCTGAGGAAATCAGCTTCCTCCACTTCTCCCAATTCTTCAGAATTGAATCTAGCACGGAATGAAAATTTTCCTACTTAATAAAAGTATAGAACATTGATACTCCTCTAAGTGCAGCATTTGCGTTGCCATCATCATTGCTGAAACACAACCTTAACGATCATTTAGGCCCCTTTTACAGGTCTTTCAGCTGCTCTTGAACCTCATCTGTTTTCAGGAGCAATCTGCTCATCTTTGACACCCCTAAATGGCAGAAATCAAAAAGTTACTATGCTGTAAGAACAACTGAAAAGCCAAGTCTTGAACTTGATAAGAAAACTATAACCTCCCTTTATGTTCACAACTCTGCCTTCCACAAAAAGTAATTTAAAGAGAGAATTTAGGAACTTTATCTTGGAAATACTTCTTCCTCCAGGCAGATTTAGCTCCCAGATCTTCTACTAGAATCTGCCACTAAGAAAATATTAGGAAAAAAGTAAAGGAAGAAAAGCAAGAATACACACAAAATAGACTTAAACACCAGAGAAGTGTTCACATACGATAAATAGACGTCTAAGGGCCACACTGAGAGAAATATATTTATACTTAATAATCATTAATCTGAAAAGCAAACCACGGAAGTGCAGCAAAACATTTGTTGCAAATGACTTCCAAAAATTTTGAGGCAGAGGGTTGCAATGGGGAATAAAGTATATGGTTATAGAAACATTGATGGATGTTCAGAAAATAGACACGATTTGAAAACGTTTTAAAAACCTATGAGTGTAAGTCTCCTTGCACTCTTACCCAGAGAATCTTGCCTCAGTCTGGCACCTGGTTTAGCTGGGCCAAAACTTTGTACTGGGATAGACAGGGATAAGGCCAGTAAGTCAATAAAAGAGTATGTCAAGCTAAATCTTAAACAGAAAGGTTAAATACTTCCACCACATGCTTTGGATTACAGGATTGCAGATTCTCACTTCTGTGATTTGTGATTCATCTTATAAAGCGTAAATTCACATCCCACCGTCTGTACCTTGTTCTTCCACCATGAATGCACACGATTTTTACAGCTTTTCATTGTGCTAACACTACACTTCCAGAAGAAAACCTTCTGGGTTTTTTTTTAATAGACTGAACAAAACCACAACTCTGCTATTCAACTCACTAAAGGTAAGTTTTTACTCAGCAAAATGAGTGTGCTGACACACCCAGGCCTGGGCATCAGACAGGAGCAGAGTAGAACACATAAAAAATTACACAAAACCCCCTTTGGAAATGTATTTTGTACCTGAGGTAGCACTGCTGGTCCTTGTCCTGCCAACCTCTGCAAGGAGCTGACCTGAGGAACCTTAATGGGCACTGCAGTGATAGTTCCCAAAGTCTGTTGGAAGAAAAACAGGTGAACACAGCTTAGAACAGGTGAACACAGCTTAGAACAGGTGAACACAGCTTAAAACAGTGGCAGAGCTTTCCCAGACAGAATCTCTTTGCCTCAGCAGTTCCCTTCCAGCTCTTTGCCTCTTCCCAGCTGCCGCAGCTGAAGGCTCTCCAGGCACCAACTTGTGTTCTAAAGACACCTGAAATGCCCCACAGTGAAACTCCAACACGAGCATTGCTAAGATGATGCGTGTCATGGTAGCCAGGGTCACAAGAAGAAGTTTGCTGGACATTGGTAAATAGTAAATACTGAATTATTACCCATAAATCTACCACAGCGCATTGCAACATAACATTCAGCTAAAATGACGCCCTTTTGGGCCAAAACAGCAGCTATTCCTAGCCATGTTTATTTTTACTAATCACCCTTCTCTTAGCTGCCTAAAAAATTTAATCAAAGCTTATTTAAGATAGGATAGAATAAACAGATAGCTTATAAATTTAAGACTGAGCCACGGGGGTAAAGAACATAGGTAACTTTTCCCCTTCAACCTCTTCCATTCCTTCATCCCTGATTACAGTTCACACAATCCCTGATTGGTTTGGGTTGGAATGGACCTTTAAGTTCATCTAGTTCCAAATTCCTCTGCCAGGGGCAGGGACACCTCCCACTAGCCCAGGTTACTCCAAGCCCCGTCCAACCTGGCCTTGAACACTTCCAGGGATGGGGCAGCCACAGCTTCTAACCAAAAGTTCATATTTTGTTTAACTGGCCAATATTCCTAAGGCAAGGCTTTGTAACTTATATCTAGTGTTTCCTTTTTGCTGTTGGGACAACACTGGCAGTATAAGCAAACAGATGATTGTCATCATAACAGCAAGAGACACTTAGTCACCGCTCACAAAAACTTACCAGGCTGCTAAAAACAGCTAATAAGGAAAAAAAGATTAGACTGAACTCAATTTTGCTAAATTTAACTCCGCTCAAAACAGAAGTTTTGGATCACAGCCAGTAAATAAAGTATGTTAATATTAGCCCAATCTGGTAATGAAATTTGTCAATAGAAGCTCAAGGGAAGTGAAACTGTGTCACATCCATGTCTATTTGTTCTTCTCAGACCTCACCCACAGAGTGGTAAACGAGTCTCTATTTCCTTCTGTCTCCAGTGTTCGAGAAGAATACCCAGCCTTTTCAGGCAGAATATTTGTAATGGACTTGTCCCGCAGAGTTTATATTTTTAACTCTGCTACTCCTCTCAGAGACATTTGGGGGTGTGATGTTACGTATTCAGCAAAGATTAGCATGTGCTTAAGATCTGCCTGAGTTAAACATCAAGGAGGGCCGAACAGTTATAAACATGTGAGACAAATTTTCTTAGGGTGAGTTCCAAAGTGAACTTTCCAACCCATGCTAGAGGAACAGAAAGATTACCACAAGTACGATCTATATTTTCCTACTGTCCCAAATGAGATTTCTTTCACCACACAGTCAAGCTCAAGGTTTGCCTGGAAAGATCAGGGGCACCACAGCTTCTCCTGGGCTGCACACATACCCCCTCCACAGAAAGTTAAAACAAGTTCTTCCTTCTGGAAGGTTGTGCCTTTGGGGTGGCTGCTGCCTCCAACCCTGCAGTCACTCATTTTGATATCCCTATTCCAGGTACACATGGATTGGCAAGGATATTCTAACTTGACAACATAATAAACAGTGTGTTCGGTTGAGGGTTGGACTTGATGATCTCGGAGGTCTTTTCAAACCTTAATGACTCTGTGATTCCATTAAAATAACAAAGTGCTGACAGTGAAACTGGGAACCGATTATAAAGATAAGAATCAAATCACTGAGAAGTGGGATAAGTAACAGTTATCAATTGATAAGATGCACAAGAACTCCATGTCTGAGCAACAAATCTCTTTTCTTGTACTACTTCAAATGTCAACTGTGAGGAAAAGAACCAATCAACCCGTCCTAGAACAGAATGCCTCTGTCCCGTGAGGAGGGAGCTCATCTCGGCCTCTGAGGGCACTGTCGGGTCAGTTCTGGCTTAAGTTTCAAACCAACTGAGCCAAACGGGAGGGGAAGGAGAGAAGAACCAAAAGAAACACCATGAAACTACTCTGCACTGTTCTCTCAGCTTCACTTGAAGGCAAAGCCAGGATGAATTGTCAGTGGGTATCAGAGAAAGGAACCACATTAGCCCTGTCACCTGCACTCTCAAAAATTCATCAGATTTATTTTCCTGCAGTAGGAGTTCTGCGGTGATCTCCAGAGAACAGAAACAAATTGTGCCACTCTTAGGTTATGAAATTTTCAGTGACAGAGACGCAGCCTCCTGCTCTCAAATGGTTTTCTAGTAAGGATCTGCTATTTAATATTCAAGGAAACAATCTCAGTATAGAAATCATATGACCAAGGGAAAATTCAAAACTTTAATCTCACATTAATAATAGCACTACAGCATGTTCGGACAGGGAGATATCTAAGCATCTATTTTACTTTTCACAATTTCCATTGTTTTTCTATCTTTCCCCAGCTTGGGCAATAAATAGTTGAGGCTGTTAAATCAGCAGCATTCAATGACAGAAGCCTCTGGACTTTCCTGGTAACACATTTCATCCATTATCTCAGGATACTTTGCCTAGGTCAGAGTTATTGTCTCCGCTTTAGTGATCCAAAAAAAATCTAGATTTAGAGGTAAAATAATGTTGCTGGGGCTACACTGTCGCGCAGGTGAAAATCCAAGCCAGACTTCCAGTGTCTCATCCGTGGGGTTGATGAACCTCATCTCATCTGTGCACGCAGAGGTCCATCTGAGCCACCTAACTTTCAGGACAAGGTTTTAAGGACAGAGCCAGATATCCCCATGACGATGGGTCAAAGAGGTAAAGTCCAAAGCAGGGAATCCCAGCTGTGGGTGCAATGAAGGCGGTGCAGGTGCCAGAAGGGTGGTGGGCGTACCAGGGCTCTGGGTACATTTTGCACTCGCTGCTTTGTGCCAGTAGCAAAGAAATGAGAAGAGCCTGGCAAATAAAAAAGCTCAGGCCCTTATCTGACGTCCTCAGCCTGGCAGTGAGAACTGGACAAATCCCCCATGGCTCAAGCTGTGACAAGTCAAACACTGCTCACGCTCCCTGGTCCCTCAGCCCTGTAGGAAAAGAGCAATCCAGACACCTCCCCACCAAAAAAGGGAAACAAGCTTTTGTTCCTCCTTTTACAGTGCCACCTGTTTTCCCTCCCAGCTTGCCCAGGCTTGCCCTGCTGAGCCTGGTGGATCACAGACTTGTCACACACTAATTCCACACTATCATTCTCGTCATTGTGGGCCTATTTTTTTGCTCCTTCCTCTTTTCCAATTTGTCCAAAGAGCAAGCGGGTGCACGTTCTTATAAACCTTTAATTAACAAGCGGAAAAGACATTTTTCTGGCAATGCCTGACCTTTAAGCACTGTGTATGAATTTATCAATACCAGCAGAAACAATAATTTAAAAGGTTATTTTATGAGCACTGAATAGTTTATGGCAGCACTTTTGTCAAGATAAACGAGTTTCTTATTTCTACATTTCCAGCTCTAAGCATTTTAATAAAAAAAAGTCCGTAAAAGTCAAAGATAACTCTGAATCTCTCCTTTACCTAAAAGTCTGTTTGGGCTTTTCCGGTGACCCCCTGAAATACTTAGGATGTGGAAGGATGGGGGAAAGTGAAGAGCCAACTTTCAGCTGGCCTCAGGTTTGACTGTGTGCATTTAAGGGATCCAAATGAAACCATCCTTTTCAGTGGTCAGTTTACTCACTAAGAAAAGAATAACTTCAAAAAGGGAAAACCAACTCAAAAGCCCCCAAATGAGAAGACACAGTTGCCTTCAAAGACAAAAAAAAGCAGTTCCTCCCATTCAACCGAAAGAAAATTAACCATTTAGGAGATATTGCCAAGTGCAGTTAAAAAAGCAAATCACTTCTCACCCTCAATTCTATTCATACCCAACAGCATTGTAACTCTTTGCTATATTTTCTCCTCCCGTGCTTCTCCTGCATTAAACCAACAACATCCCTGGATCAAGGCTCTCGCAGACAAGTGGGGAACAGACGTGTGGGGACAAGGGCAAGTGGAACACATAGAAAGTGAAACAAAGAAGTGTGGCACGGACAGGGAATAAGAATTCAATGGTTAGAGGTGGTTGGAGGATAAAAGGACGCGGAGGCAGAAACAAGGATGAGATTTACGTTGTCAGTGATCAGAGTAAGGGCCATATGCTCAGTTTCCAACTATCATGTTTGGACTTAGTTAGTCAATGCCTGAGTTTTTAAATCAAGGACTTAATGCATATTTGTGTTTTTAGTAAACTTCTGCATTTCAGACCTGAATGAATACATATTTTTATATATAGATATACACACAGATGCGTATCTCTACTTTATTGAAAGATATTTGCATTTTACTCAGTGTGTGTAAATACATTTGTCAGAACATCGCTATGTTTGCTTTGAATTACAAATATTTTTCTCCACCTCCTTTGGATGTGCCAAAAAAATGCTTAATAACCTATTCCTATCATTCATGATCCATACCAGATCATTGTTGAGCTTGGGTCCTTGAGTGGTTTAGGATTAGATCACAGATGCAAAACCGTCCTCCCTCTCCAGAATTACACCAGGACAAGTAAAATCACTCAAAGTCACTCACCAAAGAGAATCAGGCTCAGCAATAACAGAAGCTTAGAGAGGCACACAGTTTGAAAAGCCTTTCACTACAGCACATCGCCAAAATAAGTGCTTAACTCAGGAACATATGGGTTTGGTGTAGCTCAGCTGAACAGTTCAATTATTTGAGTTCAACTGACACTGCATTGCTGTATTATTTGCAAACTATTTTATACTGACTTCAATACTGCAGCACAAATACTGTGTTTCTACAAGGTATTATAGAAACACTAATCTTTCCCTTTTTAGAGTACATATGCATCTCTCTAAGATCTAGGTCCCCTTCGTGTTGCAAATTAGACACCTAAGCTATTAAAAAAAAATGTTTTTGTCTGTTATGTGTTCAATATTGGCAACAACAGTTTTACAGAATGGATTTTTAATGTGGTAGTGACAGGGGAACAGATTGCTATGGCAACAGCAAAGATGAAAATTCTTACCCTGAATGGATCGTCGCTGAAGTAATTGCAGGGGTTTTTTACCCATTCTACATCCATTTCACAACTTTAACGCTGCATTCAACCTTGAGCTTGCTTTATATAAATGCCAAGCGCTACAAGCAGCCTCCAACTTCATTTGACCGAAAACTTCCTGCACCTTCCCTCACTAATCCTGGACAGCTGCTCACCTAAACGTCTCCATGCTACCCTTTTTCCAGAGAGTCCACTGAGCACTGGGACGTAACTTTGAGGCTCCCATAAGACACGTATGCACACGTGTTTTCTTCTTTCCTCTTGGACTCAACTGGTATAAAAATCTGTGGAAATCACTCATCATTTTCAAAAATCTGGTGCACTAACTGTATTTTTAATAATCCGGTGGAATAATGTTTCGGTTTCACACTCAGACTGAACCCTAAGGAGGCTGTTATTTCAGACAAATATTTTGTGCAAAGAGTAATTTCACTGGAATTTCATAGGAATTTAAGAATTTTCCAGGTTTTAAAACCATTTGTTCTCTCCCTCTCTCTTTTCTCAGAATTCATTCATCATGCTCCTGCGTGCACATGTATTATAGTTAAGAACCAGCCAATCTGTAAAGACAAGTCAAAATATTGGTGTTTTGGAAACCATCCTGTCTCTGGGCACTAAAAATATTATTTAAACCAACGTTCACTATAGCAAATAAACAACAACTCGAACTTTTGCCCTGGAACTGTCACAGCTGCTCTCACTGCCATTTACAAGGCCCTGCACCGGGGTGCCCAGAAGCAGGAGGAGACAAAGCACCACCTTAAATTCCACACCCGCTTTGAAACCCCAATTCTTAGCTGCTGCTGAGGTTTTCCTCCTCATCCCTTCTGTCACCACTCATCTGCAAGGAAGCCCACAGTGGTATCACAGCTCCTGTGGGTGTCAGAGGAGAATATGCAGAGATAAAGCAAACAATGTTCCGCTTTTCCTGGGGCTCTCAGGCCTTTCAGAACACCACCTAAGTTATCTCAGCTTTTAGCACGGCCCTCAGGATTTTCAGACTGCTTCTTGCCACTTGCACATTCCCATCTGGGCACGCTCCAAAATACAAACTCTGTTTGAACACAGTGTCTTCTGGCAAAGGGAAAATGTGATAAATACAGTCCACGAGCCTCCCGGGTTCAGAAATCCCACCAGCTACTTACACAAGAAGATAGAAATACCTGTTCTTAAACACAGCTTTCACCACATTATTTTACTGATCGGGATTTTTTCTAAGGCACCATTATTTTTATTGAAGGAAACGGTCACGATTCTTTGCGCAGCCATTAGATCACACTCTAAATTTTAGAAAAGAAAACAAGAAAAAGAAAGATTGGCCACGCAAACTGCATTAGCGTGCGCATACCTGCTCTGTGATTTGAAGCCTTATTCGGAAGTCATATTCAATTAATTAAGTCTCCTCCTGCCGCACAAATGAGCACAGTCTCACTGAGTTTCAACAACACTCAGTAGCTGTGATCACACCTATAGTCTCTTGCTCAGCTGATTCATAAAAGATTTGCTGTTCAACTACTAAACTGTTCCAGGTTGATGATGTTTTTAATGACTAATGTCTTCCAATTACTTCTTCTCTGTTCGCAGTCTGCAGAAATACTCCTGAGCGAAGGGAAAATGCATGCACAGTGTCACACAAAGCAGTTTCTACCCTCTCCCTCGAGTGAGCTCAGGCAGGAGTGAAAACTGCTGCTCTACCCCATTGCAGGACATGAGGATTAAGGCATGGAAGGAGAAGGCAAGGGGAGGAAAAAATAGAGGAAGTGACCATCATCCCTGAGTGACCTGGGAATCCTCACCTCTGGGAATGGCCCATTAGCAGCTACTGAAAAATTAGGATTATCGTTCCACCTTACCACCCAGAGGGCTCGGAGCTGCTTCTGCACTCTTTGCTCTGAGTTTGTATCAGGCGTTCTTCAGTCACTCTGAAGAACTGGAAAACACGAGGGAAGTGACAGCCTGAGATGATCTAATTGCTGCCGCACAGTCCCTTTTGTCAGGCCTGAGCTGAGCTAATTCAGCTTCCTAACCAGGAGAGAGGAAGTTGAATTTGCTTAGGGAAGTATCCAACAGAAAACAGACAAGGGGAAAATGGAATGACAGCTCCAAACTTTATTGAGAAAGGAAGCTATGAGCTCAGTTCAGCTATAATAACTGGATGCTGGGACCAAAAGTAACTTCCTTGAGCACAGAACTCGGGGGAGGAACATGAAGACTTCGCCTGAATTCCACGTAAAGTGTGCATAAATATGTCTGATCTTACCATTATGCAGTTGATATAATTAGGAAGAATAAAAAGGAAGCAATAACTCTCCATACCTTTCCCAGCAAATGTTAATCTGAATGTGCAGGTACATCCCATAAGCTTGCATTATGTCATTTTGAGGCAATACTGAGCCACCTGCCCGTCAACAACAGCACGGGAAAATACTGCTTTAGTACAGCATGGTGGAATCATCACAGCTATTGAATTCCTAACTGTGGTATTCCACAGCTCTAGGATTGCAGCTGTGAAAAATCATTGCAGATATTACCACAGAGGCGCCACTTTCCAGTAAAAGCAAATAGCCTTATTTAGTCGTGGAAGGTGATAAACTCTGTAGTATTCACTTACAAATGTCATCGATTCTGGGATGACCCAAATAAAAAGGCTGATTTTTTATGCTCAGACAGTAAAAGGATTTGGCAAATTTATGCTTGTATTTAAAAAAATTCATAAATATGTACCTAAAATACATATATATATATATATGTGTGTGACTACACAAACTACACTTCAGAACACAAAATAACATATTACACATAATACTTTTCCAGAGTTGTAATAGACCAAAGTGAGCACCAGTGCTTCCCTGCAAGGGTAGAACCAGGAAATTTTAAAGCTAGTAAATAGAAAACCTTCTTTTCTTCCTGAGATGCTACATGACCACCAGTGCTAGCAGAACTAGCTTTATAAACACTGAAGTCAGCAAAGGTCCCTTTGTTTCCAACCCTTGAAATTGTATCTGTTTCTAGAGTGCAGAAGTCATAAGAAAAGAAGAAAAGAGTCAAACCACAGCTCTGGTTTACTATCTACCCCCTAGGGCTTTTTCTGGCTCCTACTTGGGATGTTTCATCCTGCTGGTCCCGGATAAACGCAGACACTGGGAAATCTTCCAAGGTCCTAGAAGGCTGAGTTTCAGAAAAAGCCACAGTGTGCCTGCATCCAACCTGGCTCCAGCTAAAGACTTCAAAATCCCCTTCTCAAACCCCCCCAACTCAGCTGCTGCCAGGCCTCAAACACAGTGAAATCCTCACATGCTTCAAACCTAACTTCCAATATTCGCTGCACACCTGAAGTTTTGCTCCTGGGACACGTCTGGAAAAATCACCTGTGAGGTGTCTACTGTGTTACTGGCTCCAGGAGTTGGTATTTGGCTCTGAAAGAGGAGACCTGCCTCATTCCCACTGGGATTCACCTCCCTGAGCCCCCTCCTGGAGACCAATCTGCCTTCAACCGATTTCATTCCGAGCACACTCCACAAAAACGGTGCTTGCCTTTCTTTCCCCTTCCCATCCTTCCCTTCAACCAGTTTCTGGAGAGTCCAATCATGCACTTGAGGGAAGGAGTGTTTCAGATGCTACACTCACACATTTAACTATTCAACTATCACAACATACATGGGAGAAAGACTCTTCCAAGCTTTTCAGCTACACTAGTCCGTGAGAGAAGAAAGAACGTGGTCTCATGGCCCACTGCTTACAGAACACCCAGGGGAAAAGAGAACCAACAATTCCAAAGTTTTGGCCACCTCGCTGTTCAACCCTGTGAATGTGACAGCAGTTCCTACAATGCCCCAGTGCAAACATTTCTTGGGAATGTGACTGGCAGAAATAGAGGCACTCCTGGAATTCACCTGGGCCCTGGCCTGACAGAGAGCAGAGTTTGGGATCTAAGGTTTGAACTCTGGGCAGCCAGTGCACTTCAACACTGAAGTACTTCCAAAGATCTTGTCTTAATCTCTTTTGCTAGAAATAAAAGACAGAGAGAGAAAATATGTTGTGTTTTCAGCTTGCAAATTAGACAGTGCAACAATGATGCGTCCATCAAGGCAGAATCGTGAGCATTTAGGAGTCTTAGCTCAGTGAAAGTCCATGTTATGGACAACACTGCAGAGGTCAGGACTTCAAACCAGCCATTCCCAAAGCTAAAAGGGTAAAAAATGTATTTTTTTTTTTAAATTGGACAATCGTGGAATCATCATAAAAATCACAAAAATTAGGATGAACACATCAAAAAGATGGTGAGGGCTTTTTTAAATTAAAACTTCCTTTTCAAAGAAAATGCAATACTAATACTACTACTAATAATAACTACTAATGGCTTTCCAAGCCTCTTGTATTGTTTTTAGAAAAATAACAATGAAAGTGATCATGTTATAATGACAGTGATGCATCTTGTAGATTAGTTGCTGGTATGAATCCAGCTTCACTAGACCTGACTTCAGTGGAGATATTCCAAATTCACACACGCGAAAATGCTCAGAGAATTTGCTGAGTAACACTTTGTTATTAAGACTTTGTTATTAAGACAGTGTGTATACCATGGTATAGTTTAATTCTGGTTCTAATGAAGGAGCTTCTAAATTCAAACCCAGTTTCTGGACTACGGCCAGAGGAACTAGGGTTTGAGACTTCAGAACAAAGTGTAAACACTGAGCCATCACTATGCTGGTTCAAAGCCACTCCCTCTGGCGCTAAAGCCCACTTAAGAACACAGATATGGCAGAAACCTGAAGCTTTTTATCCCCTCATAAGGGAAGCTGGGCTTCTCTTTTCCTGCAATACTAACAGATGCAGTGTCTAATTTTCCATATAACAAGAAAAGTTAGAAAGTGACTCAAGTATCTAGAATATACGTTATTGGCTTGTATTTTGAGAAGGCAAGTGCAGGGGGGAATGAAGAAAGTAATGTTTCGCTCTGAAGAAACCATTGTGAAATCAGCAAATACAGTGGTGGGGTTTTATTAAAGCAAATGCTAACTAATTACCATCTAATTACCATTATCATTCTAAAATCATACCCTGTAGTATCCCTGCCAAATTCCTACAATATTCTCATTACTATTATGCTAAAATATCTGCCTTTAAAACGTATCTTAGCGTACTGATTCTTCAAAGACAAAGGAATATCACAGTAAATTAAACAAGGCTGACTTGTGGGTTTATTTTATGCCCATAAGGATAGTAAACATTTAAGGCAAGACCCTTAAATCCCCATTACCAGTTCAGCACACTACAGGAAACACAACGTTGCTTAAATCCTCTCAAAGCTGTCGTGCAGTCCTGGTATTACCTATTCAATCACTGCTAGTTCAGTGATCTTGTATATAAAAATGAACTTCCCTCCCACCCAGCCACTCTCACTCTTTGATTCAGTGAGGGATGCAACAATCAAATTGTTTGTAATATCACAATCCATCACTACACGTGTGCCAATTTGATGACACAGTCACTGAAACGGGGTCTTAATAAAATCAAAGAGAAACAGGCTAAACAGAGGTCTATAATAAAGATCTCACTGAGCAAAAAATCCCAACCAAACAGTTGTACCCATTAATGAAACATCTAGTACAAAAGCAGTGGGATCATGTTCTTGCTTTCACTGGTCAAATCTCCAAGGACAATATTTGGCCAAAGAATCAGAACAATCAGAAAGATTAAGACCCCAGCAGAGAAAAGCAGGTAAATACAAACTCAGTTACAAGCACATGATTACTCCTGCTGAAGGCATGTGAATTATATACATGTTAAACTCAGGGTTATGCTCGAGTGAAGGATAGACTCAAACCTGTTTTCTGAAATTATTGATATTGAAGCCTGATTGTAAGACGAACAAAAAGAATTTTGCTTTGTCTTACCTTGCCTGGTACCTGCCTTATTTTAAAAGGGTCTATATGTCAGTCATAGTGATAAAAATCCAAGTCCAATGCAAGTCTTTCTACTCAGAGGCCAAAAACGTGACTCAAGACTACAGTGCACCTTCTGCACAAGAATTATCTGCACTGAAGGAACATCAAGCCCAAGAGTGATTTAAAGGCAGTCAAAGAAGAAACAGGCTCATGATAAATAAAAGGAACTCGTCTTTTCCCACCCATACACACATACCCGAGTATCAAAAACACGCTAGAGCTGTTAACAGGCATCCGCCAACACTCTGTCCCTGTCACTGATGGAAATGGAAATATCTCTGTCTTGCCATTCAGCTATTCTCTAAATTTAGAGCTGAACAAATTTGGTTAAATTTGGATCAGAGCACTTTCTGACTCACTTTATCCCGTGAGTTTGCAGCCCCCTACACATCACACAGCCAGGCCACTGCACAGAGCACACCGTCCCCAGCTGAGGGGGCACTGCCCGGGGCAGAGCAGGGGGCACACGAACACCCCCCTAAACAACAAGCCACCCAGGCAAACAATCCTGACCCAAACACAGCTGAGCTCGTGGGCTGAGACGTGCTCTCAGAGAGCCAAATCTTTACCCGGGGGAAACAGCACTCCATCACTTTGAGCACAACTCTCTAAGCAGGGAGGGGCTGCCCTTCCCTATAGAAATATCTCCACAGGCAGATTATTTTCTTCTCTCTCTCTCTCTCTCACCTACACAAACAATTTTTAATTGCTTATTGTGTAGCAATTTAACTTGAGTTTTTATAAAATGGCTGTGATGCGAGGAGAACAACTAAACCCTAACATCAATAAGCGCTAATAAATATTAATATAACATAAGCACCACTGTTATTGCAATGTGAAACCGGTTTATTACCCGCAGATGAAATCAAATTGCTGCTTTTATTACTGTCAGGAATGACTTCTAAGATATTTCTATTTACTACTTGAGTATTCAGCAGCACTCTGTGTTTACAGCATTTAGTCTCTCTCTCCACCTCTCCCACCCACATTCCCCCCCTCCTGCATTTATACATAAAATAATTTAAGAGCAGTATTTCCTGCTACAGTTTTCCAATTAATTTAAATATAGACACAAAGACACATCACTGGATCAGTGGCAGACCAATTGCCAAACCCTGCTACAGTCAGAACAGCGACAGGAAATCTTACCGTGCCTGTCTTTGCAATATGAACATTGGAAGAAGATAAATACAGAGTTTGCAGTCTCACATCAAACGCTTAGATTCCTGCAAATTATTCAACTATCCCACAAACTCTGTGGATAATGAAAAAAACCCACCTTTTGACAATAAATAGAACTAAGACATTTGGCAATATTCCAAAGCCTTTCATTTCCTAAAGTGGTGCCTTTTATTAAAATAACAGCACACGTACAATAAGTGGATGTGTTTATGCATCCTGTAATTTAGGAAACCTAAGAGATGATTTCCCCGGCCCTAAAGTTGATCATCTTTCATTATTACGAACTGCACTTCAAGTTTGAATCACACAGCCCTCAAATTTTCTATCCATCCCCCTGCATTCTTGTGCCCCCATTTTAAATAGAACTAACTTGAAAAATCTGACATTTTCAAGAATGCTTGCCTGGTAATTTCCGTGAGGCACAGACAGCCTCCAATTACAATGAAATAGCTGCAGTGTATTACCGTTTTTAGAGCATTCTTTGCTTTTCTGAAGTGAATCAGAGCTCTCCATGGGAGAGACTCTGATTAGCATCAAAACAATAATGTGCTATAAACTCTCAGCATTAGCACGAGGGATCAGAACTTTGTTTACATGGATGATATAGAAGTATGTATGAAAATATCACAGACACTTCCATAAAGGGACTCCCTATATATGCACAAAATACCAGAATGGTTTGAGTTGGGAAGGACCTTAAAGCCCATCCAGTTCCACCCCCTGCCATGGGCAGGGACACCTTCCACTAGTCCAGGTTGCTCCAAGCCCCATCCAACCTGGCTTTGGACACTTCCAGGGATCCAGGGGCAGCCACAGCTCCTCGGGGCAACCTGTGCCAGGGCATCACCACCCTCATAGCCAACAATTCCTTCCTAATATCCCATCTAACCCACTCTCAGTTTGAAGCCATTTCCCCTCATCCTGTCACTCCAGGCCCTTGGAAATAGTCTCTCCTCATCTTTCTTATGGGCTCCCTTCAGGCACTGAAAAGCCACAGTTAGGTCACCCTGAAGCTTCTCTTTCTAGGCTGAACAATCCCAGCTGTCCCAGCCTTTCCTCCCAGCAGAGCTGCTCCATCCCTCTGCTCATCTTGGTGCCTCCCCTGGACTCTCTCCAGCAGCTCCATGTCCCTGCTGTGCTGTTCCCCAGGGCTGCAGCAGCTCTGCAGGGGGGTCTCACCTGAGGGGGCAGAGGAGCAGAATCACCTCCCTGCCCTGCTGCCCACGCTTCTAAATTTTTATATTCCTAAATTTTAAGACTTTCCTTATTAGGCAGTTAAAACTGCTCCCAAGAAAAGGCATGAAATTGGAGCAGTGCATTTATCCTAGTCTCTTTGTTTGGTTCTCTGTACACAGGCCAATGAATTACTTCTGGCTATAAGGACTAGACATACAAATGTGCTGAGACCGCCATCATTCTTCAGCAGGATCAGGAATCATTGACAAAAGAAAAGTAGTTTCCAGTTAATCTCCTTCTGCTCGTGTTCCTCGGTAGAGACACTTCCCAGGCACTCACAGGAGGAAAATCCGTTCCATAAACACTGAAGGAGCACATCCATACCTACATCCCACTTCACATGAACGTGCAGAGGGGATCTTAGTGACAGAAAGGTTGCAGAGGACAGAACCATGGTCTGGTCTCCAAAACCTGGACTTGCCATTTTGTTCCCCAGTCCTTCATCTTCTGGCAGTGGGGAGTTTATTCGCCAGTTCCCACAGAACCAAATTTGGAAAGGCTGCTCCTGGACTCTTACAGCAGTCAGTGTGAGTCCACTTTTGCTTGTCCTTTCCCACTGAACACTCCGCTGCCTTCACCGGGAATTTCTGGCTGTTTAAGAAATACCATGTTGGGCCTAATCAGGCTTTATTCAGTTCCTGAGAGTCTTTATTCAGCCTTTGACACCAGTGGGTGTCTGACCCTATTGTAGCCCAAATGGAAATGCAGATGGAGCAGAGCAGAAACCCACATGCTTTAGATGTATTGACCATATATGTACGACTGGGGTATTTAAAAGGAAGCCGTTTATAATCAGGAAGCATAAGTGCTTATTCTGAATCTGACATTTAAATATCCCATCAACAGCAACCAGCATTGCAAAACGGTTTAATTAACCTGAAAGGATGTAATTTTATGCTATTTAGCAAGAAATACAAATTTTAAAGTGCTTTTACGCAGTATATATCAGAGTAGTAAGGCCATATCCTGTTCTTAGCTACCCATATTTAAATAGGGAATAAATTCATTAACCTCCTTTAATAAACCTGCAACTAAGAGGGTGCAAATACAAGTCGAGTCTGTCACACATGTTCTATAATCCATTTCCTAAAATTACCATGCTCTTTACAACATTCTAATGGTGAAGTTAAAACTTAGGCCCCAATGACAGGAAAAGATCCCTGGATGGTGTGGGGGGTTGTGAATCCTTGAGGTTCCCCCTCTCACTGTGTTTTTCTTTATTATCATTATTCTTAACTTCATTTGGCCGAGTCACCTCTCCCATTCTACATTTACAAATATCTCCTGACGATAACTTGCCTTAAGGCAATCAAAGGATGTTAGAGGAGACTGAATATGTAACATAGAATCCTTTCCGGTCCAAAACTAAAACGGTCTTTAAAAAAGCTTGCTGTGGTGTTCTCTCCTGTGTTGTGATTTCTAACAGAACAGTTACCACGCCTTCATAAACTGGCAGGAGTGGAAAGCTCACAGAGCTAATTTGGCCCCAGCAGGAAACCCAGCCCCTCTTTCACGTTTGAGGAGACTGTAAAAAACAGCACAATTTGGCCAAAGTCAATAGGGAAAAAAACACAACTGGTGTGATGGTAAGAGCTGAAATCATGGGCTCAGAAACACAGAGGGTTTTTTTGGCAATTCCAGCCAGCCTGGTACACTCCTGATGCCAACGAGCTGGTGCTCCACAGATGGCCGGAGTGACCGTGGTAGTCACAACCCTTAGCACAAGGTCTTTGTTTTTCCCCTCCCCTAGAGCTGTGGGGAGCGTCCGGATCTGTCTTTTGTCCTTCCTTGAGCTCACTGGTGACCATTTCCACCTGCATCTCGCACACTGGGATGTACGCGGATGCTGAAGGAGGAGGGATGAGGCGGATGGGCAAAGAGCTATGGAAAAGGCTAAAGGGGCTGCACTCCAAGGATTTGGGGGGACGGATCTTATTCCCAAGGATGCCACGTACAGCATGGACACATCTGAGGCATTCTCCAAATCAGCTTCAAATCACCCAATCACCAAAAAGGCCAGTAGTGTGGCTGCCAATGCAGGGATCCTGCCTAGGGCAACCCTTGGGAGCTTCCCGTGGAGAACCATAAATGGACCTGCACAAATGGATCCTTTATTTCTCAGTTTTCCAACAGTAAAACATGCAATAATAGCCCCTTACTCATAATAACTCCGTATTGTAAGGCTAAATTAACTATTGCGTTGTATTCTGTCACTGTTGTAACGTGGATCATAGAAATAAAAGCTATATATAGCCACATAACCAATACAGGTAAATATATCTATAAATAAAACCTCTAACTACTGCTGCAACACAAATAATAAATAAAAGCCAAAAAGACTTAGTCATACATGCAGGTGGATTTCCAATTATGGAGGAAGCGCTTTTACAGAGAGCAGAGTGGAGCACATTAAGTGGGATGGCAAAGAGAAAGGTAATAAATCATTCTACAAATAAATTATCCTGAAAAATGGCCATTGCAGGCACGGGTATGTTCTTAAACTTCTGGAATGCAGTTTTTTCTAGCAAATTGAATATACAGATAGCTAAGAAGTATATATGAGCATTCTCCTCCACGTATAAAAGCCACCTTTTCCTGGGAAAAAAAAAAACATGGAGTAGCCTGCTCAATTTAAACACCGACACGCGTAGTTCTGTGAGCTGTGGAGGTAATGAAGCATTTGTGGAGAACAGTTTACTATCTTGCCAAGAATTTATAGCACTATAAATCCTCATACTGTATTTTGCTTTGAAATAACCCCCGTGCGCAGATGAGCCCCGTGACGCAGCGGCACGTGTGCGTGGGGACGCCCGCCAAACGCTCCTCCAGCTGACCCAGGGAACACACGTGAGCGATGGGAGGCCCAGGGAGGAGCAGGAGGCAGGAAGGCAGGATCTGTGCTGTCTGTGGAGTCCTGGCGGACAGGGAGTCGTGTGCGCTGCGGTGCTCCATGGCCCAGTGCAGACGTGCCATCCCCGTGCTTCTGCCTTTCGCTGCAGCTCCTGGGAGGCAGCCGAGAGGTCTGACAGCTGTGTTCCCCCTCTCTGCCTGTTCACTCGATCCAACTGTCTTCCAAACAGCCCAAAGGCTTCCTGCTTTCCCCAAACTAGGCTCTGGGATGCCTGCTGGCCCACGGTTTGGCTATTTAGAAGAGAACGAGGAGGCAGCAGAGGGGCATTTTCTTTACGCGGTACATTGTTCCAGCACAGCAGATGGGACTTTGTCCTTCAGCAAAGCAACCTCAGATCCTGCTTTCAGTCCGGAAATGGTGGCAAGGAGAGGAAAGGGCAAATACCACATAAATATCAATACAATAAAAGTATAATTTGAGAGGTTTATATTAAAATCTCTTCATACCACAGTATGATGTAGGTACAGTCATGCTGATATCCTAGGACTACCCAGGAGCTCCAGGGCATTCTCTCTACAGAACTGCAACAGCAATTCTCTGAAGGCAAAGCACTCCTAGGGTGCATGCAGCATATGCCAGCAAAATTCAGCTTATGGCAGCAAAATTCTGCTTCTGCCAACATAACTTGCTCCAGATCATCCAAATGAAGCTCTGAGCTCCAATTCTCTAAGCGGGGAGCAAGAGCTGTACTCATGACAGCCCTGCACGGACCCCCTCAGCAGTGTAGCTCCATCAGTCATGTCCTCACACACACGACTGACACTGAAAGGCTGCCAGGGAACAGGGTAGACCCAGCACTAGCTCCTGGAGCTCACCATTGCCTCTGCTTACACCTTTCAATCCTTTCTCATATCATGTTTCCTCCTTCTAACAAATTATGTGGTAGATATCTAAACAATCCTTTAGTATCTGTGATGTATTTATTTACTTAGATATTTTTGGCAGTGAAGATATGGCTTCCATTACAGTCCACAACATTTCAAAATCACTTTAAAAATCTGCTGGGTAAACAACAGCCTAAAAATGAGAGTGCTGACACACAGCTGCCCAAATGAAAATTTTGGAACAAACTTACATTTAATCCTATCTATATTTGAAAGTTCTGTTTTTAGATTACAGTGTTTGATGTCCTATTTTTTTCTGCTGAGTTTCATTTAGCATTTTATTCTTCCTGCTAGATACCACTTGAGATGACTGTATACACATCCTGATCCCCTACGTGCTTGGGAGCAGAAGCCACCGTTCAGAAACTCATAACATTACATTTCATGCCCCTGCTCTTCCTCTCACTTTGCACATGAGAGAAATAGGCTACACTACACCAGTAATCTCATTTACTACCATCAGCTTGCCACCTTAAGCCAGTCTGCAGAAAGCTGTCATTATCCTCCATCTCACAAACTTTGTACATTTTGGTAGAAAAAAAACCAACAAACAACTTTACTGAGCTGTAACAATGTCACAAAAAACAAATAAACAAACAAACAAAGAAAAGAGATAGGAAATGCTTATTGAGAAACATCAGCAATGAAATTTCCCTCTGACACTGCAGTGCTAGTAGCTAAGGTGTTACTATTATTGATTCATGATCACCACTCCAGGAACAATCAAGAATACTGAGCATGAAGCAAGAATAGATTTTTCCTCCATTGAGCCAGAAAAAGAAACCTTGCAAAACAAATTTAATTTGGGTAGAGGAGGGACAATTAACATGCAATCCAGCACTAAGCTTCCTGACAGTTTGGGACCAAAGGTCAGCTTGCATTTTTTTCACTTTCATAATTCTATATTTCTAATTCTTTCTATCCATGCTTGCTCCTATTCTCAAAAGGTGAAACCACTATAGTCCTCTGCTTTAGCAACTTGCCATTGCTCAGCTTCTACTTCCTTTAGAAACTTACCACTGCTCAGCTGCTTCCTCCATAAATTACAAATAATCAGAGATACCAAATCACAAAACTACAGTTGCTGTAAACTTGCAAGAAGAAGACATTTCTAAAGAAAAACACTGGACCTCTTGCTGTAGCAAAACCAAGGCAAACCCCAAATGCTGGCCAACATTCCCGTGCTATTCCAATAACAGCGACTCTCTGCTGGAAATGAAGCTGCTCTTTGCAAGAAAAGTTGTAATGTCAGGGCAAAAACTGTTTCAGGATGGAGAAAACAATAACCATTAACTACATAAATAAATAAACGTAAAATAAAACAAATAAAAAATAAAATAGAAACATGCAGGAGCACCCGTGCTTGGGTCCAGCTAGCTGCAATCCACCACTGCCCCCAGCACACCTGAGGATGTGGAAGGTGGGAATGTTTGCCCCTTTTAGAAAAGATAAGAGAGAAGCATCACAGATAATTCAGCAGCGTGGCGGTTTAGAAAGTCTTTTCCTGTAACAACACCTGCAGAAGTTAAAAGTTTGCAGCCAACTCTTCTAACCCACTCTGCTCTCCAGCACCTGTTGCTGTTGCTTCACTATTCAGCCTAAATACATTAAATGTTATTTCAAGCTTCTTCCTTCACTGTTTTGATTCTTTTCTTCCTATGGCTCCTGCCAGTGACAGGAAAGGATAGTCTTTCACAAAATGATAGACCATTGTAATACTGAAACTTTTATCTTTCATGTGATTATCCTTTATACAGTTATCTCCCGTAATTCTAAGAACTATCTACCGGGATAGCAACAAGTATCTTTTCAATAAAGCATAAACAACACTTTCCATAAAGGAAATTACCCAGCACCAACACAGATTGGATATTCAAAATCAAATTCCCCACATGGCTACCGTGGTGTAACACCTGAAGATAGTGCTGTTTCTCCAGAAAAAGTGACAGGACAACTTGGTTTTCCCAAAGCGCTGGGATGTGCTTCCCATTTGTTAGTGGAGGCAGTAGGTGATGGTTACGCCCTCTCCAGTGTTTAGGAACAGACTTCCTGGACATTAAAAAGCCTCACGCATTCCAACATAACCTCGACTTACAAAGATCTTCGGGTACAGTTTTGCTGTTGCCCTTATCCATACTGTGTCCTTTCCTGATTATTAGAGACTCGTATCCTGAGCTTGTGAAGGGGGATTAGAGGGAAAAAAACCAGGCTACCACAGCCTCTTTGAGCAGAAAGCAGAAAAGAAATCCACATTGCCAATGCGAGCAATAATACTTTACATCCTCTTCTGCAAAGTTCTGGGAAGGCTTTGCCATTTTCTTCACATTTTAACTTCATCAGCGTCATCTCCCCCTCTCCTGACACACCGTGACCGGAGTAAAATCTTCTCCTTCGTGGCTGTTAATGGACTGCACAAAACGCGGTGTGCAGCAAACAAAGAGCACCCCTTCGCCTTTCGCCCTCCTTTCATGGGTCAATGCACTTACTTCATATTTAGATTACTGTGAACATAAGCTTTAAACAGCCTGCCTGCTCCCCTGTGCCTGAGCTACCGGCACCACACCGCGGGGGCTTCGAATGCCAGCACCGCCAGGAGCCCCCGCACCCCGCAAGCGCTTCTGTACATAAACCTTGGGGGTTCTAAGGACAGAAGGTAGGCACCTGGGGGCGAGCAACAAGAGGTGGCCAATTCTCCTGCGCTCAGCGTCACTGCAGGAAACAGCCCTCCCTTTACAGAGCGGGAGCCGAGCCCCGCGCCCCGAGCGCTCCTGGGAGGGAGACGAAGGTCTGGACAAGTCTCTCTCCGCCCCCCGAGGGCACTGGGACGGAGAGGAACGTCTCCCCTTGCCCCTCGAAGGCATGAGGATGGAAGGCTCAGCCTCCCCTGGCACCCCGAGGGAACTGGGATGGAGGGGAAAGTCTGCCCGTGCCCCCGCGCCCCGGGGGCAGCGGGAGGGAGGCGCGGGTCCCCCCCCCGCGCCCCCGCTGGCACCTCCC
>VZRE01008522.1:36068-86042 GCA_013396775.1 Cephalopterus ornatus | reverse complement strand
GCACTTTGGCTTCCTGCCTCAGTTTCCTTCTTTGTCTTAACAGCTTCTCTGGCATCCTGTAAAGATGGAAAATGATGTCTGTAAAGTGGTTTGAGAGATAAAAGGATGCTTTGCCTGAGCGTTTGTTTTTTTTTTTTTTTTTTCCTTTGGTTTATACCCCAATCCTGGCAGAAATGACCCTGGCATAGGTCTAGATAATAATGGAGCTTCAATTCACAATAAGTGGCTTAAAGAATGTTATTTTCAACTTTCTCTTCCACTGGCCTGGGGATCCGTTCCACGTGCTTGGCGACTTCCCGTGTTCCCTCACCCCGACTGACTTTGGAGTCGGTTTGCTGCTTTCCCTGTACCTTTTTCTTTCTCTTTCTCTCACAAACTTCTACTACTTGTGGTGGAATTTTTTACAATGATATGGTATTATTATCCTCCTCCTCCTCCAAGCTATCTTTTCTTCCGTAGCACCGTTTTAACTCGCAGTTCTCTGTTTTTCATAACAGTTCCTCTTTTACACTGCTACAGAGTGGCTATTCTGTCATCTGTAATAGTAGCACATTGACGATAACCTTATTATCTCACAGGACTTTGTATTTGAGATTTCTATAGGCACTGTGAAGTTGCCCTTTCATAAATGCCAGTGTCTGCATAAAATGCTCACTTTTGAAAAGGAAAGAGAAAACTTTTATAAAGTTGTTGCACTTTAAATAAGCTCGGGATCTCTTCTTATGAATGCCTTTTAAGCAAGTTAGTTGGGGCAGGGGGTTGGAATGCCGGTTCAAGCCTCTTTTGATACCTTTAATTATTAAACATCTCATTTTCACAAGAGTCGACATCTAAGGTGCTTAATCTTGCCAAGATTTCTGCCTCTGTTTAACTGACTGTACCTCTGGGCTCCAGTGCAATCCCGTCTAATGTACAGCCTCGGGACACTGCTGTGCTCTGCTATTAAAGTCAGCCAGAGTTTTGTTGTCCACTTTGCTTGTTTACAATGCATTGTATATACATATGTGTGTGTGTAAAGTCACAGGTATAGTGAGTTCTTTCCAGAATCAAAGATGAAAATCTTGCCTCTGAACATAAAGTACAAGCATTGTAATACAAAACTAACTGACTTCCAAGAAAACACATCCCTTCTTACCTTTAAACCCATTATCTGCTTAAAGGCTGTAAAGCCCAAGTGGACAAATATGTTTGCTCCAGGAACTGTGGTTCTGGTGTTCATACGAAACAGCAAGCATGTGCTTTGCCAGGGATACTTGCTTCAGGTTTTGATAGACAGAAATTACTTTTTTTTGGAGGTCTTTCCCAATCTGAATGATTCTGTGCTTCCATGATTCTAATGTCAGCATGATTCTAGTAATTGTGACTTTGTATAAATTGCTTTAAGCTTGGTCTATTTTTGCCTTCAGCTTGCATTCTCCGCTATCCTAACAGTCATCCCGAGGAAGCACAGGCAATATTCTCCTTAGACTATACTGTTGTGTGTCATAAATGTTTCGGAGGTTAAATACCTTTTCTCTGAGCACAGAAATACTGTCTGTTAGTTTAAAAGTCCTCAAGTGGAAGCTCAGGGGATGTTTCATGTAGGTGGGGAAAGTTGCTTAAGGCAAAATTCCATAAAACTTCATTTCTCTGTTTGGTTGTAGCACAGTTTTCCACTGGTGTTCCTTGCGCTTATTCCATGCCCCAGTGGTGCTGCAGGTGCCAAACAGGACTGGGACAGCATGTGGGAGAGCTGAACACCACTTCTCCTGCTTTATGAAACGTTTCCTTGCACAGCACCCTATTAACCCCTGAACTGTACTGATTCCCTATTTTCACATAAATTCCTACAATGGAATATCCTAGTGGCATTAGGGCAGCTTTATTTCACTCTCAAGGCAGTTTGGCAAGGGAAAACATCTAAGCAAATAAAACTTCCCAAACCCAAAAGACAGACAGTCCTTGGTAGCTCAGTGGAAAAGCCAAGTAAAATAAGTAGGAGTAGATTATGACTTCCCTGACAAAATTCAATATTAGCTACTAATTGCTTTTTGTCCTGTTTCAAAGGAGGGGACTGTACATACAAAAGCAGAAATTCTGTAAACAAATTCACTACTCAAACTACCCTCCATCCCGTTCCCTACTGAGTCAGTCTGGTGTGTCTTTGCATGTGATGAATGTTGACATTTTTCTAATAGTCTGACAGTCCTTCCTGTTCACCTGTATGCAACTAAAAGAGCGGAGGAAATGAGGGTTACTGCCGCTTTCAGTCCAAGCTGGGATAAATATGAAATGCTTGCAAAATTGAACATTCATCTCCTAATGGGAAACTTTTGTTTTAATTCAGGTTTTGGGGCTTCCCTAAGCAAATGCAGGGAAAACACTGTGTCCCCGGGATGGGCTCGCAAGGACCAATCGGGCCACGTCTGTGACCTCCCGAGGGAACAGTGTTATGCTAAACTTATTTAAATAACTGCAAATTTTAGAAACTAAATATGGAAGCATATACAATGGATCAGGTGCTCAAGATCAGCTTCCAAAACAGAGTTACAGAAACTGTCTGTTTGGGGAAAAGCAGTGATAGCATCTCTTCTGTGTCTCAGTTACTAATTTTCTAAAATGTACCTACCAAAACTTTAAAATTACCCCCTTTAGTCAGATTATGTTAGTTCAGAGACGAGCTATTATGTATTTTTTCTTTGTAACAACCATTTTTACTTTATAATGTGGAGAAGACGTTGATAAAGGAGTGTTGGCAGAAACAAAGATTATGATATGAGAGATTAAAAAAAAAAACCCTCAACAAACCCTGCATCTGCCGCATTCTATTTCTGCCAGATTAATTAAAAGAATAGTCTTGGTTTTTAAAGAGAAAGAAAATCTGCGTTTTGAGAATCAGTCAGCATAACATATCCTCTGACACTTCTGGAATGATGAACAATAAGACACTAAGCAAGCTTTGGACACTGCAGCGGAAAACATGTGCTGATACAATGGAAGAACCAAAAGAAAGCGGGAGGGGGAGAGAAGGAAAAAAAATATTGGCTTTAAATGCTGGAAAGCAGGTCTCTGCTTCTCATCCTCAGCATAATAGCCCTCACAATACACCAATTTTGAAGCAGCGCCTTTTCAATAGCAACACAACTTTCATTTTCGCCGCAGGATGCCACAGGCAATCCGGAGTTTGGAATATGTATGCCGGTCACACGCAAACACACCACAACGTGCTGGAAAGCTGCCACTTGTTTATGACTTCCCAGCTTGTCCGTGGCACGGGCTCAACTACTCAAAGCAGAGCTAATATTTTTTTCCATATGTATCAAAATACCTCTGGCCTTTCCATTCATCTGTGAGTGTAAACCCCCCTCCCCGCCCCTCCTTCCTACCCAGGTCTGTGCTGGGAAGGTTTGCGGGTGACAAGGCAGCTGCACAACACTTCAAACCTCAAATTTGGTTAGTCAGATGCTACTTCTGCTATCACGTACCACGAATCATTCTGTTTAGGGAATAAAGAGATGGAAAGAGCAATGGGAGGAAGGATTTGCAGGCAGCTGTGCAATAGGACGCACGTAGGCTCCGGCCAGACTCCAGGCAGACAGCATCACCTCTACTGTGAGGGTTTAATTTTCACTCTGCCGCAGCTTACAGCACATCTCCCAACCTCTACTGCTCTGATGTCACCTTTCCTTCACACATACATCTCAAATAGGAACGTGGCCATAACTCTGCAAGGGAGTTATTCCAGGCTCCTGGCTGCTCTCCGCCACAGCGGGGATTTAAAACAGGCACGAGCCTCTCACCAAAGCTTCACATTTTCCCAATAAAATATGGGAGCTGTTTAAAAAGGACCTAAAATTCACTGTCCATCACATTTATATTTTAACACCTATGTGCTGTGATAGAGGCTTCGGTCTATTAATCTTTCTAGAGTGACACCCTGACAAAGCAGTTTCGTTGTGAAAAACTGCAATTGTTTTCAGAGCAATATCAGTTCTTTTCCTCAGTGGCCCCACGGCTATGAGAAAACATTTGGCATAACCCTGAGAGTTTATTTAGCACAACCCTCAGAGTTTATTTATAACAACCTTGAGAGTTTATTTAGCTTGCAGAACACTGGCAATCCACTTTCAAACCAAAATGATGGCTTGTCAATTAATAATTTAGCATTCAGCACTAATCTAAAGCCCTGCATGCAAACCAGCTGAACAGACTTCTCCAGCAATGAGGGCCATGGCCTCTGCTCATTTACCCAATTGTCACAATATTTAATATTCAGAGAGTGACAAAACACAAATGCACTGCGGACAGGCTGTGGCACTTCAGTGTCTTAGGATTCTGATCCAGTCCTATGAATTTCCAGACATTTCCCATATACATGGCTGAACCTGCCTGATCTGTACCTTAAGTCATGAGCCAACCACCTGCATAACTTTACACACTGAAACAGAAGCGAGCAGGGCTTCAGCTGAGCACAGACACACACAGGGGAACCCAGAGGAGTTCGGTGGATGTTCAGGGAGGCAAAAGGCTCCACAATCTGTGTTGTATCCCTAGGATTCCATAAAAAATGCTTCCTTTTGCATATAGCCCTTGAGCAGACCTTAAAGCAGGTTCTCATAGGAACAAGGACGAAGGCCACGCATGGAAAAGTTCTATGCGCTGTTTCCAGAAACACCGTATTCGATGTAATGGTGTTCGAGACGTGCAGCCGAGGAGGAGGAGGAGGAGGAGAAGAAGGAGGAGGAGCGTTTTGGGGAAGGCTGGGGCAGCTCCCCCCGCCAATCGCTCGGTAAATGACCTGTCAGTTTGATGCAAGCGCTCCCCCCGCGACGCCCAAGCCGGGGCGGGGGGCAGGGATGGGGAGAAAGGAGGGGAAGGAGGAGAAATTGCTCGCCAGAAGTATTTTAATGACCCCCAGGGAGAGGTCAGCGCGTTGCGGGATGATGCGCGGTACCCGGGGGCAGGCAGCCTTCCTCCTCCTCCCCAGTCCGGCTGCTCCTGTCCCCCTGCCCTTTCCTAAAGAAAGCCCCCAAAAGCACGACTGATAAATAAGGAGGTAGCGACTGCCCGACGAGGTGGGACTCGGGTGTTAGTTTTTGTTAGGAGGATTGAAAAAAAAAAAAAGCTGAAGGAAATCTGGGACTCGTTGAAACAGCCCTTCCAGGGGCGGACTTTCAGCCAAAGGAGGCTGAGTGTGGAACACGGGCAGGGAGGTTTACGTGTGCTGAAGTACAATTTCAGCATTAGTATTTTTTTAAGGCTTCTTTTGTCTGTGGGTTTCTTCTCCTTTCTCTTTCTTTTTTCTTTCCTTTTTTTTTTTTTTTGACAACTTCCTGCCTGCCTGTCATTAGAAGTAGGAATGTATTCCTTTGCCTCTATCAGATCTCAGCTAATTAGCCATCGCTGCAGCAGGCTCGAGGATTTAAATTCAAAGTGAAACTCATTCTAATCAAAACTGCAGCAAACTGGGGGTTTTGTTTGACTTTAACCTGAAAGTCAGTTATTGTATCACTGATGTACATACTGCATTACCAGCTGAGTGCTTTCAGCATCCCTCTATCAGTGTGAAATATTTAATCGGCACAAGGATCCAATCAGCACAGCAGAGGGGAATCTAGTGTGTGCATTAATTTACTCGCAGTTGAAAAGCAGTAAAGCAGGTCAGAAACATATAACCTTCTCCCTTCCCCCCCTTCTCTTTCTCCTCCCAAACAAACACACGGCACATCAGAAGAGTTTTGGCGGCGGGGGAGGGATTGAAAGCTACCCGGTATGAATCCAGATTGGAGAGTCAGACAATAAATTAGTGGTTCCTGCCAAAGAATGACAAACACTGCCTGGAACAGAGGAGAGGAACAACGTACAACACCCCTACACCACCACCACCCCCCCCAGACATACCCCCCAAAATCCCCTCTCAAATTAATTACAGTGGGAAATTGTTTGGTTCTTTGACTCTTTTTAAGCTGGAAAGATGACTGAATGATTACCCCTTCTGTGTATGACATTAATTAGAAGGGAAGCAAATGCCAGGAAATATCGAAGCAGCCTTTCTATTGTAAGATGCAACGGCTTTGGATTTTCTGACCGGCCACATTCTCCAGGAAAGGCTTCCGTTAGGATTATTCAGACTAAAATCTGGTTTAGAAGCATTCTCAAGCTCTTCTGCACATCAGCAATTTTATCTATTGCAGGAGCACGCTGCAGCACACAGCAGCTAAACTTTTTCCGCTTCCAATTCTACCCTTGTATTCCTCCAAAGACAATCGAGTTCCTTATCTCCTTGCTATCCTAACGAGAATATCGACGTGCCATTTTCTTTCGCGGGGGATGGTATACAACCTGAATGTTACGTGAACAAACTTGTACGATCCTGCAGGCAAAGCCACCGCGCAGAAACGCGAGGACAGGCAACGATTCAACTTAAACTCTCGGTGTGGCAGCAAGGAAGAATTAGCAGATTTATGTAAAGAGACAATTTTCCGAATTGGTAAATACCCCAACAATGGTAACAGTGGGCTTAGAAATGCACATATTCGCTCAAGTGCAATTAGCCTTTTATTTCTGAACCCATTAAACAGCTTGCTGACTGCAAAACCCAATGTTTTCAACTGCATTGCTAACTGGCAATCCATCGTCAAAGCTCAGAATTAGCGGCTTAGTGACGTGTAAACAGCACTTTTAAAGTGAAACGGAGTAGGGGGGAAAGAGGCCGATATTTAATGAGAAAAGTCAGATTGATATTATGGAACATTCTGGAAGTGCCTGTGCATCTTGGAGGAGAGGAGGAGGGGGAGCTAGGGTTGGGGTTTTTTTAATAACCTCACAAATAATCCCTCCTCCTTTCTCTCTCTCAAACCATGTCAATGATCAAGGAAATGAGAACAAGGCGCTTGATTCACAGCTGACTCTCTCTTCTCGTTACATCAGATCAAGAAGGAGCAGTGTAACAGGGGGGGAGATTTCTGCAGGGGAAACAAATCTACAAGCTGGCATTTTGTTTCCTACTCCTATTAATTAGCCCACTTTTCTGCCAGAAACAGAGCTTCTAAAACTTGCGGCAGAGTTTCATGTGTGCCCACTCGCACACATGCTGCGTATCTGCACCCAGAAAATTAAATATATTGTGTGTGGGATAAACCCCTCCCGAAAAAATCTCCACGGAAAGAGTAGTTGGTTTCCTATTTTATTTGATGGATGTATCTCCATTCTCTCCCTTAATGCCAAGGAAAAAAAATGCACAATAAACTGCTACTAGTAAGACGAGGCCCAAACACCCCCAGTAATGACAGCTCTCGGGTGGGGGTCGCTGTGCCCTAGAGCAGGTCTGCAGAGCTCTGAAATGCTTCTTTTAGACCCAAACTTGCCACAGAGAAAAACTTTGGCTTGGTCTCACTCTGAATAAAGCAGAAAGCACACAGGCATCCCCCTTGGCAAGTCAGAGGAGGGTTTAAATGGCTCCCCGCTGTGTAACACGGGTTCTCCCCCAGCCCCAAAGCCGGGGTCCTACTTCCCACTACCAGCTCAAAATTTACATCCTTTGGCTGCTGCCAACTGTAGTTTCCCAGGATTTGCCACGTCCCGTGAATTCAGGAGGGCTGCATTCATCTGGCTTATTTCCTGGTGAAAAACAAAACCAACTCTCAACAAACAAACAAACAGACAAACCCCCAGCCCCCGGGTGTACACCATGTGAACACTAATGCGCTTCTAATTTAAGTTTGGAGAAAACAAAGGCACGGTGATTAAAGGCCAGGAACAGGCAGCTCAGCATATGGAGCCCCAGTCAGCGCCCTAGAACAAGTTGAATGTTTCCATTGTGTGAAACTCATTCATTACAGCTACAAGATGCAGGGCGGACATTTGCATTTTTAGAGGGGCATCTTGTCATTTTAAGATAAATCATGGGATCCGGACCCTTTCTAACGGCATCAAAGCTCACATTGCTTGCTATCCTGCCTCCCTTTGTTTCAGTACTCTGCCTATTTTCTTTTGCTCTTCATGAATGTCATTAAAGTTTGCATCCTATGTGTCCCTGTGAACTCAGGGGCTTCTCACTTGTGCTTAAAAATGCACTGCTTCCTGTGACCAAGCAAGGCAAAAAAGAGATGCAGTTCCTTGCAATCAGAAAAACTAACAATAAATTAGAGTAATTTATTGTCTCCAGTTCCAACGCTGCCGCCTCCTGATTCACATTCCCTCCCCCGCATTCCTCCTACCAGCCCCAGCCCCCACCCCGACCTAATAATCATTCCTTTGATTTCTCCCTCCTTCACCCCAGCTTAAAATCAAATTTGGGAATGCACATCTTCCTTGGTGTGGCAGGCAGGACCAGCAGTACAATAAACCAAACCAAATCCTTTCCCCCACCACCACCTATTTTTCCCAGATAACAGAGAATCCTCCTGAAATGAACAAATGTAACTGTGAACAGATACAGACTTCCCGTGGGACCAAACCATCAGTTCCTCGGTATACACAGAAAGAAGAAAGAAGTTAAATGGTTGCATTTCCCCGAAGGGAAGGCAGAGCTTCAGTTGTGAAGTATTCCCATCAGAAATTCTGGATAAGTTGCAAAGAAAGGAAAAAAAAACCCTGCCTCCTCTCCAGACCCGGTGCAGACATTTCACCAGCAATTCCACATATGCAGGTCTCATCCTGACAGCAGGAGTTTTTAGGATGATTGTGTTCCTCTGGAGCGATTACTGCTTTCCAATGGCAGGCACGTTTCCGTGGGAGTCACGGAACCGCTCTGAGCAAACTTTGAGTTTTCCATCACTCCCAAGCACAGCGTTGGTGAAAGCAAACAAAGCAGAAGGGGAAATAAAAAGCCCAAACTGAGTGCCCACGTACGTCTGGACACCTCATTCCAAATCCAGGCTCTCGTGGACGTCTGCCAAGGGCAGCAGCGGACAGAGGCACAGCCACTCCTGCACCCAGGGATCCTGCCCCTTTTGGCAAGGGAGGGTCAGTACAGGAATGCAATGACCTCAGGATTTTGTCACAGAACCTGAATGGTCTGTTTAGTTCAGAGAGGAAGGCAACATTATGAACAGGTTTTTTACTAAACCCATCTGGTATTAGCACCCTTAACTCATGAAGAACCCTGTGGCTTGGCCAAGAGCAGGGTCCTTCCACCCCAACCTCTGTGTCTGCTGCTGCCCAAGCACATCAGGACTGAGGTGGGACCAGAGCTGTCTTCCCAGATCTACATAAATCCCTTTGCCTTAACTTCCCAACTTGATAATATCTCCCTCGCTGAGGTATTGTGAAAATGAACTTGCCAGCATCCACTAAACGCTGTTTATTTGTTATTACAGCCAAGTTAAATCGCACGATTTCATCTCAATCCCACAGGATTATGGCTGTCAAATCAAAGGTGGTGCCCTGTTTATCTAATGTTGCCTGGTGATATCTTCTCATGTCCTCCAAAGGAACCCTTGTGGAGATGAAGCAGAGACTTCACAGCTCCAAGTATTTTTCTGGGGTCTGTGTGTGCAGGCCTGGCCACAGAAGGAACTAGGTGGGGGGCACAAAGGCAATTACATGTACTTTCCTTTCCACAGGTTGCATAAACAGCAGTCCACAGAGCCAGAAATGTAGCAAAGCCCAGAGTCAAACACACAATTGATAACTGCACCTCTGGAAAGAGGTGCTACAAGTCTGAAAAAAAAAGGTGGTAAAGAAGAAGCTGGAAAGAATGGGAGAAGGGACACACAGAGGGCCAAATTTCTCACAGCAGCTGTCTGGGAGCTCCACTGTCAATGGACAGAAAGGGGTTGAAGAGGACAACATCTGAGAGATTTTCCTCCTGCATCATAACATAGAACTATTTATTATAAATTACAGAGTGAGAATTATAAACAACTGTGCAGGTGCTTTGCAGAAGGAAATGAGAAGGATGAGTTGACAATGGCCTTTCATCTCAAGACTTCCTACTTTTGAATACATGTTGATATATAGAGGATGACAGTCTCCATGGTTTTGTCTGTCCCTTCCCAGGATCTCAGAGCATCTCTGCAACATTCACAGAAATTCCCTCCAGAGGGAGCAACTCTGAGTGCTAAACCTGAGGTCAGAAACACACTCACACGGGTGTACCGAGTCAAAGCTGGAAACTGAACCCTGGCATCACAAACACAAAACTTTAGCCATTGAAAGAGCACCTTCCCTCCTCACTTCAGTTTCCCTTCGGTTGCACCACTTCATGTGCCCTGTGGGGTATCCCAAACAGAAATGTGAACAGTCCCACGGCCCTGTTTACCCAGCTGGAGATAAAGGCAGAAACAGCACTGGGGGGGGCAGGTTTCCGCCTTTCCAGAAGGGAGCGTTCAAAGGGGTAGATTATCGAACAATGTCCTATCAAAAACACAAGGTGATGTTCAAAACCTGGCTGAATGAACACCCCCTGACAAAATACCACCTCTTACCGAAGTAGGGGACACTGAAAAGTAGGAGGTCCAAGCCCTCTGTCGTGTGCTCAGAGCACTCTTCAATGCTTTACTTTTATACAGGGACATATAATGGCCTAGTTCCTCCAGGGACGTGGGTGGTTTAGGCAGATAAAAAAATTAACCTCCCCTCCCTAATCCACCCCAGTCTGACAAAGAATGCTCTGTGAGTACACACACGTGAAAAACGAACAGCCAACTTAGACAGTGTGAGAATCCCAAGTAACACCACTTGACTAGGTACAGATAATTGATCAGTCATAACAAGAGGGGGATACAGCAGGTAATATTTTCCTTTTAATGAGACTTCAGAGAATGCATGAAAAAAAACTATTTAGAATGACTGAACTGTACAAATATATTAGCAGATGTTGAAAATATTGTGTAAATTTAAGAAACAAGGGAATTATATGCTTTCACTGTAACTTAATGGAATTGCAAATGATAAGATAATGCTTAAAGGGAAAGAAAGGTACACAGCAGCAGTGTTGGAAAGAAGATTAAAAAGAGACAAAAGAGCTGTTAATGAAGCACTGTGTAGATCCTTGAAACTAAGATACTACACAACCATTATTCCGGAGGCCAAAGAGAGAGTAATGAGCAATAAATAATGCAGATCGTGCCAATGGCAGTAAATAACATGGAATTTAGATGAGAGAAAGAAGGACCTGGGTCCACTTCAAAACAACAACAGGAGAGGAACACAATGGCTAAGGAGAAGGCAAGGACACACTGCACGGCAACTCTGCCTCTGCCTGCAAACATCAAGATGGAGACGATTATACAGATAAAATGGGAATTATCTGCAGGATTTAGCCCCAAGTCTGCAGTTGTGTCTGGACTAGTTTCTGAACTACACCCAGGAACAGCAACAGGAGAAGGAGAGACATTTTGACTGTTGTGTCCTGCTATGGAGGTGGAAAGCACTGGGATACTCCAGCCATGGGAGCTCTACAGGGAGCTGCAGAGCGACAGATCTGGGCATGTAGAGAAAGGGTCCAGGGGCTCAAAAGAAAGGCAAGAAGAGACTGAGAGAAGCTGCAGTAAACTTTTTCCACAACTTTGTTGTATTTAAGGATCAGAATAAACATTTCCCATTGAGTGCAAAATACCACAGGCCCTTAGTACCAACTCCACACCTCCATCAACCAGCTCCTTTGCCTGGAACATTTATCCCAGCCCACAGCTTCTCTTCTGATAAAAACCATTTTGCAAAGAAGGTGAGTTCAAAACCTGACAGGGTGGTCAGTAACAGCTGATGCTCTGGCTCTCCAGTTCTGCAGCACACCCAATTTTTTTACCTTTCCATTTAGGCCATTTCCACCTTTCCTTTTGCAAGAGTGGAGCACACGGCAAGGAGATTGGTAGCAGGTTTGTGCAGCAGCCCCTAGAGATCTGAGTTCAAGTAGGAAAGAAAAAGGAAGCCCTTGTTCCAGTTCCCATGTTCCAAAATCACCTGGGGCGTAGCCCTCACCCTCCAGAATAAGATTGGGCTGCAGTTGTGCGAACTGCAAAGGCATGATGGAGAAAAAGAATGGGGCAGACAAGGGGCAAGATGATGCTTAGCTCATTCCAGGGGGTTCCAGCTGAGCAGGAGGTGAGGATGTTAACAACACTCAATGTGGAAGAAGTAGCTCTCTGCACAGCTTCTATGTAGATACTGTGACTGCAGCCAGCCCTGTATCATTTTATTCCTGCTTTCCCCCTGCTTTTTGTCCTTTTTTTTCTAAAGGACTAAAGCCTTTAAAAGGAACCGTGGAAAACTAAGATAAAGCCTAATAATGATGGCCTTCTCCAGGAGATGAGGGGAATAGGCCATGTTTTACCAAACATGGCACACCAATATAAATTCACAGTTCTTCCAAGGGAAAATCATCCCCTGGTCTCAGGATCCTCCTCCTGTGACACCCCAACTGTACCAGCTGTGACTGTACCAGCTGTGCAATAAACCAGTAGCTCCACGAATCAAATCTAAAACCAGCTGTGCAATAAACCAGTAGCCCTACTATTTAAAGTTGACCTGACAAAGGAAAAAAATCTAGTTTTTAATGAGGTCAGTTGCCCACCTCAGATCACACCCTCGCTGCAGAAACAACTGGTCCAGTGTGGTAGGAGGAGGGACTGGGGAGGGAGGGAGAAGGAGGAGGGAAAAGCACCATTCCAGGAGAGTGCTGCTGTTGGGGCAGCCATGGGCTCAGCCTTGGCAACTTCACAAGGAATTGTGAGGAAAATGGGAAATAGAAAAGAAGGGATTAAAGAAGATGTGCAGGAGCCCATCGGGACAATGCACCTCAGCCAAAGGAACCAAGCAGAAAGCCACTGCGCCTTTTCAGTGCAAGGCCAACAAGTTTAATAATGCTACTTCCAGCAGTAATCAACACTCATTTGCTTCAGTTGGGGAACTGAGGAAAAGCAGCCTGTGTGACCACTGCCTACAACACAACCTCTGATAACATGCAGACGCAGCAGAGAGGCTAAAGGCTGCGTGGACACAATGAATAAATTACCCTCTCAACCCTCAGAGGATTACAGGTCTCTGTCAAGTCATTTAGATCTAGAATTTGACCTGTCTTAAAGCATTTATAGCTTGTCAGGGAATACGTTCCGTATATTCAACAGCCATTTCTAGGAAAATAAATCTCTTTATTATAAAAATTATGATGCTGTTAAAGTTAATAATTCTAATAACAATTCCTACCTACAGACAGCCTTCACCAGAAAAGCTTATGCACTACAAGTTCACACCTCAGCTTAATATACACTAACATCCCCAAGTAGACAAATCCACCTACAAGGCACTACTCCCAGTCTTATGCTGACATGATGAAGAAGAAATAAATCACCTGAACAGGAGCCATCAAAAAAAATAACTCAACAGAAATGATTAAAAAAAAAATCAGTCAAATCCAGAGGGAGAGAGCAGGCGCGGGAGAAACTGGACACTGGGGGATAGGCAGTCAAAACTTCAGGGGTTTTTGCCAGCATTCTTTCCAGGAACCAAAAGCAGGCTGGGCTGGAATGCAGTGCTGTGCTAAAGGCAGGTGCATTTGGATTTGTTAACTAAAAGTTTCGGGAAGTAGTAGGTACAGCAACAGAGATGCTTTCTTAATGTGCAGGTGGGCAAAGTGGCAAGAGACAGAGACTGCTGAACTCAGCGGTAACTAAATCTATACATGGGCAAAGCAATCTGTAAACAGAAATTTTTCCAAGCTGGAAAGCAAGTGGAGCTCCTTGTATTTTAGCAGTGAGCATGAGCGAATCTCCTGCTACTCATTATATCAGCATCACCCACTAACATCACTGCGCTTCAGGGCTTGTCAGCATTTCCACTCCGAAACTCACCGCGATAGAAGTTTATTAGTTGATTGTTTATCTGGGGAGGGTGTGGATGAATGGAAGGTGGTGCATATGTTGAAAGAGGGCACATATGCTCTCCGCTGAGGCATTTGTGTTGGGTTTTGTTTTTTAATGTGCTCTAAGGCACGTGAGCAATTTCCTAAGAGAGTTTGCCAGTTAACACACAGTCTGTGAGTATAATAGGACTGGCAGTGCCACCCATGCATGAGCTGCAGAAAACAGGGCAAGTCCACTCTGGAATGAGTGGAATACAGGGGGAAATACAACAAGGCTTTTGATCATGACAAGTGTGGCTTCAGAACAGCCAGTGTTATGCTGTTCCAAGAGCTACTCTAGGTTTGAGGGAAACAAAAAACAACTGTTTTGGACTGGCACATGTACATGCCCAGACAAACCTTGCTGCCGTTACTACATAAAGGGGAGACAAGGTGCCCACTCTCAGAGGGACCCTGGGGGGACCCTGCAGCCCCACACTTCCTCTGGGAACATCCTGCTGGTGCTTTTACATGGAGATAAACAAGCACCTCGGAGGGAAAAATCATCCCACTCGATCAGTGAACTCTCCTCTGAGCTCTGTCTCTCTTCACTGCCACTGGGCGTGGGGGCTTCTAAATTAAAATCCATGTTAGGTGATGAAATTTGGAGAATTCTAGCCCAGAAAATTAAACAGTGCAATGTTTAGTCATGCAAATGCAAATGCACTGTTCTTTATCTTGGGAGACAGGTTTGTGTTAAAATTGGGATATCTCAGTGGTGAGTGTCCCAATTTTAGGACAGTGGGAGGATAGTGGGGAGTGAGCTGTGGGAATTTTGTTCCCCAACCACGAATCACACTCACCTTGCCTTAGTCCAAGCCCTTATGCCTTAGAGCTTGAACATCTCCTGATGTTCAGAGGGAACTCCTGAATAGCTGCTGTTCGCATTTAATTTGGCTTCAAACACGTTCTGGCTTTTCTGAGAGGCTGCAATGTAACGTGAGAGCAGCTTTGGCTGGGAGGGTGGCTGATGCTGTTAGGACTACTCACGCTGAGCAATGAAGCTTGGATGCGACCTTATCAACAAGGATTTTTACAATTATTCAGGAGACAGAGCAAAATGATCTGGACAAACTCAGTGTCCTGGCAAAGAGCACAAGAACAAGCAAAAACTGACTCATGGCAACAAAAATCTGCCCTCGCATCATCGTGACTAAACTATAATTAGACACCTCCATTTTTTTTAATCAGTCGTGATTCTTTTTAAGGGCTGGAAATATGAGAGAAGATTTCTCAAAATTCCATACAGAAGTATTTTTACAGTGACTTTTAAACCCTTTTAATGTTGAAGTGAAAAAAATAGTTTAAAAAATGCCTGGTTTCTGTCAACTGGCCAATAACTGATAGGAAAGGAGCTGTAACTTTGGGCCTGGAACAGTAAGGAAAGGCAAGGAATCTTTAAGACAATCACCATAACATTGGTTTCCATCTACTGGGCTGCCACATGCTGCTGGGTATCACAGAGTGCTTGGCACATGCCCACATGCACAGCTGAATGTTTTAAGGCAACTTTAGGATTGTTTGAGTAATTATCACATAGAAATCAGAAAAGCTAAGTCAGGATTTCTTGCATGAAGTTTACATTTCCTTCCCAGAAGCCGTTCAGAAACCTAAGTCAAACCTCAGTTTAAGTATCTCAAGTATAGTATTTGCTATTTTACTAGGTTAATGACTTGCAATCTTGATAATCCTCATCTTGTTTCCAGCTTTAGCTTCTAGCCTTTTTTCTTATGCCTTCTTCCCAGCTACAGGGAATTACCAGCCTGTTAACTCAGGTGTGTTCCTTTCCTGGAAGACAGGGATGATGATTCTGTTTTGCCCCATGGGGACATCCACACCCACAGAGGGCACTGAGGTTGGGGTGGAAGATAAGGGAGCACTTTTGAGGGCCTCAGCTAATGTCTGGGGCCAAATCAGCTTGTCATGTTCCTGGGAAATTCAATGCTTGTTCTATTGATCCCTGAACCCCGCTCAATACTGGGACAAAAATGAACAGGGCCAGAGGACCCACCAGAAAGTTGGATTTTTCCTTCAGAATTTTGTGCACTGAAGCCAAATTCTCTTGATTCAGGTCAGGCGATTTTCCCAGGAGACAGCTACCTCACATAAAATGAATCCATTATATTAACTAATCTTGTGTAAATAAAACCCATTTGAGTTACACTAAATTTATATTCAAAGAACAGTTATTTCTAATAAAGAGCTGAGCCAGAGGGCAGCTCACCTGTGGCACTGTGTTAAACATCCAGTAAGATGCACTGCTCTGGTAAAACAGCTTTGGAAACGCTTTTATGACTGGTTTTGCTTTTAAACTTACTAAGGTGATAGCGATAAGTAGGAGTAAGTTGAAAGAACATGAGCCTTTCATCCAGGTACCTGTAACATCACATCACATCACATCTGCAGGCACTGAAGATTCAGCAGTGCACTGACAGACCTGTGCTGGGATGAACTGAGTTCCCATCCAAGCAAAGACCCAGGAGCAGCACTGGTAGAGCTGAAGGGAAGAAAACCCAACACATTTCCAGTCACAGACCCTCAGGCTCCAAAGGATGATCCAGCTCACCTAGTCTGACATCTCACAGCACACCACTGTGGCATTCAACTCATCAGAGACCCATAACTTACTCTCAGGTAAAGCCTGACCTCCCAGACAAGGCATCCTGCCCCGAGATGAGGCTCTGATCAAACAGCAAATCCCCTGTTTGCTTTGGCCATCCCTGCAAACAGTCAAATCTCCTTCCCTCCCCCTTAAAGCCTTCAGCCCAGTCTCCGACTCGAACTGCTCAGGAGTTTGCCCTGCAGTGGTTTGCTGGGTTTGTGAGGGCCTCTGGTATGGGCAGAATTCCTGATGGGCACCTTGTTGCTCTAGGATTTCTGTATTTTAATCAGCCTCAGGGAGCCAAGGCAGGCTGAGTGTGCAGGAGCACGTGGCATTCATGTGCAGTGCAGTGTGTGATCCAGGCCTTTGCCTTTCCAGCTCTCAGCCGTTCACATCCTGGCAACGTCTCTCTTTTAAGTCCCCAAATACCCCCAGCCCAACAAAGAACAAATACCAGCTTCTCTGAAGCTGCAGCAGAGAGAAAATGGCAGCTAAAAAAATGCATGAGGCCAACTTCAAAGTTGTTGAATTTGGTGCTCGGGCTTTGAAAAAACCTGTCATTTGGGAGGGAGGGTGGGAGGCTGCTCTTTCCCCCTCCTTTCATTAAACGGCTCTTCAGAACTTGGGAGAGCTACAGCTCTCATTATGCATTCCTCCTTCTGGAAATAAATACTTGTGTGGGTTGTCACATTAGTCAGTAGATAGATGTCAAAAACAAATTACAGCCTGGCGTGGAGCCATGCATTGTGTGTGTGTGTGTTACAACCGAGTGTCTGCTATCAAGAAGGTGGTTGGCTCCCCATGTCAGAGGGTGGAGACTTTTCCAGGGGCAGGAGTCTTATAATGAGGGACTTTCTAAAGAAGGAACACAGAATCACGATCTTGTTTCGTTCCTTTCCCCACAAGGAACTATTACACAAACTCCCCATATGGCTCATTGCTACACAGAGAAATCCTACTCCTTCAACGCTCCTTCCAGCTCTGTGAAGTCAAAAACAAGCTAAGCAGTCCCACAGCTCACTTCAGCCTTTAAATCAGCTGGGGCCCTCCAGAGGGATGGGAACCGAAAACTTTTTTGTCCTTTCAAGGTCTGCAGAATTTCCCCCCACCCTTCTCTCTCTCTCATTTTACATGTTTTGGTCAGTTATGATGCCCGAATCAAATTGTTTTTCAAAAAATAACAAGATTTTAAAAACACACTCGGTATCCAACTCTCACTCTGAACCACTACCTCCTTCCATCTGAGAGATCAGAATCCTGGATTATTCCCGAACCGGCCCTCTGCAGAAAAGCTGGGCCTTACTGCACCTTCCTGCCCCCATGTTTTACACGTGTGAAAACACGAGCCAGGGAAGCTGTACGACAAATAATCAAAATTCTGCCCTAACCTGGATAAGCAGAGGGTTGCTTTTGAAAACCTAAAGGCAGAGGAGACTAAGTTGCATAATTAGATTATCTAACGAGAATACTTCAGTGAATAAAGGGAGTTGTTTCAGTTACTCCTGGAACAGCGTGAAGAACTGTTGTTGCTGTGACAGGCCTTCCTCCCCACTGCTGTCACTCTGGAATTCTAGTGGAAGCTACAGTGTGGGACCCGCCACTCAGAGAGATGAGAGAGAAATTCACTGCCTGCCTTCCACTCTAGCAGAAACTATGTCTCTAATCTCGAAATACCTTTATATTGGTTGTCTCTAACCTTAAAATACCTTCACATACCACAGCGTAAAGACTACACACCTTTTTTAGCCAGATTGCACCAGTAAAGTAATTGTTCAAATATTTCTGAACCCGGTCACTGCTAGTGAATGCAAATGGAAAAAATTTAAAAACAAAACAAAACAAATCAGCTTCTCAAAACTTTGGATCATTTCATTTTCATTCAGAATATTGACTAAAGTAATGCATTCAAATACTGTATCTCCAACTAATCACAGAAGCAATTTAAAAATATGAGCCTTTTAAAAAGCAATAAATTTTAAGTGGTTTCTCCCCCCCCCCTTTAATAAGTTATTCTATAGGAGTCCTGGTGTCAAACTTTCAGAAATAATCACTAGAAATTCAATTTTTTATACAAACTAAAGTGGAGAATTTATGCAATCACATGATTCCAGCAGCGAGGGCTTTAAAAATCAAGTCAGGCATCGTGTGACACACAATATCCCTGCTATAGTTGGCAGTGCTCCGTTTATACACTGTAAACTCAAACCGGACAATGAAAATAAATTTTCCAGCAGCATTTTATCTTATGCTGCTGTTCAGAGCTTGTATTTCAGTCCTTACTCATTCCTGGTGAGTCACAAGCTCTTCAAGCTTTCAGATTTCACCCCGCTAACATTTGTGTATCAAACCTGACCAGGGCTCCAATTCCTGTAAGCAGTGACAGGGTACAAATGCTCCTCTGAATCATCAGTACCACACACACGTGGTACTTTGAAGGGCTGCGCACGAGGCTTAAGGACTGGGTATAAATGTGAATATTCAGGTGATTTAAGTACAGTGAAGCCAATTTTGCACCCCCTAAGGATCAATACTCTTACACTACTCATGATTTTATGCCTGGCAGTGTTTGTCAGCTTATGAGAAGGACACCGTGTTCTGGGTTCCCATCGACGGGATCTTCAGTTCCAATGTCCTAAGTGCTTTGGTGAGTCTGGGCCCAAGTTTCCTCTTAGTGCTTAACACGCAGAATTAGTGCTATTATAACACACTCATATCATTTGATTTAAAAAGCCCCTCCATTTGAAGCAGCTCTTTGCTGTGAGACACCCCCCAGCACTGCACCAGGAGTAACAGAGGTGAGGGGGGATCGTTGGTTTGTTTGACCAAAAACGGCAACAATGAAAGAAAACAGCGGCAGTAATGACCTTTTGTTTACAGAGACATAATATTGCCAGATCTGATGCTTTACAGGATTTTGCTAACTGCAGCAAAGCTCAGAAAGAATACAAAGCAGTTTTTAAAACTCCTCTCCCTAAAAACAACAATAAACCCCCAGGTAACATCCACAACAGGGGAACTTGGAGCCACCAGACAAGAAAGTATTGGGTTTGTTCCTGTTATTTGATTTTTATTGCTAGCACCAGCACATACAAACACACATTTCATAAGTGCCCTTGACTGCATCCATGTAGGTCTTTCTGTCTTAATGACTGGTCTCTAATGAAATATTTGAAGGCACTGGGCTGCCTCACAAAACACTTCACACATAAACGCAAATCACAAAAGAAATACGAGTGCTGCCTTTCAGGGCTGCAAGTCACTGAACAGTCTCCTATGGTTTGGTTGGGTTTTGGTTTGGTTTGGTCTGTGGGTTTTTTTTTTAAAGAGCAGTTAATTGTGACTGCTTACAGTCAGGAGGAGCACCTCACATCACTAATGATTGTCAAGCTCTCCCTTTTCTCCCCGCTCTATCCATTTCAGAGGCTCTAGACCAAATTAACCAGGATGCTCAAACTGTACGAGCATATTGGTGACTTTTAGCAACCTGAAACTTGTCCTTTCAGAGGACCAGAACTGCAGGAGTCTTTTTTTAGGTATCTTTCAGCCACTGGGACAACTGCTGGGACTGAAGTGCTCCTGTCACAGAACCACTAAGGTTGGAAAAGACCTCTAGGATCACTGTTATGTCTGAACATCAAACAAGACTTGGGGATTTGGAATACAGTGAACCAGATTACCCCTCTCACCACATCTTATTTGAGAAGGTATCTGGATGCTGGGATCAGGGTGGAGGAGTCAATGCCTTACTATATCAGGTTTAATAATACTTTGGGTTCTAGATTTTCCTTCTCAGCTTTGCTTGCAACAAAACCAACATACACTCCTGAGCTCTAAAATCAGGGCAAGTACCTTCACTTGTGTTGGGAACCCTCCAAGCACTGTTCTGAAGGGAGCAGCTTCAATGCTGAACAGTCACTCGCAGTGCACGAGACCCAGGATTTATCAGACGTGCTGAATCAGTCAATAAACAGCACACAGTGCTTTTGTTTTGGGTGACAGGTTCTCAACACTTTTCAGGAAAAGCTGGATTAGTGTACAGAAAGCAAATTAAAGCAGAGTGGATCTTTTAGATAGTTCAGTTTCTGCTCTGTGGATCTGTTGAGATTATTTGTCTGACTTCCAACTGTGGTCCTAATTCTGAAAACTTGGCAGGGAGGGCCAGACATCAGGAGGAGCATCTCACATTACTAAATAAGTCAAACGAGGACAGAGAGCGGAGCTGAAAAATAATAAGCTCAGCAAGACCAATCTAAAGGTGTGTCTTTATCTTTGAGGACTTATCCATTTAAAAGGAGATTGGGCTATTTGGTTATCTTGCCCAGCACAGAGCCACGGCTCTGCTCCAGGGAGCTGTGCAGGAACAGATTCTCCAGAGAATCTGCCTGTGTTTCATCCCCGTGCACAGCTGAAGTGCTTTTTCATTTGCTTGCCTCCTTCTTTCACTGAGGCCATCTTGTTTTGTATTAACAATTTGAGCATGGTGAGGGTTTTTCCAGCTTTTTTTCTTCATTTACCAAACCATTCAGGTTCTAACTTTCTAAATTTCATATTACCTACCAGGCACTTTGTCCGGTTCTTTGAAGATGCATACCAGGACAAAAACTACAGATCCCAGTTTGTGAATATCTAGACAAAAAAGATTCTTCCATGTTAAAAAAAAAAAAAAAAAGGCTAGGGTGAAAGACAAAGGTTACTGGTAGAACTGGGAAAGCTCCACAGGTCCATAAGGTGCTGCAACAGCTTCACATGGTGACCAAAGGTAAGGGAAACCTTTTACATAAGGAATTACTACAACTACAATGCTTCAGATTTGCGTGGAGCTGACAGAGGGTACGAGAGAGGTTCTCTAAATCTCAGGTGGCTCAGAGACAGTAGGTGCAATGTCCATCAAATGGCAGCTGTGGAACCAAATTTCAGACTGGGGGAGTCTTTCAGAAGGACACTGTGGGTGCTGAGAGCTCACACTGGGTCAGGGGAAAACTGGACATCCAGCCTGACTCAGGACAACCATTATTATGTTCTTACAATAGCAATTAGGCCTTTGGTTTGTAACTTGATTTTGTGGATGATCTGTAATTGAGAAGAACTTGATTTGCAGAAAGCAGGACAGTTTTGAAGACGTAATGTTTAAGAGCACCATTTGTTTCAAAGGCAAACCCGATTTTGGATCAGTGAGAGCTAAGTAAGCAGGCAAGTTCATGGTGCCAATTACTCTGAATCATTTTCTAAGTATTAAAATGTGAGTATTCGAAAGGCATATGAGGAGGAGGAAGAGTTCAGTCCTTGCTGTTGATGAAAAAGAAATATCAAAAATATTTTAGGAAACAATGAAACAACAGCTGCAATTTTCAGAAAGGCTTACTTCTGATTATGGTCAATCAGAAAAAAAAAAAACCAAAACAATGAATCATTTTCTTTAAAGGAACATCTTTGTTTTCTAATTAATTTAATTCCTTTTGAAAAATCTTTCCCTTTCCCTCAAATGCTGAGTTATCTGTGTTTTATCTCATTGGTTACTGTGCTGCTTTCGGGCTAATCCCAGCGAGCAGAAGTGAAAAAAATAAAAAAGCAGCAAAGGAGTCTGGCAGGAGAGGGAACTGTTCTCTCAGCATGTGCTTTCTGCACCGAGAGTGTGAAAGTAGCCATAAGCTGGCAAAAGTTCTGAAGCCATTCTGCTTCTTTTGGGGTCACTGTTTTCTCTCCCAGACTGCTAGAAACTGAAGTCAAACCTATAGTGGGTGGTCCACAGAGTCCTTGAGCAGAAATAAACTGCAAATAGACCATACAGCTGGAGGGGGGCAGATATGTTCCTCATCTACACTGGGGTTAAGTGACAGAGTGGAGGTGGGGATTCTGTAGCTACACAGTAAACACTAGTATTTCCTGCTCCAGGTCTACCTAGTGAATACTCCAGTTTTCCTCTTTTTTTTTATTTTTTCTGGCGAATGCAAGCAGCATTCTACTTTGATCAAATGCCAACAAGATTGAAGAGAAGCCAACAGGCCCCTCCATTTCTGCGCACGACATTTAAACAAATTAAATCAAGCTCAGGGAAGACTGAAATGTTTGACTTGTGCTGAACTGGGAGGTTGTAATCAACTAAAGCACTGGCTACGTCTTCTACCCTGCCGTAGGATCCTGCTCTGCTTCTGCTGAAGTCAGAATTCCATGAGTAAATGCAATCAGGTGGGAGCCTTCACCAGCTACTTGCTTTTTTCCTCCTCCCACGGAGCAACACAAGTGATCATCCCTGGGCCATCAGACAGGGCTCTGCTGTTCTGCACCAGGGTGGCGAAAATTCTGACACTTCTGGGTCAGCCTGTCCTCCACTGAAGAGTCAATGGATGAGTTTGTACTGGATTTGGACTCCTACTAAAACACATGAAACAGGAAATGGCTCTAATCCCTGCAGCGCTGGCTGGTAGTTAAATCCGCTCAGTGTCCCGTGTTTTTTAGGTAATGGAATCATTAACAGCCATGCCAAGGAGTGACAAGCTGGCAGCATCCGCTGTGGTCATCTCATGGAGCCACATGCAGCACACTGGTCTTCTCCCGTTTCTAAAACACGCACCAGAACACACCTGTGAGGACTTTCAGAAAGGGTGGGAATAGAAATCCAGGGAAAAGCGTGAAAAAGTCTGCGTTAGGTTTCTCAGAACACCTCTCGTGGAAACAGAAGACTTGTCTACACTTGTAACCACTCCAGTTAGCTGTGGCAATTTAGACTTACATCCTAACCTACGCAAGTGTAAGCAACTTGAGGCGCCCTGGGACATCAGTAATGAAATCAAGGAGACACATTCGCACACAGGGGTATGAGAACACACAAATTCAGATATACTTATGTATATACATGCAGGTATATGCTAGAATGAACCACTTAACTGATGTGTACTATGACAGGGATTGCTCTTTTATTATTTTAAGTACTTTTTATTCTATTCTATTAGAAGCAAATTGGACAATGGAGCCTGACATCTTAAGTACCATTTCAGTACTTAGGTAATAAGTGCACCAGCTCCTTGATAAGTGTCTCCCCACTTTGGCTGATTTTTCTGATATCAATTTCTTACTCAGGCACCTTAAACAGCATTCATCTGAAAGGGAACTGAAAGAAACCAAAAACTTAGTCTTCAAATAGAATTTTTTTCCCCTAGTTTGTTCTTCTAGGAATACAAAGTTTGGATCTATGGAGAAAAGCATTGAGACTCATGGAAGAAAGCATTTTAGAAAGAACAGCACATTTTTCTGAGAATGTGTAGTAAGCTGAAAATCAGCTTCTGACTTTCAGTTAACCACGAAAAAACCCCAAACCTTACCATGCTAAGCATAGTTAAAGATCACTTTTACAGTTTCTGTTCTCTTGAAAGAACCACCACGGTTTTCCCTCCACCGGAAGGAATTGATTGGGCATTTTCTCCAGGGAGACCTAGAGCAGCAGTGGCTGTTCCTTCCATTCTTTTCAAGCACTACATAGAAATGTCATCCAGGAACTTTCCTAAAGCTTTGTGAGAAAAGAAAAAAATCACTCTGCTGTGTTAGAGGTACACACAGAGAGAATTCAGTAAGGGATATGTTGATTAAAAGATTCCTTGTGGATTTTTTTTTAAAAACTGTCAGCTCGAATCTGCTCCTTCCACTCTGGAGACCAACGAGATTTCCTTTGTGCATTATTCACGTTTGTTGGTTCAGAAACGTGCATCCAGGCAGGCGGTGTGTTTTGCAAATGATGCAATATAAAGACTTCACTCTTCTGCCTTATTTAGACTAAAGGTAGTGTAACTTCTAATTTTCCCTTCTCCTGCGGAAGGTCACTGCTCTGTGCTCGGGACCCAGATTGCACTCACACTTAAATCCCACAGTCTGACCTCCCACTGGAGAATCCTGCACTAGAACTGGAAATTGTTTCACATTTTAAGTGTTCCTCTAATTATACTACCAGAGATTATTTTAACACACTCATTTTATATCTTTTAGCATCTCTTTGATCCCAAGCAATCAAAACAGTAGAGGAGGTGGGGACAATACCAAATGAGTGGCAACTGATCCAAACCAAAGAATGAAAAAAAACCCACGCTGCTGACTCTGGATCAAGATTCATTCGTGCATGCAAGGCAGCAGCAGATTGATTACTTTTTGGCCTCTTGGCACATTTACAGTTAAATTGCTTCATTTGTAATGGAATCAATATTTCTAATTATGTCAATTACAGTATTAAAAATATAATGATCCACAATAGAAGTGAAACAAGGATACAACCCAGTAATTTGGATGTGTTCCAGTACAGCTTTCAGCTGAAGGTACATTCTTTATGCAAATAAAGAAATAGAAACATGACAATGTTGGGTCCCTGGGACCTTGGGCAGCCGTCTCATCCCCACAGTCCTGCTCTGAGGCAGGCTCAGACGTGTCTCAGGATATCCAGACATTCCCAACAGGTGTTTAGGTTTAACCCAGCCAATGAAAGATTGATTCTACAGTCACATTTAAATGACCGACGCTTTCTAATGCCCATTAAAATAAACCCACCACCTTTTTCACCTCAGCTTCTGAACTGATATCCCTATCCCACGCAGTCTGCCCAGAAGGAAAGAAAGCCAGTGTAAAAGGTGGAGCATGGAAAACTGGTCTGAGAAGCATATGTAGCATGAGCATATGGAGGAGCAAGGTCGTGCTCCCAAAGCCAGAGAAACTGCAGATCCAGGCGAAGAAAAAACCACCAGAGAACAAGCCATGGCCAGGCACGGGGATCCCTGACTTGCTAAGCAACACTCAAGAGCAGAGAGAGAAGTGAACCAGGGGAAAAAAAATTGGAATGTATTCATTATTTTGCCAACCCCTGCATATTTTTAGTGCTAGTTAAAGGGTGAATGTTTCTGTGATCCTTAGAAAGTCGATGTTTACTGCTTTATACAATGACAAATTCCCTAAGAGGAAAATCGTCAACAAGGTGTTCAATGCCCACAACTCTCCTGGAGACATGGATAGGAAATACATGCACTCAGCACCAAAGAAAATTAAGACATACTTATCCAATGGTAACAGGACTTACCAATCCACTGGGGAAAAAAAAGGGTGTTCATTTGTACAACTTTCCTCTCCTTAGCCCAGTGATTTTCAGTGCTGCAGCACTTTGAGCACAGGTTACAAGGACAGGCTGTCTGTGGAAATGCATCTCCATAAACCCAGACGTGGGAAGTTCTGTGTCCCTTACAGTTGTGGGAGAGAGCAGTTACACGCTGGATTTAGTGGCACACCTCACACCCCACTCACTGATGCCTTGTGCTCCGTGTCCCCAACAATGGAACTCAAAATGAAGATCCACCCAAGGGACTGATCCCAGACAGCCTCGTGGGGAAACACTCGGCTTGGCATAATTATTTTCACACCATATAGATTAATCTGAGTACTTAAATTCTGCTTGTGAGTTCCCAACTAACATTTCTGGGCTGCAGAATTTCTAATTACAAGTATTACCATTTCTAATCTCCTGAAGCCCTGCCTGCTGTGTCTGCATCCCAGTCATCCCATTACAAGGCCCTCTATTGTCTCACTGCATTCTTCTCAGGCCTTCAAATGTTAATAAACTAGAATAATGAAACAGGAGGATAACAGTAGGATGATGGTACATTTTAATTTTAAATGTAGGGCTTTCTAGTAATGGAGAACACCTGAAAACTAATGCAGGCTTAACATAGGCAGACATCTGAAAATACTGAGATTTCCTGATCACACCACAGAGGTGTGAGATGGAGCAAACAGGGAAGGAAATAAAGGTGGAGATCACTGAGAAATCTGGATTAACACAGGCACTAGAGTGCCACTAAAATAAATACAACACACTCCCTGTCCTTGAGCTCCCTGCTCTTTGCCAGCCTTCAGAGTGGAATGTGGAGCACCCAGGAGACACAGACTCCCCCTTTTTGGTACTCCCAAACCCACCAGACAGTGAAGAGACGCAGAATAGAAAGCACAAGCACTTTTAGAATTTGTGACAATAAAGCCTTATGGTATGAAAACACAGTAAGGGAAAGGCAATCTAATTGTGGTACAAATCAATAGAGTCTAACTGCAGGGGCAATATTAATGTTATTACACAGTTAATCCATGGCTGAATTTGTTCTTAGTGAATTGTTAATGTTCTTTCTAAAACAAACAGGCCGGGTCATTTTGCTTCTTTCTACCTTAGCAAGCTCCTTTCATTACATCTCCACATCCCTCTGAAATAAGGCACACCATGACTAGTTTTTAAATCTATAAAGCTAAAAACCTCTACAGTGGGGAAGAGGAGCAGCAGAAAATTATAGTTCACATGCATAAAGCACAGCCTGCCAAGAGCAAAAAAGTTTTAATTTGTCGATGCTGGGCTGTGGATTTGGAGTGCCAAAATTATTAAGGGCAGGACGCTGCAGTGAGTGGCAGGAGCAAGAGCTGCTCATGAACCTCACTGTACACAGCACTGATCAAAGCCAGCTTTGAGAGGGCACAGAACAATGAGAGCCTCCTTCAAAGGGGAAAAGGAGAGAACTTGTGGAAAGGAACTGGCCAAATCCTCCATGATAACAAGAGAGAAGTGCCTGATCCTTTGATAACAAGCCTCCTTGAACAGGGAGAGAACTCTCGGCTCACGCTGCGCCTCTGGAACAATGCAGCCACTTCCACCCTCCACCTGCAGCGCTCAGGGTGAACCAGTACCCTCTGGAGACAGGGAACACTGGACCAAAACACACCTACTCCCCTTTCCTGACCCCATCCCAGTCCCTGCTGAAGGAATCACCACTACTGGAACCGCACAGTCAGTCACTGAAGCAGCTTTACACAAGTCACGCCCCGTCTTGGACTAATCACCTTTAGGAACTACTCCTCTTGCAACACAGAAAGCTCAGTCCACGAGGACTATAAAGCTGATCTCTGGTGATGTCAGAGAAGAAGGAAAAACTCGGTTTAAACATCAGAGTAATTTTGTTTGTCCTTATGCACCCTGTAATACACAATTACTGAGTGATACCATGGGAGGGATAAGCTGAGGTTGTTTTAGATGTTTTAATTGTGCATCTCTGTAACTAAATAAAGCTTCAGGTATTCTTTGAGTTGACCTTGGATTTCTCAGTTTCACCGGTCTCGCTTTATAAAAGCAATATGCTATAGTGATTTTCACTTTAAGATTACTTACACATGCTTTCAAGGTTTAAACCACTTTACTATTCCCATCTGTGAGGGAATAACAAAGGGAGAAAATTTACACTCCAAAATTATTGATAAAAATAGGGAATATGTTCAAATTCCATCTTTCTTATTTTCCAACCAATAATAATAATAAAATCTACTGGTGTCCCTCCTGTCCCATATCTCATTTCTTTCCTCTGCCTGTGAGATCTAACATCACCACAGATGTACAATATAACATATTCCAGCTCATGCAAACAAAAGCAGCACAAAGAAAAAAAGTGCCCAGCAGTTTCGAGTCATTCTTCACAAATAACAGTAACAAATCATCTCCCGAATGAGCTTGATTTTCACCAGCACTTTGATTGCCTATTATGCTAGGTGGATTTTGGGTTTTTTTCCCGAACAATCATTACTTTGGAGTCACATGGACACCACTGTTCAACCCTTACACTGTATTGTCTCCCCCTGATATATTCCTCTTCCTTCCCTCCTTTCCCACTTCACATCACTCTTTGTTCTGCCTGTGCAGAGGAGAAACCCAGTGGGACATGACTGGAGGCAATAAGGACGGCAGTAAAGCAGCGGGGCTCTGTGCACTAAAGTCTGTTGCAAACTCTATTGCTTACCCAGGTGCCCCTTAGATTGGCTGTGAGATTTCTTCCCTCTCATCCTGAAGAAATCTCCCTGAAGACTGAACCACCTGGCTCTCAGGGAGCTCTGGAAACTCACACACGAGTGGCAGTTTCGGGAGAAACTCGATGGACTTTGCTTTGTTATTGAAAAGAGGCTTGAAGTGCAATGCAACACTCCTTTGAAAGGGCTTGAAGACCTCTTTGAGCAGGGACAGAGGGGAGTAAAGGACCCCTTTGTATAAAAGAAACATCTTTTCGAAGTGCCCAGTTTTAACTAACAATGCTTATAATGCCACTACGTCCTCTTAAAAACCTTAATTGAAAGCAATGGAGCTGCTCCTGTTCGTGCACTCCTCAAATTTCCCCACGCATGTGTGAATACCAGGACAATAAATGTGAGAGTAGCAATAATATGACTGGCTTCCTCAGACCTTCTGAGCTTTTTGTTCCCTCTCCCAGACCCCTCAGGTCATGCTGAAACCCACTGATGTAGTTATATCCTTTTCCACAGGGGTCACAATAAAGCACCGGTAATAAACTGAGTCCTAATGGAGCCCATTTCTTCCTGGAAACCCACAGAATTTCTCCAACACTGATGAATTATACCAAACCTCATCCTTTACAAAATACCCAGATATTACTATGATTATTACTTCTGTAGAGGACACAGGTTTAAGATTATCAACAGAGGCAATCCATAGGCTGAGGTGTATTTCCCAGACAGTCCAAAACACGTCCTGAATAGCTCCCAGGATCAATCAGAACTAAGGACACTTGGCGCTGTGTAGCCATACACGTCTTTTCTCACCTAGTAGAAAAAGCTGATTTCAGGGGCAGGAACTGAGCCAAGACTCTGCTAAGAAGTCCATTTAGAAGAAACACGCTACAGAAAAAAGGAAAGCCCACATCCAGTGAAAAACATTACTGAACTCAGGACGCTTTGCAAGACCATTTCACTCATCCACTCCGATCTGGGAATTACAAACCTCTCCAACTTTAGTGACAGGACCCAAGGGAACTGTTGGAGCTGTGTCAGGGAGGTTTAGCTTGGATCTCAGAAGGTTCTTCCCCCAGAGGGTGGTTGGCAGTGACCAGGCTCCCCAGGGCAGTGGGCACAGCCCCAAGGCTGCCAGAGCTCCAGGAGGGTTTGGACAACGCTCTCAGGGACAGGGTGGGATTGTTGGGGTGTCCTGGGCAGGGCCAGGGGTTGGACTGGATGATCCCTGTGGGTCCCTGCCAGCTCAGGACATTCTGTGACTATATGATTCTAGTAAATCTCAGGTGGTATGATGCTAGTAAATCTCTAGTAAATCTCATCACAATCTCAATGTATCTTAACCAAGGCAAAGATTCAGCAGAAATAAACCCAAATTCACTCCAATCTCTTTCCCAGCCACTTTTCAGTTGTCCAGAAAGGATCTTCAAACATCTGTGCTTTCCCTGCCTTAAAACACAAAGACTAATGAGCGAAAGCTGATTTTTCTACTGTTATGCCAAATCAGAGCTGACTTTGGACTCCAGTTTTAGACGCAAGTGTGTGAATTACAACAGTCCCGTTCTCATTCGCATGCATAACAACGCAGCTCCCATTAGCACCACTGGGAAGACAAAGAGCTTGGAAAAGGAGGATTTTCTTCAACCAAAATAAGATCATGTAAATCTACTGCCTTTAATGCCTATAAGCGAAGCAACACCGGTGGAGGATCTCTTACTGTAGATGTTCCAAATTACAGCTGAAATTACACCTGCACAGCCCTTTTAAAAAGTAAAACGTCTTATATAATTTTAAAGCTGGTTTTCCTACTTGCCCCTTGCTGCCTAAAGCGTGTAGCAGCAGTATTCTGTATACCCTCCCCACGCAATATGAATTCAGATAGTGGCTGACAGGGGGAGATGTGGAAGTAAGATTTATCTCAAAGCATGTTTCCATGTTTACACACTCAGCATCGTTTTTCATTTCCACCTTTTACCATTATTCCTCCCTGGCAGTAGAAGTCAGGTTCTTAATTATGTGGAATTTTTCATTGTAAATGAAAGGAAACATAAAGATCCTTGTGAACACACTCACATTTATAACTTATTTACAATGTGTTTTCAGAGTTCCAATAACTCATAGTGCTAAAGGTGGAAGACTCCACACACTAGCTGCACTATTAATGCTTTGAGAAATTATTAGCCAAACTAGGAATTTTATTAGTCAGCTGTTCATGTTAGATGTGCTCTGCTGGGATTTTGCTATATCAATGCTTACTTCATGTTCTGACAATTTTTCTAACTAGCCTGAGATATTATTGTATTAGATGATGATTTACTCATTCTATTAAGCCCTGACAATAAATACATTTTATGCTAAATTAGTTCTTTCTTAAAAAGACTTTCTTCCTGATAGAGAAAAAAAAGAAAAAAGAACTCTATTCAATTTAAGAGAGAAAAGTATACCACTGCAAGATGTGAAAGATAATAAATGTGTTAATTGTCCACCCTTTTCAGGTAAGAAATATTTTATTTTTTAAAGTGATGATGAGCTTCTTTTGAGGGCAAACTCACAAGAGGATCCACTGTCTCTAAGTTCTCCTGCCAAAGAGCACAGTATTGAAGGAAAGTCTCTTTGGGGTTTTGTTTCTAATGCAAAGAGGAGCAGTACATAACTGTTAGCTGTGCCATGAGAAATTAGGAGTCACGCTCCTGACACTCTAGGCGAGACCATATTTACACTGGACTCAAGGCTGAGCTACAAAACCTGTGGGGTTTTGCCCATAGTAAGCCTGGTTCAAATCTCCCGATAAACCAAAGCAGGGTAGAGCTCCGCTCTGGATCAGTAACAGGCAGGATTCTGTGCCCATCCACACAGGACAAGGGCTTTGGCAACTATGAATCCAACAAAAACACTATTGCTGATCATTTTTAAATGAAAAGCTCCTGACTGCCATTGAGAAGTGGCCTTGGTCTGACTGACTGGACTCATAAACGTTGATCACACTATTGCAGCCAGGGCCATTTGTGCTAAAACCAAACACACCCTTCCCTGATGAAATCAGTAAAAATCACAGGTTTTTGTAAATTGTTTTCCTAAGGGACAGAACTAAGCGCCTACTTTGAATGCACTAATTGCATCATTTTCATGAGGAAAGTATTACTGGCTTCTTACTTTAGATTACTGGCATGTAGGCTGAGAGTTTATCCTATCAAAGGAAATATGGGTCGATACCTGCCTTAATCTAGAAACAACAGAGGGAATGCCATGAAGTGTCTGCCAAGGTACTCATCTTCCTGTCACATTAAGATTTGGAAAGGTGGCTCTCATATCCCACTGTATAATTTCTACTTTTCAGTGATGGCTACCCAAGCAACAGATGCCTGACCCTGCTCCTCCCTGGCTGATGATGTAAAACATTGCTGCCAGAATGGTTGGGATAATGAGAGTTTACTTGAACACTGAATTTCTGAACACCTAAGGACTCGCTTCCCCTTCAAGATATTTTGGCACGAACACCTCAAAAATCACACACAAGAAACACAGATCTCCTGTTCTTTGTACTCTCGGATGGGGCAGACACAGCTGTAGCCAGGACAAACTGAGGGTGTAAGGTCTGATTTGTATGAAGTCAGACAATAATAGCAGGGAACAAAATCACACTATCAGCATTTAAGGTTACTTAGACATCTTGCAGGGCATTTTGCTTGGTCCTCACACAAATCAGTGCAACTCCACTGATACACCAATTTAAGTGCCCTGTTTACTGTCTCTTGACCAAGCATCTCAGAGAAAATTCTCACCTATAATTCTTGCCTCTGATTCTGGTTTATTCTCACAAGCATGAACATTTGATAATGCTCTGTGATTAGATTAGCTGATATTGCAGTAATTTATGGTGAATATAAGTCTGGTCTACGCGCACAGAAATTACACCGGTCTAACTAAATCGGTTTCCAAATCAATTTAGTTAAATTGGAGCAGCTTCCAAGCGAGGGCAGATAAATTGGTTTCAGAATGGCTAATATCATGTTAGCTTAATTCAGTTTTAAGAATGTCCACACAGGAGAGTTACAGTGATTTTATTAAATTGATTTAGAAACCAATTTATTTCAACCACTACTATTTGTGTGTAGGGCGGGTTACAGAGATGAGTGCAAATTGCAAAATGCCACATTAATTGTCAGCATTACTGCTCCCACGAACTAAAGAAGGAATTAGTTTGAATAAACTTTTCATTTGTTAATGAACAGCACGCTGGGCCAGAATAAAACTAATAAACAGTGCTTTGTTTTCATGATGGTTTTCCTCAAGGCAGCCGCTATGCCATTAGTAATGAAATGTCACACGTTGTTACATTGCAGCCACAGTGTGAAAAGGTTAAAATGTAAATATATTTAAACATCTTGGGGCTATTGTGATTATTGCTAATTTTACTTATATTACGACAGATGAAAATAAAATGCCACAACTTTACTCTCCATTTGTAATGTTTATGTTTTCCCCGAATTTTACATTTTGGATAAACTAAAGAATTCAATGCTTATTTATTTCAACAGGCATGGCAAGAAATTAGTCCTTTGTTTTAAATACAAAACCTAGAGACTGGTTAATGCTGGGGTGTTGAAAGATTGAGATGATTCCCCTTCCATCCTAATCATGTACAACCCGCTAAAGGCATCTGAGTAGTGGTCGAAGATGTGCATAAACTGAATATTCAAACACTTCCAGCGCTAATTCCCAGGCAAAGGGCAGAACTCGAGTTTCCTGACACGAGGGCAGTCCCCTTAGTAACAGTGACCTGAGCTTGAAGAGAGGTCAAACGCCTTTTGATCTTTTTCTATCAGAAAACAGCCAGGTTAGAAATCCCTCCTATTCTCTCTTGGTCCCTGCGATATAATCATGATGTCAGGGGATATAATCGTGATGTCATCTCCGAGGAACAGCGCACTCCCGTGAAATGCTGCTCACAGTCCCCACGCCTTAAAATGATTTCACACCAGAAGAGTTGGGAGTTAGTGCAAAAAAACTGATTCTGTCCCTCTCTCTCCCTAATATCCAGGAAGCCACTGAACAGGGATGATCAGAGGGCATTGAAGTGCAAATGTCACTTGAATGGCCCGGACAGATGGGTCTTTTCATGGAGAGATTAGAGCGTGGCTCTGTGTCCTGGGGAGAGAGGCAGACAAGACTCCAGTGCACTACAGTAGCACACACAATGTCTTTTGGGTTCCTAGATGGAAGCAGGTCTTGTTCCTTGCGCAGGGTTCTCACATCTCTGGCAGGTACTTCTTTGATCACCACATTTAGAAAATGTAAGGATTTTTTGACAAGCTCTAGGACGGTCTTGGACATGAACAGCTATTCCCATCAGTGATGACATTCCCTGTCCTCTCCCCCTGCCCTTCACACACATCATATCTTTCACAAGACTCCTGCCAGCGCAAGAGGGGTCCCAGGGCTGCTCCCCTCTGTCCTCCACCTCCCAACTCTGATCCCAGGAGCTGCAGACTTCGTGGCTGCCATGTGTCTCAAATTCTTACCATCCTTGATTGTCTCGCTGCCTTTCAAGGATCCGATTAATTACTTCACATTTACAAAGCCCTTTGAAGATGAAAAGAACTCTAATATCAGTGGTAAGTACCATGGTTATTTACGCTTCTGGCTCTCCCCTCTTTGTCCTAGTAGATAGAAATTGGTGACCACCTGGATTTTGATCTAAGACCACAAAATTGCATTTGGCCTGTGGAATTCAGCAGCACATGACACACACACTCCGTGTCCTGCTGCGCTGAGGAGGATCACGTTTCATTCCATCATCGCATCCTCATGTGGTGGACCAGACTGTCTCCAGACAGGCACAGCATTTCAGTGACATGTATTTAACAAACATTGCTGCTGGTTTTACAACTGCTGTTTTCCTCACAGCCTTCAAAGCAGCAGGAACAATCTGGGATGAGTCAGGGAGGTGCAACACAGGCATGATATCACCAAGAACAAGGAAGAGGCAAAGGGATGTCAAAGGCAAAGGAAGAACTTCTAAGAGAACTCCAAGAAACTCCCATTTCTCTATGAACACTTTGTCCCAGGAAGGGCAGCTGAAGGGAGTAAAAAGATTCCTACCCAAAAGTGCAGAAAAAGATAATGTAGTTGATTTATGCTGCTTCATTCTTGTTCCCTGGCAGACCAGCCTGCGATCCACACCTGAAACACTGAAGTCACAGAAACATCTACATGATTGCCATGATGACTTTGACTTATTTGGGAATTACACTAAGCTTCCATTTCTTTGCACAGCATTCAGTACATGGGATATGTGACTTGCTTCAACTCCACAATTCCCTTTCTCCAAATTTCAGTCTTACTCCAAGGCTTTCCAAACACGGGGCTAAAGGGAGATAGTATCCCTTGCAAAATGAGCACTTTTCTTGAGGCTGCAAATGAGAACTTCCTTAAACCAACTCAGCTTTGAGCTTCCCAGGTGGCCTGGCACAGCCACCGGCTCTCTTGGCTGCAACTGCAAGTTTCCTGACAGCTACTGAATGAGTGGAAAAACGTCAACTTTGAATGGGAAAAAAAAAAGAAAACAATAACAAATGGCTCCTAACTGCACACCAGCCTGAAACACAGGTGCCAACATTAGCAATAAGGGAACAAACCACGATTTTCACATAAGGTGCTGCCTGCTACAGTTTCAGGGTAAGTGTAAGATGCGATTAGCTGCAAACAGGTAGGGCTGCTCGTGCTGAGTGTTCAAATATAAGAAAAAGCTGATGGATACATAAATAAGTTTGGTGTGACTGCACACATCCAGCTTGCCTAGAGCCCAAAGCCTCACCTGTTCCAGCCGAAAATCACCCCCCTGCCACCACACTTAGATCCAGGGCCATGGAATTACTCTACAGACAGCCCTGGACTGCCTCTAAGACATCTCACAATTAAAGTTCAGCAAGGGTTTCACTATGTAGTATTCAGCCTGTGGTATTCCAGAATAAGCTCTTCCGAATCAGATGGAAAGCCGTGTTCCAAATGAATTTTTAAAGAATCTGGTTAAAACTCCCTGCTGCTGGAGGGCTGGCATTTTGCACCATTAAACACACTTGTCTTGTAAGAAGTTCCATGCAACGTAAATGAAATTCAGAGCTCCATCTGCATGAGATAAGGAGGCTGCTGGCATTTAAGGGACTTTTCTGTTCGATATGAGAGCAGCGCTCGCGGATGTGCTGTGGAGAGTTGCATCTGTCCTTGGTAATTGGGAGCACAAGTCCATCTGCCAGGATGTGTTTGGTAAATCTCTTTGCAGGCTGCCATTTTGTGAGCAAGGACGTACATCTACATCCCCCTCGGTGACCCCTCCCTAAAACCATTTGTAGAACCTGCCAGCTGTTCGTTTCTCTGACTCATCCTCCAGTTCTCCTTAAGGAGAGAGTGGAAAGAGGGAAAACCCCCGTAGACGCTGGCACATATGCATGTGCAGCCACGAGGAAGATGAGGGGGGCAAGAAGGCATCCCCTGGACAACGGAGAGTTGCATAATTCTGGTGGAGAAATGGCCAGGCAGCAAATCACCTGCCACTCAGCTCTGCTGCAGCACCAGCAAAACCAGCACTGTTCCTGCTTTTTTCCCTTCCCCTTTGCTCCATTCCTTCTGGAGCTGTCCAGCTTGATAATCCATCCTCTAGGTAGAAGAAGGATAAAATGCACAAAGGGAAGTAGAAGACACAAAATCTCAGGGAAGAACCTTCCAAGAATGAACTGCTCTTAATTACATTAATATTAAAGGACTTGCTGGAAGATACAGTAAGAGCAATTCTTTCTGAGCACTTCAATAGATGAGCATGGCTTTCCTTCTCTCACTTCAGAGTGCTCTTTATTAACTTTTTAAATGTTTTAATTGTTTCTAATGTTTCATCTAAGAGGACTGTCTTGTAGTGGAGGAAAACTGTTTGGTTGGGGTTTTTCATGAGTAATTCTCAGTGGAAATTCTCATCATTAGAAATCTGACCTTACATTTAAAGAGCTGCGAGGGAAAAAAGCATAATTAATTAGACACATTATTTTTCCTCCAGCATATTTTAAAAATTAGCAGCTGGAGAATGAAGGAGATGGGGCTGATCCTGTAACCCTTTCACACAATAGCTGTTGCACTGATGGCTTTGGGAATGCAGACAGGGACAGAAGGATCAGGCCCTATAGAATAAGCCAGGCCTGTGGATAGGCACAGATCAGGCCTCTTGCCATAGGGTCCCGAGCACTCTCATTCCCCACTGAAGTCAACGGGAACAAAAGAGGCACTTTATGGGTACAGGATTTAAAATCACCAACGTTTTATGGCACACAGGGCACCAGCTCTCCACCCTCTCACACACCAGCTCCATCCTGCACAGTGTTACTGATTTTAATTGGGTGTCGTGTCACCTTACTCCAGCACAACAGAGCTGAGAAGCAGGTCCTGGATATCTAATCCACAAGCAACTGTACTTCAAGTATCTCTTTATTTGCATTTCTATCCTGAGGCATCATTCATCATGAGAACTAGTCAGTACATAGGATTTTAGAGTTTTATGCTCCTGACATTTCACCATTCCAGTAACTACCTCTCAAACCATGAGTGAGATTTTGATCTGAGCCTCAAGACTTGGCTGTGCTGTCTGCTCCGTCCTAGCTCACGCATATGGAAATACCTTCTATGCTTCAAAAATCATCGCTTTCGAGGTCTCTGACTGTCATTTCATTCTCACTATTACAGAGATAGAACAGCAACTTCACGGCTGCCTGGCTCGTGTAATCGGAGAATAACAATTCAAATTCCGGCCAAAACTGTCTTAATTATAGGTCCGCTGGGCAGAGCTCTAACTGGAAGTCCAGATTAAGTGCTACCACTCCTATGAAGCACTCTCTGTATCGCTTTCCCACATGGAACATGAGGATGATGCAACTCTTCTTCCCTGATCTTTCCCCAGCTTCATTTAAATCTTCATGTCAGGAATTCTTTCAGTCCAGGCATAGACCAACAACTCCCAGCTTCAGCAGTCCAACACTTTATTGCCCTCACTGGTCCTCACCCATGATTATCCTTCCCTCAACAGAATTCTTGAATACCAGGTAGGTACAACACCTCCCCCTGACTGTTTCAATGCAAAGATCAGGCTTAGATCAACCCCAATTTACATCATTAGTTGAAGCAAAACTTTTGGGCTTTATATCCCAAGATGCTGAGCTGAGGTTACGTACTCCTGAAATGCATTTTCCACTTGAAAACAACTTTTTATCTGCTGAAGCCCCAAAACATTCAGGGCTGCTCACGGGAGGTGGTACAATAAGGTGTGGGGAGCACTGAGAAGCAGCACAATTTTTAGGACGATGCTCAGTCTCTAAGACAATGTTCAGAGGTGTAAACACCTTCTCCTGCAGTCAGAGGGGAAAGAGAAAGAAGTCCTTGCTCCCTGAGGAGAGGGACCTGGAGTTCTGCCTGAGCTGGCTATTGGTGTCCAGAAGTTGTCACAACCTGCCAGACACGCTCCTGCTTCTCAGCTGTGGCCATTTGAAAGTAGCTGCACCCAAGGATTGAACTGTTTGTTATCACTTGCCGTATATTTCACCACAATCCAAATGTTTCAGGTTAATGACAAAACTCACCATTCTCACTTTATGCAAATTAAGACAGTAAATGTATTTCTTTGTTTCTAACTGTGTGATAAGTTCACATTTTTAGTGCTTTTTTTCCATATTGACTTCCATTTCCTTTTAGCCGATCTAATTTATTAATTAATCAGCTGTCTTGAAATATAATCCAGCCACAGTGCATTTCATTTAATGCAATTAAAACCCCTGAATGTTTTCTGGAGGGAATGTTTCTCAAATGGAGTAGTTCTTCCCTCTGGGAATTGCTGAACAATTTAGAGCAATGTAATCCAGAGAAGACCAGTCTCACCGATGAGTAATTGTGTTTGTTGATACTTTTCCCATACAGAAGCTCTTTTCTGGGCAAGACAAAATTCTGAGATCTTTACTGAGTCAGTGAGTAAATCTTTCACTGAGCTCGTTCCCCACAGTCCTCAGTACTGTTGTTTCCTTCTCAAGTTACACTCAAACAAATTCTCGAGGAGTGCAAAGGCATTTCAGCTCAATAAGGAAACAGCGACATTCAGGAGGCCAGTGCCCAACCTGATTTACTCTAAGTCTACTTGCAGCCCTCCAATCCTACCTTATACTGAAACTGAAGGCTGGATTTGAGGACCGCATCAAAGACAGATGAAACTAATATCAATAAGTTGCCTTAACTGAGGCAACATGATCAAACGAAACTTTAAAAAAAGTATGTATGTTTATCCAGACAAAGCCACTGACTGGTGAGAGGCTCATCAGCAGAGCAGAACACTGTAATATCTCACCTACTTACAAAGCTGAGATTATGCCTCAGCTGTATAATAATAAACATCGGGATTGCATCGTGAAGTACATCAGGGAAAAAAGGGAAAGATAAAAATATAGAGATACCATAGTCATGAAGTAGGCATTTTGCACTGTCTGTTGCTTGCCTATCAGGAGTCACCAGGCAGTAAATGAAGCAGGTAGTAAAGTGTCAGAGCACAGCTCTGTCGCTGACCTGTGCTCCCCAGCGCGCACACAAAATGCACCAAGGACCCACAAAAATCAACCTGCTGTAACAACGTGCAGGAACCTGTTCACTTTGCTGCTCCAAACCAGGGCCTGCACAGTCTTTTACTCACACTGCAAACAGGGAGTTGGCAGGGGCACACTTTGCTTCTTGTCAGCCAGCAGCTGAATTGCTGTAAGAGTAGATCTTTCCACTCCCAGGCATCACTAAGTCTCAGAATGGCTGCTTTTCAGATTGCCTTCCATTGTTTCACAGGTATTACCTGCTCTAGAAAAGGCATATTCTAGATTATCATGGCTATGATTAGCACATTAGTTTTGTAGTCACTCAGTTTTCAAGTTGCCATTTTCTCTACACAAGCTTCATCATCACCTCAAAAGAACCTTAAGCTGTGCCACTGTGGTCAAACCCCAAAAAATAAAAAAATTCCAACTTGCAGAAGACTCGCTTAGAACTGCCAAATATGGGGAGCGGGGGGAGAGTCTGATCCATCTTTTCTTGGACACATAAATTAATTATTTACCTATTACACTTGCGAGCTTTCTGTCTTTCTGTTTTATTCCTGCAGTTATCACTAAGTCCCATTTAAATGTGAGCTGTCATTTCTAACGCTTACCTTTGCAAACATAATTGATTTAATTAGCAAATTACCCAGTTGCTTTTTCACCTTTTCCCCCCTCCTTACTAAACTTTTGCCAGGAGCAGCTCACAGGAAGAGCACCACCAGTGCCCAGCATAAGGGAACAATCACTTCCCTGCCACTTCCTCCACCACCTAAAGCAAAAACTTCAACCCAAAGAGGATATGGAGGGCTGTCCCAGAAGATACTGAGCCTGAGTTGGACCTCCACCTTGCCTAAGCCAGGCACTCTTCTGCTGAAGTCACTGCCAGGGTGGTTCCATGGTCTCCGTGGGAGACACCGTGTGCAGGAGACCACTGGGGCAGCTGCTCTGACTGCAGAGTGCTGGTCCCAGCAGGTCCAGCCACACGAGGAGTGTTGGTGCAGGTGGCCAGTCGGTGTCTGCCACCAGCCAACGGCACAAACCGGTCCCCCTGGGCTGCCTAGGGCTCGAGGAACCACTGTGCCCCTTGCCAAGCGCGGGATGGAGCAGCCACAGTCGTACCACAAAACCCTACATGGGATTTGTTTCCACCCCTCTCACCTCCCCTCAAAACAGCAAAGGAGAGAACCATAGGAAGAGGAGATGGGAAGCCAGCCTGCTGCTACTCCCCTGCAAATAACAAACCAGAACTAACCCTAGGAACTAGGTCTAGCAGCAGCTGCCAAGTTTAATGCAGTGCTGATTCCAAGGAGTATCAGTGTCACTGTCCTCTCAAGAGCCAGCTGCCCTTTATTTTCACTGTCAGTTCTCATGCACTGTGAGCACAGAGCAAAAAACCCACAGCCCTAATGGCTTACCCTTAAAAGCCTCTGGATGGTATATAGCAACACAGACTGCCTGTAATTACATTCAGAGCCAGATCATGGGTTGTTTAGCACAGGGACCTCATTTACTGTATTAAATTCATCCCAATCTTTTCTGTGTAGCTGAAGACTGGAATGCTACAGATGCAAGCAAAGAGAGGGCAGCAGTTGACTACCTAGAGCCAAAGATCTTACTTGCAAGAGAAAACAATTAAATAAGCAATACTGCAGCAAAGTTTAAAAGCCAGAAGGCATAAAATGGTTCTGTTTGCCTTTAGACAGTTCTTTCCGTGCTTGCCTGTACATGACAGCTGCTTTTTCAATTTAACCATCTTAGAGCAGACTCCATCATACATAGTAATGGTGGCATTCCCCTGCAGAGAGCTGCTACTTTGAATGCACTGCTGAGAGACCCTCTATTTCCCAAAGAAATGAGAATGCAAGGGAGAAAAAACGTCAGCATTGTGCAAACAAGAACCTTCGTATGTTCCACACTCCACAAATATCCATTCAAATGAGAAGGATGAGAAGATTTTAAAAAATAAGTTCAATAGAAAAAACCAATATTTAAATTCTATCTGATCTCTGGGCTTTAAGCATGGGGTAAGATAAACTGCCTATTCTTTGCAAAGAGCACCCTTTGCTGTCCCTTAGAAATCCAGCAATTCTGGCAGAGCAAGAGCTGGGAAAAGGTGGCGAACAGTGACTTGTTTGGATGCTAAATAGTGCTGAGCACCTGAAATGCCACTGATTTCACCGGGAGATGAAAGCGCTCAGAACTCCATGGGAACCAGGCTCTTTCCTTTTTAAATGAAAGAGCATTTCCCAAGAGACAACACAGCTTTCTGCTAAGGAGCTGAGGGTTTCCGCGGAGTTGGCAAAGTGGGAAGCGCAAAGGAACAAGAGAAGACACTGTATGTGCGTCTGAGCCCCGGCTACCGCAGGGCAAACCAACAGGCCCCGGAACTTCCCAACTAAGCTTGCGGGAGGCAATGTGGTTTAGGGGAGCTATCTCTGGCCATGGCTGCCCTGGGGCAGAGCACAGGCTTCCAGATGCCCCCTGCTCCCTGGACAAACATCCCCGCTGGAAACAGTCAGGCTGGATTCCCTGCAGAACAACTAGTGAGGTTCCCAAATCCTGCCACGCTATAAGGGAAGCAAACCTGCAAACCACAGCTGTTCCCAACAGCTTTGTTACAAATTTATGAAGTGGAAGGCCTGACAGAGAAACCCAGGATGAAGTCAACTCCCTCACCCTGTCAAGTGCATATTTTTCTCATTATTCAACACTTAAGAGGGATGACAGCCAAGATTAAATAGTCACTCATCTTCTGCGCCATTATACCTCCTGCATGATTGCTTCAAATTAAATCTAACAGTCAATGAAATAGTCAATATTTAATTTACTCATTGCAGGTGGCGATTTAGCTCCAGTTACGATATCATTTCATGACAGAAACATTGGTATTTATCACTTTTTATGAGTCTTCAGAAGATATGGGGTTCCTTCATTAGACAGAATGTCCGTGCAGCTCTAAGTCATATGTCATCTCAGTGTGGATTTTGAACGCCAGGGGCCTGATCCTTTTCTCTGCTTTTCTGGGTGCTCCCTGTCGGTGAGGAGGCATAAGGGGACTGTGTGAGTGTCCAGAGACCCAATGAAGTCATTGTGACAGCACCTACACTTCTGTTCTTCTATGAGCACCCACTGACTAGTTAGTGGAGCAGAACATTTGGGTTTAGGAGAACCTGATACACCACTGACAGTCCAGGGCAATCAGGGTTAATTCCCACTCCCTTGACCTCGCTGGCTTACTTACATAAAAGCCATTACACAAGTAGGGGGAGTCCAACCAGAAACATTTTGGTGACATTAATTTCTGACCTTTTGACCACTCCAGAGTTCATCAGCTGAAGACAGATCATTTTCACCCTGTTTCTAGGGGAGAAAACAGCCAGCACTGTTATCATTCCCTTTTAATGACCATGCTACAATCTCCTGCTTCTTGGTAGCACTTTTTTGGGTGAACAAAAATACACAGTTCAGCTCCTTGATGAGACAGAGTCGACAGTGGCACACCCTCGCCCTGAAAAATGGGGCTTCTCCACATATCAGCAGTTACTGCAATATAGGAACCCACGTCACACCTGCCATGGACAGTTCAGCTCTTGCTGAAAGGTCAGAAATTAGAAAGAAAAGGCGCCACCAGGCTGAGCATTCAACTTTCTCTCATGCCCTCTCAGCATGAGGGGACCGGGGGCCAAGGCTGCCTTAATCCCCACACAGCTCAAAGGAGTATTTGCTTGTATAAAGACCCGCATTGAAGTGACGCCCAGGGGGTGGGTGAGGAAGTATTTGCAAGAGAGGGGGAGGCAAGTGAGCACCAGCTGAAAGCTGGAACGGAGCATCAGCAGGCGAGCACAAAGACCTCGGCCCTTCTCCCCCCCTCCCCGGGAAGCTACAGGAGCTCATCTGTGCTTTGGGACCGAGGCAGCTTTGTAGGGGGATGCCTCAAGATGGGCTCTACCGCTGCCTAATCCCCTGGGAATTTCTGCCTGCAGAAAAATGCAGCCGAGCTGTTCCCCACGGCCCTGCCCAGGGTCCCTTCTGCACTGCCACTCCTGGCAGAGTGTTATTTCTCCCCATGTGGGCGCTCACAGGGCTCTGCACATCCCTCCCCCTGGGCTCCCACTGAGCCGGAGGGAGCAATCCTGTGCTCCCAGCACCCGCTGGCAGTCAAGGCTTCCAAAGGCAGATGCAAGCACACCAAAAAGTGTCCCTCCTCCCCGCCTGCAAAGCCAGAACCAGCTCAGCCCTAAGACAACAGTACAACCTGTGCAATTGCACAGTTGATACAGAAAGTTTCATGAAATGTGCTTTTGTTTCCTGTAAGTGATTTAGCGAAAAATCTGCTTTTGGATTAATTTCGGTAACAATCTGCTTTGCTAATCATGTGTTTGCACATACTTGTTCGGGAATCCATGTGTTGTGTATGTCGTTATAGAGCACACAGTTATCATACTTTGCTTTCTGTTAATGTGTAAAGATCTTGTTGAAAAACAGGCACATTTCACAAAAATATCTCTGAAATTTTGTCCCTCTTTTCCATCACAAACACTTCAATCGGTTGGTCCTGTCACAGACATTTGTGCCAAACAACAAACTTTTCTAGCTTTCTTTTAGAAATTTCCCACTTTAAATTTTTGAACCAGACCAAAACTATTTCTAATCTTTATTAAATTGACATAACGGAATAATGAGCTTGATAATACAAAGATTTTTATGCTTCACAACGCCAGGGAATTCTAATAGTTTTTTATGGTGCATTGAATTTCCAGGTCTAAACACAGACTGATTATCACTGGGGGGGGTGGTGCAGCAGAAGAAGGGAGAAAAAGACTTTTGCAGCCATATGCTCATCCTCGTAAAGCTGCACAGCCAATTAATGAGTTGACTAATTTCGTATTTGTAGCTATTTGAAAGTATGATTGTGCCCATGGCTGAAGAGGCTTCTTTCTGCTCAGAGACCAGTTTTTATTTCACCGCACTTTGAATGCAAGTCTCTACAAACCCTGGGCTCCTTGTTTACATTTTTGCGTGTTAATGATCCCATGCGGAAACCCGGCGCTAACAATGGAGAGCCAGATTGGATCTTTGCCCCAAGCACCATGGATAACGCTGCCTCCTCAGCATCAGCATCAAATCTCTGCCTCCCCTTGGCTCCAAGGGATGGTAATTTGCTCCTGATGTACGGCAGCAGTGAATTACAACGCACCAACCCCATTCGGCAGAGCTCTGGGAGCCCCTCGGGTGACCCAGCAAAACCCTCTCCCCACTCCTCCATCCATCTGATCGTGGCCATGGGAAGAGGCCGGAGGAGGTGCCCCACACCTGGGTGGCTGGATGGAAGCACTGCTCCAGGGGTTTGTAGGCCAAGTGATGATTTAGCAAGGGTTTCCTCTACATTTAATGTGTGTGAGTTTGCAGGCTGACCTTGTGCTGGCCCACGGGTTGTTTGGGGGGTTACATTCACTGTATCTCTGGCCCACTTCTGTCATCTCAAACTCCTCCAAGACGCTTTTCAAACGGTCCTGCTCCCACACAAATGCCTTAGCAAGTCCACAAACGCCGCACAGAAGTGTAAGAGGTGGAAAAATAGTGCTTTGAGGATAGTGAGCTGTAATGTATCATCCAGCTCTTCCAAGCTTCTAGCCACAGATAACAAGAAAAGCCCCACTGTGAGGAGAGCACAGGTCTCCAGGCAGGAATGGCGTGCCTTTGGTTGGGAAAAGCGTGAGGGCTGGGAAAGCAGCAGCAATAACCTGCTCACTCGGTGAGAGGCCTGTGCCTTGTGTGGGTCAATCACACACAGGATTTACTTTGCCCTCAGCTCCCTCTGCTTTCTTTGCCCCCACCCTGCCCTCCACCACCCCACCATCCCTGCCCGGGGCTCCTTTGGAGAGCCCAAGAGCAATAGACATGACTCCTGACCATCAGCCAGCCCTTCAGAAACCTCTCACTAAGGGTCTAAGGCAGATTTCCAAAAAGGCTTCACATCCTGGGCACTGAGATGCTTAGAAAATCCAACCATCATCTTCCAGCGAGGGCTTTGGAAAATCTGGCTGTAAACCCGCAGTCCACTCCTTTTGTTTCATTAATTGGCTGTGGGGTTTAATTTCTTCCTCTCACTTTCTCGCCTCAAGTGTAATAGTCTAATGAAGGCAGCTGATCTGGGTGCGTGTCTCTGAGCACAGCCAGAGATGCTGCCTGTGGTGATTCGCACTCAGAAATACATTCTGAGTTCGCCCTGGCCTTCAATAGAAATATGCCTTCAAAATCATTTCAAGTCCAAGTAGGCAAATGATTACTTGAATTTTAAATAAAGGGATTGCTAAGGGCCATTAAAGACACGTTACAAAAAGACCACCTCTGGCTCAGGAAGCCCCTGAGCCACAAAGTGTGGGAAGTTGAGCTGAGTTTCCCCGTTTGCCTGCCTCATTCCAATGCCCTTCCCTTGTACCTCTTAGGGGCCACTCCGCTAACATGGGTGGAGATGGGGTAGTCACTCTTAAGTTTCTTATGAATATTTTTCTTTTTATGAAGCCAGCATCAGTTAAAAGGGAGGATGGAAAAACATCACCCTCAATACTGTTTCAAGTTACCATTGCCAGAATAAAACCCACCGACTTGGCAGGGACATGATGAACTCTGACACTCACTTCCTACCTGACTGGCACCAGAAAGAATGTCTAAACTTGACTTACCAGTATTTCCTAGCATTTCCAGAGCCAGAATGATTGCAGATACTACAAAGACGACTCTGGAAACTACATCTTAAAAGGAGTTTATTTTTCCAAATATCACAGGCAAAAATAGCAAGCTGGATCCAGTAAATTGCTGTGGCTGTGACTGCAGTTTGAAAATAAAAAGCTTCAGCTTATGTCTTCTCACTAACTTACTTCCACTTCAAGGAAGTCTGCAGAACAGACAACAATTCCAAGTTCTTTCAGGGATTTTAGAAACTTTTCTTTCTCTCCAAAAGCATCTTACCACCTACGCCACTTGGAAAGAACTCATTACATGGCTGGGAAGGCGCAAGTTGGTATGAAGATGGAGATCAAGTTTTAAAAGGTAATTAGGTGCTTGTCCTCTCTTTGATTTCACTGAGAGTTAAAAACTATCAAATGCCTAAAAACCTCAGAATACAATCTTGCAGTGGTATATAAAAAGCAACACTGGCAGCTCCAAACATTCAGAAACTCAAGACCAAGGCCCCTTCCCACACACACAAGAACAGAAATGAGATTGAAAACTGTAAGATGCGAGCAAAATAGTTGCAGGAGGGCTCTTGTAAATGGATTGAGTTTTTGAGTTTCTCTCCACCATCGGGTGAGCTAAAAACTTCTCATTGTTTAGAATGAAAGTTTAACATTTGCTGGCAAAAGCTGAGCCTTAACCTTAGAAGTATTCACCACTGGGAGATCTTTGATAAAACCATGAGGGCTGCCAGGAACATAAACCTCAGAGTCCCAGCATTCTAAATCAGGAATTTAGTCTGGGTTTGACACCTGGGTTAAATCACAAGCAGCAAAATAAGTGTTTCACCTCTTTCTAATCCCCATCTGTCAACACAGAATCACAGAATCATCAGGGTTGGTAGAGAACCTTTAAGATCATGCAGTCCAACCACCCAGCCAGCCACTGTAACCCCTAAACCTCTAAACCGTACCACCCAAAACATAGTGGGACAGAGAGGAGTATCTCTACAAGATTCTCCTGGAATTGAAGAAGGAGGATCTCTGTGCTCCCATCAGCCTAGAACAGAAGGCACACAACCCCATCCTAAGTAAATGTGACTTTTCCACTAGTTCATTCAACAACCAACAGACCTTACACCGGAGCAAAATTAAAAACTGAAGCAAAAAAACCCAAGAAGGTCTTGTCAATGCCTGTAAACGATAGTAGGAAAAACCATGGGGAAAAATGTCTGAAAATGAAGCGAACGCTTTGGGTGTGCCCGGTGAGAATCCCAGCAGCATCCCTGCCCAGGCACTACAGCAGCTGAGCTCCAGTTCCCTCTGTAGCTGGGCAGCTCTGCCACAGAATGAGGGAAGACACAGGGGAGCCACCCCACTGCTGGCAAAGACAAGCCGAAGTGTCTCCAAACGAATTTGGGGTGATCCATGGACCGTGGCAGAATTTGTTCTGTTTCCAGTCCTGCCAAAAACTCAGATTAGAGACGCTCGCTTCTGGAATTGACCTGCAAAGCCCAGAGAGAAGCAAAAGCTGATTCTACTCCCACCCACCCCAACCTCTCCCTCATGCCCTTATATCTCATCAAGGTCCCTGGTAATCCTGCAACTCCTGCCAATAGGACACAGGGCAATAATTCCACAGCAGTGTCTCCAAAAGCAAACCAGCAAATTCAGACAGGAAGGGTGACTAAACTCAGTGTGATTAACCAGCACAATAAATTCTAATGACCAAGTAGCTTGGGCCAATATTTACCAGTGCCTGCTGCTGAGTTGATCAGAATACAGAACTCTTTGTGCATGGAGGAGATAGTCTGTTATCACCCTGCAGCTTGTCTTTCACACCACATGCACCACTTACTACACAACTGAAGCACAGCTTAGCAATTTTATTCAGCTGGTCTGCCACAAAAACTCAATTTAAAAACTGCATTATTGTAACTTGTGGATATGGATCCCATTAACTAGCTCCTTGTCACTTCATATAAGCACCATTTCTTCACATTTAAGGTACAATTTTAGTAGGAGCTCTTCTTTTCTTTGTCCCCCCCTTCCCTCTCCTTTGTTATCTCAATCTGACTAAACTTTTTCTATCTGCTTCGCTGTACTTTTATCATCCCTCTGGCATTTTAAGACAGGAGGTACATTTTTAGGAGCCTGTCTGCTCACTGGAGAGGCACGCCCTTGCTTAATGTGAAGGGAAGCAGGGACTAATCCCTTCAGGTACCATGGAAGGGGTTTAAAGACATTCTGTTGCTTTCCATGATTCTCCACTACTCAACAATATAGCATGAGCACTACACAGAAACTTCAAAAACTGGCTTTTTAAGGTTCTCAGTTCCAGGCAGAGAATTTCATGCCATCAGAAGGTGAGACATGAACTTCCTTTAGCACCAGGGATCCTCTTCAGTGAGCCTGTTTATACCTAGCTGGTCACCGTGCCATCCTGTTACCTCTGCTCCCCTATCACCTTCCCACCGAACCTCTCTTTTTTTACAGGAGCTGAAGGTTAACTCCATTCCAAAGCCACTGTCAAGGCTCTGCCAGCCCTTCCCTTCCAAACACTCTCTCTTTTTCCAAATCTGAGACTTCTCTTTCAACTGATTTAAAACCAGACTGCTCAGAGCTGGAGACATGGGAAGCGTTACCAACCCTGTAATATTTACACCCAGCACTAATTTATTTTGTGCCTTGAAAAATGCACTTCATCACCGTTGCAGCTTGTACGTACACTCAGCAAGGCAGAGTCTGGCTGCTTTTATCATCTTTATACTGTGCCCTTTTCCATTTCCAGCTGGGACAGTGGCCTGCAGGCTGCTTGAACTTGCACCACAGCCTGAAAGCCAGGGAGAGGCGGAGTGTCAAAGTGACCTACATTCCTCTCACAATTCCTTAGCCTGACAGAAAATCAGCCAGACTGGAGGCAGGATCTCCAAAGAGAACCCCAGTGCTGAGTGGGGAATAATTAACCAGGAAGGTGGTCTGATAAGGGGTGTCCTGGCAGGTAGCTCAGGCTGGAGGATTTGTGTGAAGGGCAAGACTTGGTGCCAGATGGGACTTACTCCCTATCAGGGTGCTGTTGGCATTTTTACAAGATCTGTAGCAAACTAGAAGTAATGGGGTAACACAAGTATTTCTTTGTACTATAAGATTACATTTTGAAAACAAAGGCTGTTAGCTGAAAGCTGTGTGGGTATGGGGAATGCCTCATCCATCCTAATACACCCTCTAGGATAACAAGGCCAATAAGAAATCGATTTTTAGTCAATAATATTCTCTCTTTCTACTGTTTGCTTCGGTTTTACTCAGTTCAAGCACTGCCAGATCGTTTTCCAGTTACAGACATGTTGTCATAATGCTGCTGGACAGCGGACCATCACACTAAAGCCACGTGAAGACACGTCAGGGCCTTGTCAGTGACACTTTGGTTCCAGATTAGTAAGAATCGGATACAAGAAAAAGGGCAAGCAAAGCCTTGACTCTAAACATTTGTTCTCCTTGAAAGAATCTGAGTAATATCTACCCACAGTGCGTCACTCATGCCCCTTTTGGGGGATTTCTACAGCCCAAGAAGGAATTCTAAGCCCTGCCTTCTCTCCCCTAGCACTTGGTTTGCATGGGTGGAATTACTGCTGTCAGCAGGGCCATTCCTAATTTAAATAAAACTGAAACCAGAGCCATGTGTTCTGTTACGAACCTGAGACAATGTGCTTCAGCAGTGAAGAGGTCATGTATGGTGGGTGGCAAACCACAGAGAAAGCAGAGCCAGCTCCTAACTGGTGAAGTTCAGGAGACCACGTTTGCATGTATTTCTAATTGTTGAGGCTACCAAAGATCTCCTGAAGGATCTGCATCGGCCTTTGACAGGTGACTTTGAGATCTTGACTTCCCAAGAATGCAGCTGGAATTTCATTTGCCACAGCATCACAGCCAAACACAGCAACAGCTTTACCAGCTCTGTAACAGAGCCGAGTCGCAGCCTCCAAGCTGCCAGCGTGGCTGCCGGTGTGCCTCAACCAAAACACCTTCTGAGAGGAGCAACACAGCTTTGAGAGGCACCAAATGCAGAAGGCACTAACTGCTAGGACACACTGTTCCGGGGAACCCCTTCTCACAGATAGGAATTAGTGTTTTCAACATCTGAAGTCCTTCTTTAAGAACACCTATACACTGAAGGATGCAGCCAAGGCCATATGTGACTTCTTGCTGAAGATAATGGGAATGTCCACAGTGAAAAAGCCACCTTTTCTTGAACTTCATTTGCTCATTTAATTACCATCAGTATGTGAGTTTAGATATCCTCTCAAAAGAAGGAGAAAAAAAAAAAAAAGACATTGTAGTAATTTAAAAAGAAACTTTCAGACTCCCATCCTCTAAAAGGCAATATTTTAGCATAAATATTCTTTTTTTTCAAAAAGAACTGCTTTGATCTCTTTGCTGCAGTTAATTGATGCATTTTGGCATGTCTGAGCACCT
>VZRE01008522.1:1824-36009 GCA_013396775.1 Cephalopterus ornatus | reverse complement strand
GGGGGGGGGACAAAAAACAAAAGACAAACAGCCTGAAGTTCTAACAAAGGCCTAAGAAAACCATTTCTCCTTCCACATCCTGTACTTATTCTTTCCACACTGGTCCTGAAAACAAAAGCCCAATTTTCAAGGCAAAGGACACCTAGGGGGACTTTATAGGCAGAGTATTTATCTTCTTAAAGTCCCCTTTCACAACATTAAAGCACTGGGTAATGTTAATTAAGCCGTACAAAACCCCCTCCAAATCTATTCCCCTCATTAAAGCACTACAACAACAAACCATTGGTACCTTCCACTAATCTTTACAAACCTACACAAAAAGGCTGAGTTTTGATACAAAGTTTGCTGAGACTTTTATTTCTTCCCCGTGTAAAAATTTCAGGGCTGGAGCCTGAGTTATCAATGGCAATTCCAGTTTGGGAGCTAATGATATGCAGGCTCAGGCTCTTGGAGGGAACACACAGCAGCAATCAGACCGAAGAACTGCTGCTAAGGCAGATATATTGTTCTGCTGTTTTATCTATTTAGCAGTTCCACCCCAGCCTGTCTCTACACTGAGACAGCTTAGAAAGGGAAAACTCGGTTTTAATCAGCTTAATGCAGCGGCCAGTTAAGAGTTACAGGTTCTTTTCAGTTGGCTATTAATTAACGGGAGGAAAGGTGAGTTTTAGCTGGGAGGGAAGCAGGGCTGTGGGGATGTGCTTGGGAAGCTGGTACCTTCCATGCACCAAGCCCGAGGATGGACTGTGACCACTGGGGTGCTGCTGCACTGGCCTGATTTACTACGGCTTCTGCTTCAAGTGGTCGTCAAAGCAAGTTCAGGCACGGTTCATCATTATTATTTCATCAATTAAATGCACTATGCTCAGCTGGCAGCCAGTGAAGTAGGCTGTCACAGATGCATCCAAATCCAGGTCAAAGGGGGTCTTTGTTCTTCAAAAAAAAAAAAAAAACCCGCTGTGGAATGAGATGTTCCATACTAATCAAAACAGAAATGGTGGAAAAAACAAAACCTTAAGATCTAGCAGAAGTTGACCAAGGGGAAAAAATAGCATACTTTTGTCTCTCTTGTTATTCACTGGAAACACTTTATCTTCTGGGCTTCAAAGAAACTTCCATTAGGCAAAAATTCAATACTCGGGCACCACTTCAGCAAAATGCCCTGGCTGCAAAAGGCTCGGAAAAAAATCCCAGGCATTTAAGGAATCTTTTTCTTCTCCAGAAATCTTATTGTTTTGTTTTGAATGCAGGAGACAAAGGAACAATCCTGCCCAGCCACTGGAATGCCCTCTAAACCTCTCTGTGATCCAAAGGCTCTGATCCCGGCAGCTCAGCTCTCCCGGGAGATGCTGGGGGTTTGCTGCCCCTCTGGAACAGCCATCCACACCCATTCCTTCGGCACCAAGTGGGAGAGTCACTCGGGCACTGCTGCTCTTTCCGAAGCACACCTTTGCTTTGCTCCAGGGTCTGTTTTTGTCCAACCTGGACCTCAGGAATGCGCTGGGCGGGGGTCAGCACTGCTGCCCTTTGGAATGGAGCGCCTCCGGAGCTGTTCAAAGTCGGTGCAGTGCCTGTTCTGCAGACTGGGGGCGATTATTGGAGGCATCAGCTGGATCACAGAGACTTTGCCAAGGAGTTTGGTGTGGTTTGTATCTCAGTTCTCTTAGCTCATATCATGGATATTCTCATTTGTTCCAAGCCATTATACGCATGGCTTTTATACAACATTGATTGCAGGGGTGGGTGACAAATATGTTTTCTTTTCAGAGGTTACCAGCTGACAAATAACTACCATTAATCTTGGCTCTCCATCTAAAAACACAGGGATTCAGCCCCCCATCTCCTTCAGAAATTTTTCCTGGGAGGCAGTTCACACAAGGAATGGGTGTATCCTTTGTGGAACGGCAGCCAATGACTTCAGATGCTGTGCAGGAGGAGGGGAGCACCACCAGCATCTCTGAGCTCGAAGCCCAGCCCACGCTGCTGACAGGGCTCCATTTGATCACAGCACCAGCTCACTCTTCCCTGCAGGAGCAGAAAGGCCCTGCTCTGCATTCCCGAGGAGGCTCCTTATTATTTTTTTTTTCCAAGTGGTAAGATAATCAATACTGAAAATGACAATAATCAATAATGGTTCCAAAGCTCATTACAAGCCATTCTCCGCTCATACTAAGCTGTCAGTATCATTAATAAAAGCATAAGTGCTCTGATCTTGCTCCCCTGTCAATCAATAGATTTCAGCGGGTGCAGTTAGAGCTCCTGGTCATAACATGTTGTTGTTCATCATTTATTTATCTTTTTTTGCCTAAGAGATGGCATTCACTGCCTTGCTTCTGTTACCTACATAAAAAGTGCAGCCACAAAAAATCGTGACACTCTGGGCATCTCCCATATTTAAAGGGAAAAGGTGGAAGCCTTGTCTGTGCAAGAGTCTCAAAGCATTTGCACAGTAACTATGACATTAAAGCAGAGCTTGACTCCCCTCAGCATCAAGCACGGAGACAGGGAATGATCTGCCCACAGTTAGTGACGAGGAACTGGAAGTTGAACACGATATTGGAAGTTAAACACGATGTTGGACTCCACAGTGTTTTGTTTGTGGTATTCTTTCAACCACAAGAGCCACTTGAGAGCCCTGCCTTTCACATACATATAACACACATTTATCTCCACGTTTCCTAGAGCTCGAGCCAAAGATAAACATGAGCTTTGCTCACAGAATTTGAGCCTGGCCCCTCTAGTAATGGAGTATGGAAATCAGCATCTTCTGTCACTCTAACAGAATAAGGGGTTATTCAACAACACCTAGAGAAGAGAATAGAATATTGTATTTTCAGTTGGGAGTGACCTACAACAATCATCTGGTTGAGCTACCTGAGCCCTCCAGGGCTGACCAAGAGTTAGGAAGGGCACTGTCCAAATGAGGCCGTGCCTGTGCCACGCCTGTGCCACCACTGTGCCACCCTGGTGCTGCTGGAACACAGAGGGGCTGGGGAGCTGTGCCTGAGCTCACAGAAGTGAGACCATAACTCCAGAGGCATAGAAATCACAATATCCTGCCTTTTTTTTTTTCCCTTACACAGGAATTTCAGCCCATGACACTGATTCCTGATCACTTGTCCACAAACATCCCCATCCAAAGGCTCATTAAGCCCAACCTGCTGGTACAATTCACACATCTCTCTGCCTTGCTTCCCCCTCAAAGCAGCAAATGCTTCAGAAACAAGATGTACTTCCTTTTGCACACACACAGTAACACAGCACTGAAAACCTCCCGTGGCTCTTGTGTGCTGAGAAAGGGGCTGTAAGAATTACGGGCTGCTGTCACTGGGCTGACCACGCACCTGATGGCAGGAATTACCAAAAGCTGGTAAACAGAGAGATACAAACCTTCAAGGAATGTTGGAATTTGTGGTCTCTGGAAAACAGGGATGCTTCTACACAGTTTCCTAGCTGATCCCAATTTTTCTTGACCTCTGGAACCAACAGGATTCCCCAGGCTTTGAATCTTGCCCATCCAGTGCAGTTACCTCTTTTAAACTGCTGCTAATTATTGCACAATCTCCGGCCAGGGCTTTCATGACAAGCTACTGCTCCTTGACAACAGACTCCAGAATACCTCAAGTTTTACTGGAGTTCCATTATTGGCATTTCCCAACTGTCAATAACACGGTTTGTTTCTCTTCATTCAAAATTCATTTTATTATTCATGTAAAAATATACGATCACACTTGTCTACAAGCCAGTTCATTACAGGAGTACGTCACTGAGTTATTTCTGATCATAATAACCCTGCGTGCTAATTTTGATTATAAATTAAGGTAACTCAGACTGTGAGACCTCGGCACTGGGTATGTCCTTTCTGTTCCGTGTTTCTGTAAAAAGCAGGGGAAAGAATCTTGAGCTGTGACTGACATCCGCAGGAATTGCCACAACACTTAAGAAGCAACAACAAGGAAGTACTGATTTTATGCTCCCACTGTTTTAACTCTACTTCTGTGTATGCACAACAGCTATTTCTGGGATCATTACAGTCACCCTGTAATGTTTTAGTGATTTTGAAACATGCACGAGGTTACAGCAAATACGAACCTGAGCTGCAAAATACAAACATAATTAATCTGCATGAATACACTGAACTTTGTGGCATTTCAAAGACACCCACAACCTTTAGCATTAGTTAAGTAGCCGTACACATGCACTCAGGATAGAAAAGGACTATAAAACAAGTATCTTGTCAGTGTCTCATTTCAGTTTTCTCTAGAAAAAGAAATATCTCCTGGCTCAGAGTTCAACTGCTCCATGTTTTTCAAATTTCACAACAAACTGTGAAAATGATAGTCTCAAATCAGAATATTCTGTCTTTTGTCACATTGTCCAAACCCCTCACGTATTCTTTTTTAACATGAATGAATTGTCTAGTGTCCATTAATTTTGCAGAAGTAAAACAAAATTGAAACTCAATTTAAAGAAGAGCTGCTCCAATCTTTTAAAAGAAGCACACATATAATATATATATATGGAAACTGCAGCACTGCATATTAAACATGGAAGAACTGGAATTAAAATACGCATTAAATGTTCAACAAAATGGCTTCAAAGAAGAAACTCCTGTCTCCTGGATGAGGACACTCAGCTAACTACATTTAGTTAGGGACTTCTGTGGGCTTCCTGGGCAAATAATGGGCTCTAATCTCAGTTATTCACAATGAAAAGAAGGCAAAGGCATAAAGTGGCATTAAAGGCACATTATCTGCCAATACAGCCTGCTCCAAATGTGATTCTTACTTGTAGAACATCAGCTTTAACGAGAAACCCATTTGAAATCACTAGATTTGTTTCATTAGTGTTTGTTCTGGCCTCAGTCAGTGATTCCTGCATCCCTCTCGTTCTAACAGCGTCAGGGAGGCAGCTGTGCCAGAGGGGACACGGGTGGGACAATCCCTGGCAAATGGCCTGGCTGCTTCATGGGGCTCCAGTAATGCCTGGGAAGAGCTTTCCTGAAGATGGGTCAGATTAAAGACTAATTCAGAAGTGCCTGTTATTTACCAGAGAAGTCTCTTGGACGTAAAAAGATACCTTGTTTTTATTATTATTCTTTTAAGTAACTCGAGAGTATCCAGCCATCAGTCTTCCACATACTTAAATAAATATCTATTTTTAGTATTTTTGTTGTTATTTGCATGTTTCCAGGCATACATTTAAATTCTTTTTAGGATTTAGAGCTCTCTCTACACAATCATTACTGGTCAGGACTGGAAGCTGAAGCTTTGGCAAGACAGACCTCTGGTTAGACCTCACCTGGCTCCTTCTGTGGGCACTTCTTACACACAACAAACCCCTGAGAGCTGCCAGGCTTGCATGGACTGCCAATCAAGCAGAGAGATGAGGGAAAATCTGCACGCAATAATAGGGGTTTACCCACTGCATCTTTACTTTGGGTGTATAGAAGAGTTTTATAAACCATCGAGTATCCACTCTAACAAGATTAGGCACACGAGCAGGTTTATATTCCAAGTTCTGGAAGCTGACATTTATCCTAGAGCACCAGGAGAGCTCCGCCCAGCCCATGCCTAGGGTGAGTGGGACTTTGGGAAGCTTGGGTTTAACTGAATGACACCCGTGGGTGCACTGGCACCCAAGCACTGACCCTGCCAGCGAATTCCGGCAGCTGGTCTCTACCCACTGAGCAGCAGGAGAAGTATCCTGGGTCTTAGGGACACAGCTGTGGTGTGGGATACCAGGAATTCTCCAAATGAAAGCCAGTCTGCATGGCTGCATGTTGGAAAGAGAACAGGGTTTGGGATGGTTACTCCTCTGATACGTTATCACTTCAGCCAAAACTGAAAGACAAAACCCAAAATGCTTTCGTGACATGGCTCCTCCTTGCTCCCCTTGGCACTGGTACCCTTCAGAGAAGCTGGATGGGGGCTGTGAGCCTCTCTGCTGCCAGTAACTAAAAGCAGCATCTATTGGGACGTGATGAGCCTGCATCAGGGCTAGGTTGTTTTCATGAAACAAGACTGACATAGAAAAAGACGCCCCGTGACTACACTCACCCTCAGGTGTCAGTGCCGCCCTAGAGCAGATGAAACTCTGAAAGAAGTTTACAGGGCCTCAAGTAGGATCCTCGAGCTTGAGCTGGAGCACTTTCTACACATTGCACAAAGGGCAAGGGAGAGGGGTAGCCTGGGGAAGCTGGAGGGACGCAGGCACCAGTGCACCACTCCATAATGACACCGGGGTTACTGTCACTTTAACAAGCTTCTACTATAGTGCTATTATCATTCAAAGCTCCTTAACACGCCAAGTGCAAATATTATGACTAGCTGAACATCTAGAGTAATCATTGCCGAGCTGTGTACGTATATTTGTGTTTAATATTGAGGGCTGTTGCTGTCACCAGGCTATAAAAACCAAACTGGCATTAACATCCCTGCCGAGGATTTGCATAGTGCTGACGGGGACGGAGCCTGGCACTGCGCTGTGCAGGGTGTCTGACCAACAGCAGCCAGGGCAGAGGGCTCCCCAGCAGCTGCCAGCAGGGCAGACAACAGATTAAAGAGGGGCACAGCAAACAGGGAGCCCCACCACAAAGCCAGGAATGATCTCACGGCTGCCTCACTCAACAGAATCCGAGTTGCACCTCCAGCGTGTCTGCGGCTCTGTCAGGTGGGAAGGACCTGATCCTTGCCCCATTCCTGTGCAAGGACCCTTGGAGGATGGCTGCAGTGACCCCTCCTTCTGCCAAAAGCTGTGCAAAAGTGTCCTAAACATGCAGAGGTCTTGTGCCACTGTTCAAATGTTGAAGTATTGCAATGGCTTGCGTCAAACTGATGTCCAAGTTAAACGCACTGACTCACACCAGAGGCAAATTTGACCACTGTCATTAACCAAGCTCTGCTCACAAACGAGGTGGATTGTTGCAGTTTCAATTTCTTAAAGAACAAGGGAAGCTGAATGTTTTGTAAACGAAGGCATAGTAGGATCACAAAAAACTCTGGGCACAAGATCACCTGTGGAACACCCCCTGTTACCGACAGCAGCACATCACTACAGCTCCCATTTCTGGAACTCGCTCTCCGGAAGGAAAAGGGCACCCAGAGAGAGAGTTGGACTCCAACAAGCAGGAAGGAGCGTGTGCTCCCGGGGTGTCTGTAACAGAACATGGGCTCTGCCACAGAAGCACTTGTTTTCATGGGTTGTTTCTCTCTTGCCTTTCACTGGCACTAAATTCACCAGTATGAACGGACGAAGTGAAGAGCCCTCAACAGCGGCTCTAATTAATTTTTTTTTCAGCGATGTTAAATCCTAAATCAGATTTTGCAAATTGCTGCTTGGATCACTTGTGCTGGTACCAAACAAACTGAATTATTCATAACAGTGGCACTAATCAAGTTCTGAAAAGCCTGGTGACCCCCTGCTCTCGCCTGATAACTGGGAAACAGTGTGAGAGAGGGCAGGAGGCTGCGAGATTAAAGTTAAAGAGGTTCAGGAGGAAATTGGAGCCAGAGATGCTTTAGGTGGCTACACTGTGCTAAGAAAGCAAGCCAGCAGGTCTGCTGTCCTACAAAAGGACAGGGAATTTGCAGAAGTTTCCAGCACACAACTTCCAGCAGGGAACTGCTGCAGTGTAAGACATAAACCCACAGATACATTTTGCTAGTGGTTTCACATAGGCAAATGTTTGAGGTATAGAGCTGGATTCTCACAGTGCTGAAACACAACTGCACTATTTCCAATTCGTTTGGGCACATCATCCTGAGCACAGCAGTAACTAGAGCTAAAAATTCTGCAATATTCCCTAGCCATGAACAGCTCCAAGAGGCAAGGTCGGGCACTCCCAGGGGTTTTTCCACTTGCAAGTGGACAGACAAACCTGCATTGACTACAAGCTCCACTCAGTGTCCCATTACAGCCGCACATGTAACACACCTGACTGTAACACCTCATGTCCATGGCCATCCCGTCTGGGAGAGCACCCAGCGTGACCTAACATAGGACACTGGGTGTCAAACAACACTTCGAAGTACAAGAGAAAGAAAAATGGCTCTTTTAAATACAGGCGTTGCTCCATTCCACCTAGAAGGGCACTTTAAATCAGCGTTTCCTAACTGTGACAGTAATTGCAATTCAACAGGGCAAGTATTATATAGTGAACACCACTAAGTGTGTTTTATATAAAGATTAGATCTAATAAGACACTTGTCATATATTCCACAACTGCCACATGATGTTTCCAAACAGATTTATTGAGGGTGACCAGCTGTATAAAAGATGGTGTGACCTGTAGTGCTGTAGTTAAAGAAACATTATCAGCTTCAAAAAACAGTGAAATTACTTTATCTATTATGGCTACAAATGGTGACTGACTCTTACAACTGAACTACAGCAGCAAAGGGAAATTTTAAAATTTTTTTTTAAGGGAGCTTTGCTGTACATTCAACAGCAGCTTGTGTCTAGATGGGTTCAGAGTTTTGCTTTTGATTAGCTGTCTCAGCCACCAGCTATCTGGGGTTGTTATGCTCATATCCATTTACTTCCTCTTGGCAAAAGACTCTTGGAAGCATCACTGGGGATGCAGAATAAAGCATTTATAATTTAAAATTACATATTTTAAAATAACTCAGTTGGGGCCTCTATTTTAAGGATGTTCTGTAAGTCAGATTCAAAGACTCAAAAATCTGTAGGGATGCTAAAGCTCTGTGCTCATGCTGGGATTACATACATATATATACATACATGTATACACAGAAGTTAACACACATTATCAAGCTACAAAGTCCAATCCAGCTTCAGACTCTGACTGTTAAGACGCCATCCTGAGTTCTAGAGGGACTGTCATTTGGCCAAGTAACTAAGAAAAGATGGAGTTGTGAAGTTGGGCTCTGGGCTGACTTGGCTTCTCCAGGCTTTCTGCCAGCTCTCTGCAACGAGTACAGCAGGTCACAACAGGCCCTTAATGCAACGTTCTGAACAGTGCAAGAAGCCAAGGAATGGTTTTTAAAAACACAGTTTTTAATAGCTCAGTAAAAAAGCTGTCCTAATTCCATTTTTAGGCATGTCTCTAATTTTTTTTTTTCATTAATGGAAATTCATGCTCTCGGGTTTCATAGCTTTCAAAGAAACAGTTGCCAGAGTTGATCACTATAAATGTACACTGTCAGCATGGTACCATTATCACCTTTCCTTAAATTAATATCAGGTAGTTTACTCCATCCCAAGCACATATCCTGAGACAATCAGTTTAATGGCCTATGCACGTTCCCTGCCAAAATCAAGACAGATAGAGCACGACAGCCAGAAGGTTACCTTATGTCTCTTCTAATGCCTCATTTTAAGTTACCTTTAATTCTGCCAATCCCATTTTTTCATATTTGAAGCATCTCGTAACATGATTTATATATCACCTACCCTTTTTTTCCTTCACTTAAGCTTCCTGTTTCAGCTGACCAATAAATATGCCACCCACTACAATTCCAGTAAAGGAAGTTTTCTGTGGACTGCCGTCCTGATGTTGTAGTTTACATACAAATGTTCCAAGGGAACCATGCGTTCCCAGTTGGCTTCCCACTCGTTATGCCGAGCAGCTCTCTATAAGCCTGTAAGAAAAGTATTCTGTTTGCACTGGGAACATGCAGGAGAGCTCATATACTATTTAAAGAGATACTGTGCAGTTCCTGTTTGCTACAGCTGCACAGCCACATGGGCATAATTATTTCAGTGCAGCCTCTTCTGCTGACTAGGTAGATCCCACAAAGACAGTGCAGCTGTTAGGAACAAAGTCCAGATCCATAAACATATCCATAAGCTTTTGGTTGCAAGGGGCTATTAACTGCAAAATGCCTCTGTGGGCCTGCATACAAGTAAGGAGATCTCCTCTCACCTCTGCCACAAAGCCTCAGAGCGACCTTGGTCACACCACTTACGCCTGACCCTTTATCTCACCTACCTGTGAGCACAGGAGAGGGGGACAAGATCATCTACAACAAGGCCTTGGGGAGTTTGGTATTAATTTGTGCTTATTAATTGCTTGGAGAGCCAAGGAAGAGAGGGAAATGTAAAAGCCAAGTCTTTTTATTAAATGAAGCTGGAAGAAAAAAAGTGGGACAACTCTGTAAGCCTGAAGGAGGGCTCCCAGCTGGGGAGGGCGGATGAGGGAGTTGGTGACTTGTGGGAGGCACCTTCTGCACAGTCCCCCTCTCTCTGATCCTAATATACTCCTCAGATGTATTTATCTCATACTTTGTGCACTTGCCCCCACCTCTGTGACTGTTTTCCCCTCGAACAGAGCTGGCACTCTGCTCTTGCTGCAGCTCCCTCATCCTGCCAGGTGCTGAGCTCCCCTGGGAAATCCCTCACAGCCAGGCACCAACCCAGGGCACTCAGAGCTTGGCAGAAGGGCAGGGTCCCATGGAGAAAAACCAAAACAAACCAAAGAAATATCTCCTAACATTTCCTCACAGGATAGGTTAGCAGGTTGTTCCCTACTTGCCATACAGTTACCCTGATTTTACATCCCATGCTAACAACAGGAGAACTGTCCAAGGTACAGGTCATACGGAGTGATCCCCAGGACATCACAATACAAGAACATCCTCCCAATGTTCAATGTTATCACAGCAGTGGCTAGGGATAGGTGATCTGCCAAATGAAAATCCACAAATACAGCCTTATTGGCAAAGGACATAAACGTCTCATGTCTAGAATTGTAAGACAGAGTACACCTTTTATGTTTTCTCTATTTAAAATTTGCTTTCTAACTTCAACCAGCTGTAAACACACATGTATTTCTAAAAGAGATCATAGCCACGAAGTCATGCAGTATTAGCAACCAATACCTTTCTTACAGAGCTGGCTGTCCAGCAATCTTCAAATGTTTTCTGTGGGCAATCCCAGATGTTTAACCTCTGGCTTTTGCTGCTGTGCTAACAAGTAACTGTGTCACACATTTAAATGATCCCTTTTTCTGTGACCTATCATGTCTGCCAACTGATAGGAGCACTTTGTAGAGTCTGTAAACCACTGTTTTGAAACAACAAGCAAAACATGTGCCCAGTAACATGAGGTGTATGCTGAGGAGAGACCCGAAAACATTTGGCTTGCACAAATTCATATTTCTGGCTTATCTGTCCCCAAACAGCTCACAGACAGTGCATAGGTCTGTATTAATACACACCATAATGCACTTTATTCTGGATGACTGATAATGGGATTATTGCTCAGACACCAAAAGCAAGACACCCAAAATTGTATCAGTTTACTCCTAAGGAACAGGATGATTGTCAGAGCCTAATGTGTTTATGACCACGAGGCTGAGCCAGCGAGGTTAGCTCCACATAGTTGCCGGAAACTAGAGAATATGGTTGTGTCACAGGACTCACAGGCAGTGTCTGACAGAGCAACTGGCTAGAAAAAGGACACCCAGTCTGAGAAGGGATTCTCTTCCGAGTGGCACCTGTAATTCCCAGGAATGTTTCAGGGCAGAGCAGTGAAGCTGAGGTGGTTTGTAGGCACAGGAACAGCTCCAGAATGCCCATTCTCCTCCCTGCTCCATCCTCAGCCCAACAACAGCAACTGGCTTTCCAGGTTTCCCTGCCACAGGTAGGTGGGAGGGAGTCAGGTGAAGAGGGATTTCCTCCTCCCTGTGGGATATTGTCCCCCAGAGGGTTTTACTCTCCCTAATCTGACCCCAAGGAGCCCGTTTTGCTACGAATCGTGACACCACCAGCAGCCCCTGCTGTGAGCTACAGAGGCCAAGGGCTGAACAGGCAGGAAGGCACATTCCTCTCTCAGGGAAGGCACCGGGTCCAAAGTCTTCTACAGCCAAAGAAGCAGCTCTTGTGGTATTCAATGGGGTTTGGATCAGACTTTAAGGACAGGGCTGATAGGCAGGAGCAGGGATATGGGCTGGGCTGGGACCATTCCCACGGAGAACAAGAGGCCAAAAATTGCAGCAGCCACAATGGAGATTTCATCAGGACACAACGACAAGGCGAAGATACCACGAGAAGGAAAGCCAAAAACCACCAGAAGGGTGAGGCACCCTCCTATTTCAACACCACACCACAGAAAAACATCTGTCAAACTGTACTGCAAGTCTCAAGTAATCAGTGCAACTAATTATCACTAATTGTAATATAGTTTCTGTCTTGCTGCTAATACATTTAGACTTGCTAATCAAATCAAACTATTCCACCTTGCTGTGCTGCTTTCAAATAAACATTTCAGCAAGGAAAAAAAATGAAGCTTTGTTCTCATTTTTTTGTTGTTATGGCTGTCTGGAGAGGCCAGTGGCTTTTTTTCATTTATTTCACACTGCGACAAAAGGAGCAGAAAATGCCATCAGGAAGAGTACTTGGCACTGAATGTTTTTGTTTAGGAGCCAGAGCAGGTGAGCAGCACCTTCACAGGATGTCCACACACCCAGAAACACCTGATTTCAAGCATTAATTGAAAGACAAGGCAGTGCTGCGGGTGCACTGAGAAACTAGACATGGAAGTCATGGATTCAGTTCCCAGCCCCTCTGCAAACTTCCCAGCACAGCCTTGCTAAACACCTCTGAGCCTCAGCTGCCACTCTGCGGAAGTGGGATTATAACATGTCTTTGTTTAAACTGAAAGCTCTTCAGACACAAAATGCTCTCCACTGCATTTCTGTGCTTGGGTTAACACAATGAGACCCCAACAGGCTTCTGGAGGCTCTTTTAATAAAAAATAATTCAAATGGGTTTCCAGAAATGAAATTACATTTGCAAATATATGATTTTCCTTCACACGGAAGAAAAAAATATTGGAATTTCTGCCTTTAAAAATTGCACCGTTCTATAAATTTTTAATAAGTGACCATCCTAGTGGGGATTTTAAGGTGTACCAGAGATTTGCACATTCTGGAAAGGAGTTTCTGGCAGGTAAAAGGGCAGTTCCAGAGTATTGATGCTGTTGAACTGAAGTGAACTTGACTATTCCTCCCAGAATTCCCACACAACACAGAGGAAAATCTGCCATGGACACACATTTAACACTGATTTAGGGTTGGAGCTTATTCCCCAAAAAAACAGTACGGCTCTTGGAAAACATAAAGGTTCCTGAAAGATCAGACTCTCAGACCCTTCCATGTCTTTGAGGACCTCCACCCACCCTAAATCCAAGCCTTTCCATGTACGCAGCCAAAAGCTTTCCCAGGGAGAAGCAACAGTGACGTATTGTCTTGTGCCACAATAGAAACACGTCCTAAAAACCTGCCATCAGTAAATGTGCAGTCACTTCACTCCTGCTCCAAACCCTCAGCCACTATTTTTACCAACGCTAAAGCAGAAAAGACCACATTTATTGTAACAGTGGAACAGGACTGGAATATTTAGCAGTGCCTTAAAAAGCAATAACCAAATTAACTCGCAGCTACCATTAGCTGCCAGCTTAGCACAAACATTTGACATTCCTAACAAAGAAGAAAGAAAACAGCTAAATATTTTATAGTGAAGAGTGCCTCAGATTTTAATTAATTTTTAGTCTTTGAACTTTGCAAACAGCTACTTGTAACAGAGTTTACAAAGGCCATTTAAAATTGTGATGTTGATCTAGAAATCAATGTGCTTTCACAAAAGGCAACTCATTAGCAGTAAACACTCCTAACTGCCACATTTTCCACATACAGGAAGAGAAGCACCTGGAGGCTACTGAAGCAAGCAGTAATCAGGGAGATTTAAAATTGTGACAAGACGACAAAAATTAGCTAAACATAGTAATTAAAAAAAAAAAAATCTGACCTGCTTAAGAACACTTCAGTATGCCTAAAAATCACAGCCTGTATCTGTATCTCAATCTCCCCTAAGTTCCTTTAAAACAATTGTTTCGGGATGTGAAAGCTCTGATGGGACACGACAAAACCTGGGCCAGTAGCCAGAAGCCTACCCTGCACATTGGAGTGCCAGACTCAGCACCCACGTGAGGGGATGCACGGCGTCTGCACCTAAAAGGTGACATTAATTGAGTGTACAGCCCAACCCACCGACTGTATCTACCTGCTGCTTCCAGCTAGGAAGCAGAAAAATCAATTTCTTGTGCTGTCAGGGTATGCTTGGAAAGGACCTGGAGCTCAGAGCGGTACTGGGACACCTAATTTATTTTTTGCCTGTTGCAAAGCTTGACCCCAGAACTACACATGGAAAGACAAAACTTCACCAGGATCTCCATGTGGACACAAAGACCTGGCTTCCAGCCCACCAATATCAAATAAAGTCTGTGAAACAAGTCACAGCATCACTACCACACTTAAGCATGTCACAAAACTTCCAGACAACACATGTTTTTTTATGCAGACTCTGTATCTTACCACCACCTAACTATGCACCGCCGTCCAGGATTCAAGAAGTTTAGCAAGGAACCCTTTCAACAGTGTAAATCATGGCAAAATAAAGTAAAAAAAAAAAAAATCAAACTTTCTCTGGCGCAGAAGCACACACTTCATCAGGAATGAGATTAGCCTGAGATGTGAGAAGGAACTGGAGCTCTTCTGGCTCTGAGGAGGGACCAGCGCTGTGGATGAGAGTTCACAGATGAGTGAGTACAAAGAAGCTGCGTGGGAAGGAACAAGAGCTTGCACAGCACACATCTGTCAGCTCTATCAGATTCCCAGCTCAAACTCCAGCATCAATAGACACCCCATGGATTTTGCATGACTTGCTGAGGGTCTATGCAACTGTAAATTACCACGCTGATTGCACCAATGTATACATAAAAATCTCTATTTCTGGGAGACAGAATACGGATAATACTCCTCATTTGAATTTTCTTTGTGATTATTCATGTAAAAATTGAAGCATAATTTAATATTAGTTACTAACACAGTTATAAATAGTCGACTGCTATAGCACATTGTGTGAAAGAAAGCAACCAAATGGAAAGATTTTCTGTGACAGGTCTGTGGGATTAATCCATTCTCTGGCAGGCTGCAAACCTATCAGACAAATACCAGCATGTCAGGTGTGTGCTGGTTGTAACAAAGCTGCCATTGCATTACATGGGACATGGCTGAGCTGTGGGCCATGTGCTGCAAAATAACACAGCCCAGTTCTGCTTTCCTAAGGAATAGTTTGGGATGAATGACAACCCTTATCCTGCACAGGGATAGCCAATCCATAGCCTAGGGGAAACAAATCACTTTTTTTTCAGTGAGGTGAGCTTTGGGTGACCAGGCTCATCACAACCCTGCAGGAGCATCACACCAGGGCAAGGTAAAGGCTGGCCACAGCCTCACCTGAAATAGCACCCAAACCCATCAGCCCTTCTATAACTGGGCCTTTGCTGAACTAAAGTGAACTCTTACCACTGATGGTGGTGTCAGTGCCAGTAAAAGTCATCATTCTCATGAAAACGGGGCTCCTTTGGGGCTTCCAGAATGAATGAGTCCGTGATACAGTGAGAACATTTCTCCTGGCTTCACTCAGCCCTGGCCCAGTGCAGGAGTGTACAAACAGCTCTTCACTCTTGACCTAAATTGGTCCACCAGGTTTGCAGACCCCTCCTCAAAATCTTCTTCCAAGCCCACTGAACAGCACTGTAACTGTACCTGCTGAAGGGAAGAGCAGCTTTGTTTTGTATTTCAAAGAGAGAGCATCCTCAGTTTATCTGGGATTTCTGGTTCTACATCTTTGAATTTAAGTGTTTAGTTATCTTTGAATTCGGATATGTATGTGACTGTGGCAAAATTACAGTTATATCCTTTATATGTATAAATGTATATACACTGAAATTGGACTACTCAGAATTCTGGTACTCGGCAATCTTGAAGGTATTTATTCTGAAATTATACCACAGTATTATTTGAAACTAGAGCGATCTTCTGCTTCCATTTTAAAAATGGGAAAGGAGGTTTGGGTGCCTCAGGGGACCAGCTGAATTACACACAGGAAAAAACCACCAAAACAAGGAGCAGATCTTACATCTCCACGGGCCTGAGCCAACAACCAGCCACTACAATATTCCTTCCAAGTCATGTCAGTACCGGGCCCTTTCTGAACCTCCATGTTTCTCCCTTTCTTTGTCACTGTCACAATTAAATTAAGCTTTTACGTAGCTACCAAGTGGTCAGTTGCTTTGCTGCCCTTACTCAGAGTTAGTCCGTTGCTAGATGGAGGACACAGATAGTAAAGTCCCCGAAGAACAGAGTTGTTTAGACCTGTACCTGCAGCATGTTACAACTCTGCCTCAGCTTCGGCTGGTGAATCACTCTGCACCTAAATAGTAACACCAAAGCAAAGTCCTGCAGGTTCCAGAAAACCTTTGCTTCATTCAGGAGGTTCTAAGAGCGGCCTGGAGCTCTGCAGGGGACGAAAGGGGAATGACTGGCCCAGGCAATACAAGGAGTTTCCAACACCACTCTTACTCAGGGAATCAAAAACTTGTTCCATTTGAAAATTTTACCACCCTGTGCTAATTCCAGTTCCAAATGCAAAATACAGTTTGAGCTGCACAATCTGGTGGCCACAGCAGAGACAGAACAACAGCCAAGCTCTCCTCCTGCCAGAGGGAGCAGAGGACATGGCCAGCAATTCCTGGAGCAGGTGTCCTGGACAAGGCCTCATCCTGCAAGATTCCCAGCACTTCCTGGGGACAGCTAAATGCTGAAATAAAGGGAAACAGAGAAATGTTGTTCACTAGTGCTGAAAAGGCTATGTATTAAGTAGGAAAGAACACCAGGGTATTTAGAGCAAGGGCATCTTTTCAGCTCAGAGTCCATGACTCTTCATCATGGCAGATGAAACTCTTAGATAAGACTGGGCTTAAAAAAACAAATTCTATTTAAAAAAAATAAAAGGTTTTATTAAAACCATGTAAAATCTTGTTCTCGAAGGAAGTGATATTTGACAAATTACAATACTTTCGTGTGTTGCTTCGAACCTTCTGTGCAGTTTCAGCAGAACTGGACAGAAGGGTTGATACCCTGAGGATATTAAGTTATCAGCAAGCTTCACAAAAATGGAAGGTTCACTGTTTGGCCTAACTGAAGGTCAGGCACCACCTCAACATGCTCTACAGAATTAATATTTGAGAGCACCTCTGTATGCCCCTGTCTCTGCAAAACCTTGAATCACAGTGTGCCTGTTCCATAAGCAACAAGATAAAGCACAAACCCAGCAAATGCCCAGTGTCCACGGTGTTTGTGCTCACAGAACAGTGTAATTAAGAAAGCAAAAATGCCATAGGACCAATAGGCCAAAATAACACCAGCTCTGCATCTGCAGATACCACACCATTTTGGTAGCCTGACTTAACTGAGCCTTGCTCCTAAAGTGTTTTGAAGGTCAACAATGCAGAAAAGCTTCCTGCGATGGCTGTTAAAAAAGCAAAACAACACCCATTATAATTCAATTTCCACACATGCATAACTTGGCCTTGGAAACATCTGCTTGCAGAATTAATTCTGACTCCAGGTTCCCAACCAGATAAACCTCTCTTTGCTTCCCTTTGCTTTGCAGCACCAGTGTTTCACCCTCATCTGAAAGTTTCCAGGTCACTGCTTGACCTTTGGCTTTAGCATTGGGGGTTTTCTTAATCTGAGTCAAACCCTTTCAGATGTTTGGGGCTCTCCCAGAGTGGATGTAAATACATTTAAACCCATACTGTCTCAGCTGTCAAGGGCAGCAAGACTGATCTGCAGCCCACTGAAGGCAGTGAGAACTAGTCTAACTGGTGTCCAAGAGGAACCAAATCCAGGCTGTATAGCAGGGACCTTTCCAGTGACTTTGAAAGGGCTTTGGATCTGGCCCTGCCTCTACTGGTGACAACACAGGCTAAATCAGAAGAGGAAAGAAGAACATGTTGAAGGTAATTGGGAAAAAAGTCACTTCCGAACAAGTTCCTTGGGCAGTTTCTACAAATGCAGTGAAGTTTAATGAGCACCTGTCCCACTGTCTGTTGTCCCTTCCCAGTCAGAAAACCCCAGGGGCAGCTGGACTAAGGCTGACCCTGGAGACAGGAGCTTCACTGAGCAAGGACCTGGGCACAGGGACCAGAGTGCTGCTGTGATCAGTCCCTTCTGGGACTACACACACAGAGAACTGTAGTTACAGACAGGTTTCAACTGCAGAAGCATTTTGTCTGCTTGGGCTGAAGTCAACAGGAAAACTCCCACTGACTTCAGCAAGAGAGACCAGAGGCCACTGTGGAGAGCATCTGAAAATCTGATGTTGCATCCTTAAGCAAAATGCCGATGTGCTGAGCCAGAAGAGTCACACCTTGGTGCTTCCCAGAGCAGAGCTGCTCTGAGCTGCTCCTTATGCCATAAGGAATACGGCAACTGCAGAGCCGAGGCAACTACAGGTGTAGAACTGCATTTAAACCCCGACTCCCTGTTCTCCTTACAAGCTTCTGACTGGAATCCTGTAATGTTAGCTTTGTACATGCACAGCACTTCCTACCCCCCACTGTGGTTAGTGTCATTTCAGCTCGAAAATTACATTTTGTTTCATCATCTATAGACTCTTTATACTTGGAAGCATCCTGTCTGCAAAGTGATTCACATGATACTGCATAGATATAAAATTCCAGAATGATCCAACACAATGTTGACTTCTAGCTACTAACCAGTCAAATAAAGCCAGGGGGAAAAAAAAAAAAAAGTCTGATGCAAACCTTCCTTCAGTTCTTTTACGCTGTGACAGAAGTGAACCGAGTTCTGTTCAAATCTCACCTTTACCCCTACTGAGACAACTTCTCCACGAGATAAATGTATTGATTTCAGAACATTTTAAACCAGCAGAGAATATGACCCATCCTCCAGATGACCCTGTGCATTCAGATGTCCCACTGGCAAAAACAAGACCACAGAATGGCAAAGAGCAAGTCTTAAGTGCCCCTGTGAGTACTGTGGTCAGCTGAAAAGCAGTTTCCACACTACAGCCCTCTGCCAACTTCTGCAAAGTTATTCCTGGCGTACGTCAGAACCAGACTCTATTTTAAGCTCTCTGCCTCAAAAATTCATAAAAGAACAAGTCACAGAGTTAAATTCAACACACCCTTAAAAAGGCAGTACCAGTGCCTGGATAGCCAATGATAAAAAAATAAAGTCAAAGCAACTGTGCACCATCAGCCTAAACCACATAGTTCTTCTGCGAGCTTTACAATGCAGTGACGAAGGAAGGACTGGACGTGGCACTCTGTGCCCTGGTCTAGCTGACAAAGTGGTGTTTGGTCAAAAGTTGGACCTGATGATCTTGGAGGTCTTCTCCAACTTGAATCCCCCTGTGATTCTGTGATTATCAAGCAGGGCACGTCACATGCTGAAACTATTATGGTAGGGGAGATTGTTTCAACTGGTTCTTCTCCTGTCAAAATTCATATTTGTACTAAGTAATTTTTAACTAAGACTTTGTGTAATTCTTCACATTTTCGTAGTTCTTCACAGTTTCAGAAGGCTACAGAAATATTAACCAATTAGTCCACAATCTGGAACTACTCCACCGAAGCACCCTTTGATTAATCTGGTAAAAACCTTCACCAGCTTCACCTGTGTGAGAGATAACTTTGGGTCCAGTAAAGTATAGACAATCTTTTCCTTCCTAAACCTGATTTAAAAAAAAAAAATCCTTTTAAAATACACTCCAACTTTTTCTAACACGAGGAATGTTAAGATGAAATACCTTTACACCCTGAATCTCCAAAGCCAGCAGACTCTGGCACTTCAGTCCAGATGGTAAAAGAGTCTCTTATTACCCTGTGTTCCTCACAGAATTTTTTCTGGGAACTGAGGGGGAAGAAGGGGAAAGTGAGAGGGATAAGTCTGGGCTCTCAGTCTTGAACTGACAGACACGCAGGAGATAAAGAATGTTTTTCATCAAAATTCTTGAGGGAAGGTGTCATCTTTTCCCGTCACCATCAATACCCCTTGATGTCAGGCTGACCTTTCTGTGTATGTTGCACCAAGGTTACATCACACTCGCTTTCTTTTCCCCTTTTCATCCCAATTTCTGTGCCGCCCAAATTGAGAAAAGGATAGATAAATAGGCTGGACTTCACTGCTGTCCCTTACTGGCAGAAAGAAGAAATAAGAATTAAAATACTGTGTGTTGCTGCTTTTCTTCCCGGCAGTGTTTGACACCCTACCCAAGATTATTAATAGCAGTTCCACAAGCTCACTCATTCACTTTCCAGCACGCATCTGTACAAACCATGCCATCTTCTGGTGCTTCCTGGCAGCAAAAAAGAAATACCAGCGGCAGAACTTAAACTGTCACCTCCATCTCCGTGTAGGGAGCCCTCTCTTTACCAGCCTCTATCTGAGTGCAGCCCTACACTCTGCAAAAATGTTTCACAGCTCTTCCAGGTACCAAAATCCCAATGAAAAATGAAGTGCCAGAAAGAGTCTGATTTACTGTGAAAATACCAACTCTGTCCCACAAACTAAGCAACTTGTGCTTTGAAAAAAACCCCTCTGTATATAAGGTATTATAAAAAACACTCCTATGACTGATGCTGTAAGAACTAGAACATAAAATAATTTTGAAATCAGTTTCTTAATATGAAAAAAATCATCTCTCAGGAAGTTTATGACAGCTGGAACTGCCTCCCCACATGATATAAATAGAGACTGGCTAACATGTTGAGGCACCATTTCATCCCTTAACATTTTTTTCTGCATCCTGCAGAAATAGTTGCAAACACTATAGCTCACAAACAAGTGGCTGCTCTGTGTTTTCTTCCCCTGCAGCCACCCAAGGCTCCTGAACGCCTTTGTGTGTCACAGCAAATAAAAAAATTAAAAGACTGGTTGTTTCCTTCCACTCTCTTGATTGGAAAGTTGTTCCAGAACCTCGTTCTTCTTGTCACTTTGAGGCCAGCACAAGACCCAGACCTCATTCCTACTGTAGGTGCAGTGAGAGGACACTGTACAATGGGCACACCTTGTACCTCAGGAGTAACAACGAAATGTGTGTTACACCCCAAGCACCCCCTACAACTGATCCCTCAGCATGCACAGGGCTATGTAGCCACGTGAACCATAAAGTGGTTTGGGTTGGAAGGGACCTTAAAGCCCATCTCGTTCTACCCCTGCCAGGGGCAGGGACACCTTCCAGTAGCCCAGGCTGCTCCAAGCCCCGTCCAACCTGGCCTTGGACACTTCCAGGGATGGGGCAGCCACAGCTTCTCTGGGCAACCTGTGCCAGGGCCTCACCGCCCTCACAGGGAAGAATTGCTTCCTAATATCCAATCTAAACCTCCTCTCTGTCAGTGTGAAGCCATTCGCCTTTGTCCTGTCACTCCAGGCCCTTGGAAATACTCTCTCTCCATTCTTCCTGCTGTTCCCTTCAGGTCCTGGCAATCAGATTCGCATCTTGAGGCTGAACAATCCCAGCTGTCCCAGCCTTTCCTCCCAGCAGAGCTGCTCCATCCCTCTGATCCTCTTGGTGCCTCCTCTGGACTTGCTCCAACAACTCCACATCCCTCCAGTGCTGTTCCCCAGGGCTGGAGCAGCTCTGCAGGGGGGTCTCACCTGAGGGGGCCAGGGGCAGAACCCCCCCTCCCCTGCTGCCCACAGCACACCCGTGGTACCATCAGGTCACAGCCCAACCCAGTCCGGTCAGAGGAAGCCCCACTGGCATGTTGATGCCCTACCTGGCCGCTGACACAGCTCCTTGTAGCACTGAAGGTCTGCAGAGGTAAAGCTCTGGATGAAAGAATGCTACTGGCTTTCTAAAAGGAATGCTGGGGGGACAACTCATTTGTTCCCTTCTTTTGTAACAGCCAATATTATTTAACACTAAAGAATGGCACTGCTATGCTTTCTTCCAATTATGTTTGTTTGCTTGTCTATAGTGGGCAAAACGTTCAGAGTAAAGTAAGTCAAGTAAGTTTCAACGGTGTTTATGAATCACATTGATTTTTCTGGGTCTCCTGTACTGGATAATGCTACAAACATTAGGAATCTGAAAAGAGAGGCAGTAATTCCTACTGAAAAAGTGAATTGGTGGCACTTGCTTAAGAAATATAAGGAGTTACAAAGTGTCCCTCTAATGTTCTATCTAAGCAAGGTAACAAAATCAATGGACGTGAACTTCTCCTAACACAGATAAATCGAGTTCAGACTGCAACCCAAAATACTGCTATGCCATGGAAGAGACTTTCACTTTGAGGGCCACAGTTCCCAGCCACAGGTCTTACATCTGGAATAAAAAAACCAAAAGCTTTAATTCCATTAGACCTGAAACGGCCCAGATCTTACAGCTGTAAAACATTTCTAGCCCTCAAAATAGTGTGGGGAAAGATAATAGAGGTTGGTCCTTCGTTGCCATCATGCAGAGTACATTTCTGGAGCGCACATAACATGTTCCATGCAGTGCAGACAGTCAAACCCTGGCAGCAGACTAGGGTTTGCCTGAATGCTCGGGATGGCCTCTACTACTCTGAGCCAGGGCAGTGTAACTCCAAACAGAGGGTCATTCAAACATTATAACATGGGCAATGGAATATAGAAAGGCTAGTAATGACACTCCAGTAGTGCAAAATCAACCACACCTGCAGTTACAGCTCGTAATTAGACAAAAGATGGAGTATGTTAGCCCTGAGAAATAAAGATGCACAGCATTTTAACAGTGGAGTCATTGATGTGAGTCACATTAAAACATAGTTCCCTGCACGTTTCCTGGGTGCACACTCAGCAAAAGTTGGTTCCATCAAAAGACTGGATCAACTTCGTGCAAATAAAATAAAACTAGAATGTGTGCACGGGAGTATCAATCCTCATCTTAACTCCCCTTCTAGCATCACACTTCCTGCTTATCATCATTAAATGCTAATTAATCTTAAAGTGTGGTCTTCTATTTCTTCTGGGAAATGAGGAAATGTGGGAAGAGGAAGCTGCTCAGACCTGTGCCGGCTATGGGTGTGCACTCAGCCACAACCTGTCTGCCAGCAGCTCCTCCTCAGAAGCTCCTCAGCCTCCACTTTGTTGGGAACTGGGAAAGAAAATCATCTTCCCATCTCAAACTTCCCCCTCTCCCTCTTGATTTCCCATCCCAATACTGGGACCTCCCTGCTGTGTTCACAAGGAACCCGTAAGTTTCAACTTAATCCCTTTGTTCTAGACATCATCTCTAATTCCTTTTCTCATGCTCTTTGAGTGTTTTGATCTCTGTACACTCTGTCAACCTCTCATGTAAATCAGGTGGAGGGGAATTTTCCTCCTTGAAATATGAAGGGTGCTTATGCCAACACCCTTGAGTTTGGCAGAATCTGGCCCTTAAAACACAAATCCCTGTGTCTACTTCTTCTTCTAAGCTGTTTCCACTAAAAAAAAATTCGGGATGCTCCTAGACAGCAGAGAGTTCTCTCAGAACAAGATTGGATAGGCTTGTAAAGCAGCCAAATCGTTTTTATTTAAGGCTGTCATTGCACATCCAGCATAGCAAACCAAATTCCCACAGAAGTCCAATATCCATTAATGCCAAGTTTAAGCCTTTGTAAGCTAAAAACAGTGTAATGACTTGGGAGGAATTGCACCTACCTAACGGATCCTCCACCTGGGAAGGCAAAATTCCTTCAGTGGACAGTAACAGCCCACGGGAGCACTGAGTTGAGCTGGGTCAAGGAACTGCATTTCAATGAACCTCAGGTACCTGCCTAGTCTGGTGAGAACAGAGCACTTTGAAAACTTCAGGTGTTCACACAGTAGGTTGGAACAGCCCAGATGATGGATCTGTAACTACCTGAGGATCAAAAGACCTTTTTCAAAAACCAGTGAATTGTTAAGTAAATATGTAGCAATTTTCACCTAGATGTTATTTGGACTTTGTTCCAGAATAATGGTTTAAAGCTACCTTTTTAAAGAAATAACTGCAAGAGACACCAAAACCTGAAGGATTAGCCACAGACTTTAGAGAAAAACCATCAGCAAACCAGTGCCTGATGCTAACTCCTGTTGAAACTATCAGAATTTGTAATTATGGCCAGAGCTTTTGCTCGCCCCTGTGCCCAGCTAACACTGGTAGAACTAATAGGGGCCATAGGGGAGAAGGATCTCTGGGAAATACATTAGTGGATTTCAGTCCAGCTTTCAGGGCATTGGATCATCTCACAAAATCCATCATTTGACAGCACTCAGTTTAATAGGTGGCAATTTCAAAGAGCAACCAGGGACGGAAGTGCAAAAAAACGCCCAGAAACTCCAGAAAATCACAGAATGGCTTGGGTTGGAAGGGGCCTTAAAGATCATCTCACTCATAACTATATGTTATTTTTCTATAACACAGGAGAGCAAATTCAGACCAGTGCATGAATGGACCACCCCAGGCAGCCTAAGCCAGGAAAATCCCAGCTCGCTTGCTCTGTATTTGTAATGTAGCTGGCAAAGACACTCAAAGACGAGTTCTGGGGAAAGTCTATTCTGCCACCCTGAATGGCAAAACATCAGCTACTACTGCCTTCACTGTTTGCATTCCCTCATGGTCTGGGAGTCCTGGAAGAGAATCTCATGAAGCCAAACCCTAAATACACACAGGACAAGGACAGATCCAAGGGGCTTAAAGTTCAGCACATTTAGGAGACTGACTTTAAGAAAATGCGAGAGAAAAAAAAGATAAAATAACCAACTATAGCCAAAACTTTTTAACCAAGAGGCCTGAACTTAAATCCAGATTTAGTCTCATAAATAAAAATGATCTATCTAAAGGTGCCAGAAATAGGACTTCATACTGAAGGCCTCATAAGCCCTCAGACTTAAAAACTCACAAATGCAAACAAAATCAGACTCCCAGCCCAGGATCCAGACTGAGCTCAGACTCTATTCTAAAACAGGTCTCTGACCTTTCCTCCTACCTCAGGCATAAATTAGAGCTCAGTGCTGGCCTAGATTTCAACTCAAGTTCCACCAGTTTTATGAATTTACACCCAAGTCTCAACATCAGTGCCCAGGATCTGCTGGTGACTCCCCTCTTCATTCACCAGTGCCAGGCTCTGTGTGTGTGTGTTTGCACACACACATGGGGGGAGAAGGGACCAATCTCCACTGTCAAAAAAAATCAGCTGAATGCTGCACTCCCACACTGGGTTTGGCATACAAAAGTCACACGCTTTTCACAATCCTCAGTTATATTATTCATGCAGAATGCACTCAGCTTTCTATTGTTCCTGCTCTCATTGTTTATAAATGAGTCTTTGCTTCATCTGGGGATGGAAGTTCCTCCAAGTTTCCTTTAGTAAAAGTACTTCTGTAATGAGGTGCCGTGCTAGCACTCAGAGGGTTAAAGAAGTTTCTGGAAATGTTTGTGCTTCTGGGAAACAAAAACAGTATTTGCTTTCATTATTGAAGGAAAAATGAACAACTGGAGCTCACTGATTTGTTCTGGTCACTCTGACACACAGGTTCCTAAATTCTTTCCTAAGTGTTTCAGAAAATAATTATGTTCCTCATTTTGTTTTCTGTTAGCCCAGCATTTGTGAAGGGAATTTCTGAACATGTAAAGACTCTTGCTTTTACACCTCACTTAAATATTCCCACCACTACCACATTAAAAATAAAAAAATTAACCCCAGGGCAGGCTGTCACCTGACATACTGAAACCAGAAAACTGGAGTCAAATTCATCCAGCCAGCTGTATTTTGGAGTGAAAGGAAACTTCTTCTCAGAACTAAGGACTCAAGAAATGTAATAGTTTGCCAGTTAATGGAAATGCATTTGATTTCACTAATGTTAAGCAAAGAAACAATTCAATCTCTTTCAAAAACCACCTCCTGTCTACTTGCAAATATCAGCGGACTTCATTAAATGAATGGGTTTTGTCTTTTTAATATCAACCCCTAATATATCAGCTGTTAACAGAAGTTTAATGAAGCCATCCCCAAGAGCAGCATCTCTAAGCCAACAATCTCCATCCTCTCTGGGTTTTTCCCAACACTCTGGACTGCCTTCCTCCTCCCTCTCCCTTTCTCACCTGCTTTTCTCCCTCTGGTCAGGTTCTGATTTTTATCACACCAGTGCAAATGCTGGGTAAGTCCAGTGAACTCCAGGGAAATATATTTCTGGATTTACACCTGCCTAGCCAGCAGAAAATGTAAATTGAACTGAATAGTATTGAATTAAAGGCATTTTCCCCCTTTAATTTATGAGGAAAAAAATAACGAAGTCTAGATTGTATTGCTCAGACACATCTTCTATAGTATCACATTCCTCCACAGACCCTGTTGAAAAAAGCTACTCACACACTTTTTCACTCAAAACATACAAGCAGAACTTGGTCTGCAATTAGTAGTGGGGAGAACAAAAAAGTATTTCTTTCAACAAAGATAAGCCCTGTAGGTCATTTGAAGGAGGGAGCGTAGTGCAGTATTTCAACTGGCTTTAAAACAACACTTATTTTTTTACGCATTTGCAGCTCAAGCGCCAGGTTTCGTCTAAGAAGACAGAAAAAAAGACTGCAAATGCTTCTGTCACTGCGACATGCCCATTAGTTTTGGGGTGGTGAAAGATGACATATTAAAACAACCCCGTGTAACATGGAGAGTAAGGAAGTTCCAAATCTGGGAACTCGGTGTGTGCAACGAGTGCAAAACATCCAGGGAAAAAAAAAGTGAACTGGAAAAAAAAACCCAAAAACCTTGGCTTGTTTTTCATTTTAATCCACGCCTATTCAAAACAGTCATATCTGAATTTCTAAGAGCAAGCAAAATCACTATGCATTTACCATGCTAAATGCCTTTTTCATCAACCAACAAAACAGAGCAGATACAAATGAACCAATCAGGGGTTTCGAGTGAGCTATCAGTGTTAGAAAAGCTACTCTGCACATTCCAGTTGAGTCACCACAGAGAAATAGGAGAGGGGAAAAAAAAAAAAAGAGGAAGGAATAAAAAGGGGGGGAGATAAATTACTGTGTGCAACTCCATCTGCAAACTGCTTCTCCCGCACTGGTATGTAATAAAATGTGTTGCTAAGATACAAGCTGCTAAAGAAGTTCATTAAAGGACACTTTAAACAAAGCTGCCAGACTCTTTTCCCTTTAAAGACTGCTTATTTGGTTCTGTCCCTTGTGTTTATAATTAGATCCTCTATATGAGAGATTGTGCTCCATTCAAGCCCACTCAGCAAAGAATGTTAATAAAATAACGTAAATAAGGCACTGGCTTAGGTTGTATATATTTATGGGCTACAGAGCTGTTGACAGAAATACATCTGGATTACAACTCGTGTTTTTAAATGCAAAATAAATGCTTTTCCACGGAGTTTCTCCCCAGGCTGGAGAGCAGAAACGTCAGCTTCTGCACCCAGCACTCTGACCTAACTTTTAGAAAATACTTTCAGGCACAGAAAACTGGCTTCCTGCCTAAAGTTTGGAGTTTCTGAGGTGCCTCTCATATAGGCTTTTATATGTGAGTCTTTGTTATCTACATTGAAATAAAGGACAACATTGCTTACATCTTTCTCCTGGCAATCTTTCTCTTTTTCCATCTGTATACAAGTTGCTAGATGTATGGTAGCGATTTGTAGAATTTCCTTGATCTTAATTATATTCAAAAGTAGGTCTATTTTGTCACATTTTACTGCCAGGGAAGATACATTACCAAATAGGCCTTTATCTGACCTTACAGAAAATACTTTTAGTCTCTGTAGTAACATTTCCATGGTAAGTGTATTTTAGCTTTTGTTTTGACTGAAGGGAAGAGAATGGGCAAGGCTTACTTTGCTTTCACTCACTGTGGGGAAATGATATCTAAAGAAATAATTCCAGCATTTATCTGTTTGGCACTTAATAACACACAAGCTGCATAAATCACAGATGAGAGTTAGTATCAGTGATTATATAGGAAATGTTACTTGTCACTTTGTAACCTGCATCTCATAATAAATTCTGTATCACGGTCCCCAGTATGTATATATTTTTAATTACATTTTCAGGCTCATTTACATGCGCATATTGGCTTTCTGCCTGAATGATATCAAAGAGAAAGACCTTATGCTCACACCCAACCACACACACACACACAAGCACATTTATACACAGAGACACTCCAGTCTGTACGTTTCTGAGAATGGAGGCTTCTCTTGTCTTTCTCATTCTTAGAGAAGCTTTGATTCACCAGTAAATCTTTAGGCAATCTTAGCTGATTCAAAGCGCTTCAGAGAAACACAGCATTACAGAAAACGCAGGTTAATCTCTGCTGCATGTCAAAAGTATCAATGATTCTCACTTGACTCACTTAATCAGAATGTAATACACAATTTCACTTTCTGTAACCCAGTACGATTGGTCATCGATAGCTGAGTTTGCGCAGAGGCAATTCCCCTGCTCCTCTCTGGGTAAGAGGTGAGCTCCACGACGGAGTACCAACAGGATCAACTTAAATCAATGGGGGAACGAAAATAACTTATTCACTACACAGATTTAGCTTCTATTTCAAGACCAATTGTGTGCTCCTCTCGATTAAACACCAGCAATCAGACCAGCCTTCCCGTGAACAGACTGTTCTGGCCACAGCCTTAACACCCAGGCTCTTAAAACTGAATTACAACTCTGAAAACGAGATTGCCTCTCAAAAGCCTTAAATTAACACCACCCATCACATCTACTGAGTTCTCAGGCACTTATTGTTTTGCTTTGACTGCGGCCACACTTAGAGTCAGGTCTCTGGTTTACTTTCCTTCACTCAAAGGGTTGGTCTGTAGTTTAAAACTACATATATCGAACTTCTCCGCGGGTTAAAAAAAGAAAATATACCCTCAGTTTCCCACTGTCTCTGTCTATTAAGCAGAAGGGTCTGGCTGCACATGTGCAAAAAGCCCTGTGGTACATATTAGATTTCAGCAGAGGCTCTCTATTGGCAGTTGCAGGTTGGAGCGAGAACTCAGCCGCATCAGCAATTTCATACGACACTCTGGAAATTGCTACTACATAACAATAAGCAGCTGATTCAAAAAAGAGAGGGGTGGGGGGAGAAAGCGTGTTTAAGGAGGTACACTTTGGCTCAAGAAGAACAATTCTCAATTAAACAAGTAGTACCACCTTAAGTTAAAGAAAAAAAAGTGAAATATATTTGTATATATGTATATAAAAGTACATGTCTATCCACACATATAAGGGCAGTGTGTGATGAGGATTGGACAGACCAGATATGACTCTGTTATGTTGCAATAACTGTCTACTTTAATGGCAGAATGACAAATTTGCATTACAATTAGTCCAATTCTTTTTTTTTTTCCTTCATCCTTCTTTGTTCTTATCTTAAACTTGCAGCCCATTTCCATAGTTCCCTTACCTCCAACTGCTCTGTGTGTACCAACTGCCCTCCTCAACACCGTGGCCACACAGACACCATTTACCACGGCCTTGTCTTATTGATTTGCAAACTTCTCCCCTTTAACTCCATCGATTGGAAATTGAGTTGATGCTTCACAGTTTGTTTGGGGGGCAGAGGGGAGAGGGAGGTATCATTTCATAATCAAGTACAAAAATACTGCATACTTTATCTTTGATCACACAGAGAAAAGCATAGAGGGAAAAGTTAAAAGTAACTCTGTATGAACGTGTCTTTATACGCCTTCACGCTTTCAACTTGAAAATCAAATCGGGAATGAGATGAAAAGGGATTTTCTCTACTTGATCATACCAGAATTGTTTAGACTGATGCAGCATCCCATTGGAAATGTGGTTTAAAACCACCATTCACTGCCCTGTCTCTGGCATCATGCTATGGAAAGGAGACATTCCCATTTTCTTCCACAAATACAGTGGGTCTGTGGACCAGTTCCTGTAACAAAGGGAACTGGTTTACACATCTGCCAAGATACACTGCTCTGGATGAGCTGCACACATGGCAACAACCAGTGGGGAATGTGTCCCCTCAACCCAGAGCTCCTGACAAAGCCTGCTGCAGAAACACCACTTCCAACTAAATACACCAAATTCCGACTCCAAGATGCGCGGTTCCTACACAGAATTTAAGTTGCCCTGAAAGGATCTCCCTACCAAAGCATCTGAGCAAATACCTGTTTGCTGCAAGTGCAAATTAGGTATTTTACAACGTGTAACAGGTAGCAAGTGCCGTTAGTGTGAAAGCAGAAGTGAAATAAAAAGGTATTGTTGGCATAATTCCTTTTTCTGAATAGACAAAGGCGTTGTAAGGAAAAAATTGCTAAATCACAGGGATAATCATCATAGCCAGCTCCTCTAATGAGGCATCATGGGATTACTGGAGTTATTATAAGAGTCATCTTATTGAAGAAATTCAAAGTTAATTGAAATCAATTGTACTGTTCTGACAGCAGGTGTTTTAAGTGGCTAAAATATCAAAGTGAGCCCTTTAAAATGGTTAGAATGAACGTAACATTCACTTTTCAAGTTAGCCCTGCCAAGTGATTCACTGCACAAGTACAGAAAAGTGTACACTCAAAGAAAAACGCTGGAATGAAATCGCATTTCCCGTGCCAGTCCAGCAGCTCCCAAACAAAAGGGGGTTCTAACCCCCTCCAGTACACATTTTCACTATGGATGTGCAGTTTCCACGAATCTTAAAAGGGCAACCTAATGGAAGGCAGAAAGCCATATTTCCATTGTGTTCCACCTCCATGAAAATGTCCTTTATTACCCTTTCTCCTCAGTAGGAACAGGGATCTCAATATGGTGTTAGTGAAAGCACAGACAGAATGCTGGGATTGCCATTACTCAAACTATATTCCTGATATTCCTGAGTTTCTCCTCTAAGGAGCCAAAGGTGAATTCCTGCCTAGTTTTGTCACTTTTCCTACAGATGGCAAAGCAACCAATAAATTGCCAGCTGATTGTGCAATTAAAAAAAAAAAAAAAAAAGACAGAAAAAAAGGAACTGGAGCTTTCTGAATCACAATCCAGAACTAATCTTTACTCTGACCCAGCGAGTTCATGTCATTCCGCAGTTGTTCAGGACCCCCAGACAAGTCAGTGGGACCTCAATGTGCAAAGTCAAGCTTATATTTACTACCTGTTGTCTTTGTGTTTAAAGACTCGACGCGGAAACTGAAAAGCGTAATACTCCACCTGAGAGCCCATCACCCACAGCCACCCACGGGCGGAATTCTTGCCACAGCTCTCGGGAGCGCTGTGCACACCTTGGGACAGAGTTTGACCTCGGGTTCAACTCCATCTGCAAATGCCTTTCAGATTTTGCCCCGGTTTTCACTGAGGCTTACAAACCTCATTTTACCTTTCCCGTTTGGAAGGTACCCAGCCATATGAAATCCTGAGCTTTGGCAAATGTCAATAATTTACCCTTTAACACGTGTAAACAATGCTGCCATTTCCCGGCACAGCAGAGCAGGAATTTCAACAAACCAAAGCCCAGCGTCCTCCTCTTCCCCAAAACAAAGAGCTCGCACCAGTATGACCAGGCATCTTGAGCTAAACCTTTGCCAACAACTTGCACAAGAACTATACTTCAGTTTTAAGAAGTCTAGCACTTTCCACAAACAGGCTTTGCCGGTGATCACCACAGGCAAAATACAGTCAGCGATTTAATTTCAGATATACCACCCCTCAAAAAAAAAAAAAAGAAAAAAAAAAGTCAAACCAGCAATAACACAGGCTGGGAGAGTCTGCCTGAAACTAATGTTGATTTTCTGCATAGATAGTAAATTACAGTAAAGAAATGAGGCAGTGCACAAGTGAATGGCATATACATAATGTCTTTCAGGAAGACATATTTTTATTACCACGCTCCAGGACAGGCTGGCTGAATTCAGAGTTCATCACGGGCGAAAATATAGTGGCCCACACACGCTCATTGTTTATTTTTAAGACCTGGCTTGCCACCTAACACTTATGTACGTAACAAGGAACTTACAGGTGGAGGTTAAAGGTTTGCTTATTTGTTTACCCTGGTCTATTAATTAATAAGGTAAAACTTTCTAAAATTAAAATACCCTTAATGACTCTTTAAGGACATAAAGAAAGCGAGATACACATGCAGCAGAGCACCTCTGGTGTGCTTTTAAGGCCAGTGCTGGCTCTTATGATAGCTTTTTTATTTACATATAAATGCTTGTTGCTTGACAATTTAGATAAAAATGTTACTGCTGCTCTACATGTGCTGTAGATTGAAGGTGTAAAACCACTGGACCAACTAATGGAGTCTTCACACATCATATCTTGTTAAAGAAGAGGTAACCCACTCTCAAATGTGATTACAATTAATCAAAACTACAGCATCCAAAGGATATACTTCTGACAGAAGTCTAACTTTTGCCTTTCTGAGATGGATGCCAAATTTAATACTGACTGAAGCTGTGCCCTTCCAGTAATGAAAATGATGCTCTACAGTACTTATTTGAAAACACTGAGAAAATATTACAACTATGCTTAATTCCCCATGTCTCCAAGCCGCAACACAAAAGAAACGTCCATGACTAGCCAGGGATCCTTAATTAGGTTGTAACTTTAAATCCAACTGTGCATAAATCTACTTCACACCTTCACCTCAAAAGTTGAGTTTGTCATTGTGTTCTTTCTTGTGTTTATTTGTAACTTTCAAGAAAAGGAAATATTGCCACAAATGCCAATGGCTACAATGGAAAAGTGATGAATAGGGGCACTGAGAGATAACACTCACTCCTGCTGTATTTCTAACAGATGTGGATGATGTGGATCCATTCATTTTACTATCTGTTTCATCATCCACAGGTGGAGTTTAATTGAAATGCAATTTTAGGGTCTTCTGTATTCAGTGCATGCACAATCAAAGGTATACATTATTGAATTATGAATTAGTTGTGCCTAAACAAATCTTCGGGGGGGCAGGGGGGGGACGTAAATACATATGTAAAAATAACCTCCCTACTTACACTGCCTGCTTAAGTTTACATTGGTGTTTTCAGACGGCCACAAAATCACCAGTAGCCCAGTTATTGCCTCAGGAGCCTCCAGTGCAGCTTCTCCACACCCTTCAAGGACCCAGAGTTCATTTGTAAGCCATTACCTAAGGAGCAACTGCTAATTCCAGCAAGTCTGCAAAGTCACACCATGGGTTTGCCACTCGGTCACAGGCTGAGACCTCCAAACTCATTTCACTTGTGACCTGAGAAAGATTCCAGTGTAGACCGCTGGAGGTGGCAGCTGGAGCACGAGGACACCACACCACCAGCCAGCCTCTTAGTATGAGCTCTTGTTGCACAGGATGTTGGAATCAGTAAAAGAAATCTAGGCATTTGCCTAAAAATAGCAGGTTTCCTGCTAGGCCAAATTTGCTGTTTTCAGAATTTAAGTATTTTATGTTTAATTACTTCACGGTCTATAGATTTATTTACAAGATTATGAGGAGAGCAAGTCATAAATATACGACATTGTTTACCAGTTAGTTTGGATTATACACAAATATGCTGCACAAGCTTAGCAAAAGCCTTTTTCCCTGAGCTGAATCAGAACATTCAAACTGTATTTTCAAATGTGTCTCTCTGCCTTATCTAAATTCCAACATGACACATAATAAATAGCTTCTCATTTACTATGATCATAAAAATTTAAACAGCCTTGAAATAGTTGCTACAATACAGGGGGAAAATGATCAAATGTATGTTCTAAATACCCACTTAGAACAGTAAAACTATTTCCATATTGAAGAAAGAACACATAAAGATGCATTGTTGCAGTAAAGGCTGTTACCTTGTTTAAAAAAAAAACCCTTCTACTCAGTATAGCAGTATTAGAGTCAACAACTTGCTGTTTTACACTGCAAAAAAGGGACTAACAGCCCTTAGCTATCATGTAGTGTCAGATTTGCTTTAAAAAAGAAAGTATCTGATTTGATTCTATACAGTGATTAAACATCTTTGTGCTCTGCTGAGTAGGGTATTCTCTCCCCTCCCCCCTCCAAAAATGGCATCAAAGCAATCAAAATGGTAATGTTGAGCATGAATGGGGCCCCATCCCCCACCGGCAAACTCCGCAGACTTTTCTCCATGTTAGGAGGAACCAACACCCCTTCCTCACAAAATGGAAGCTTCCACTACCAAACTGAGAGTGCTGACAAATTCTGATTACAATAAACTGGGAGGAAAAAAGGGTGGCGTGCAGCCACCATCGCCCGCGGGCACGGCTCGCACGGGCACGGAGCACTTTGCAACTTCCACCGCAACTCCGGCAAAACAAAACACAACACACACCGACAAAAGGAAGGGGGGGGGGGGGGATGAAAGAGGGAGAAAAAAAAAAAATAAAAAAAAAATCA
>VZRE01008520.1:5434-37541 GCA_013396775.1 Cephalopterus ornatus | reverse complement strand
GCCAGGGAAGGTTGTGGAACAGAGTATCTTGATTGTGATCACATGGCAAATGCAGGACAGCCAGATCAAGCCCAGACAGGGATTAGGAAAGGCAGGTCCTGCTTGACCAACCTGATTTCCTTCTAGGACAGGGTGACCTGTTTAGTGGATGAGTAGAAGGCTGTGGATGTTGTCTACCTGGACTTACAGTAAAGCCTTTGATACTATCTCCCACAGCATTCTCCTGGAGAAGCTGGTATCCCATGGCTTGGACAGCTGTTCGCTGGGTTAAAAACTGGCTGGATGGCTGGACCCAGAGAGTGGTGGTGAATGGAGTTACACCCAGCTGATGGCTGGCTACCAGTGGTGTTCCCCAGGGCTTGGTAGTGGGGCCAGTTCTGTTTCATATCTTTATGGATGATCTGGATGAGGGGCTTGAGGGCACCCTCTGTAAGTTCAAAGAAAACACCAAGTTGGGCGGGAGTGTTGATCCACTGGAGGGTGGGAAGGCTCTGCAAGTTGGATATCAGGAAGAATTTCTTCACTGAAAGGGTGGTCAGGCATTGGAACAGGCTGCCCAGGGAAGTGGTGGAGCCACCCTCCCTGACNTGGTGGAGCCACCATCCCTGACTGTGTTCATAGCACTTTGTGCTATGGTTTAGTTGACGTGGTGGTGTTTGTGGACTCTATGTTTTGGAAGTCTTTTCCAACCTCAGTGATTCTATCATTTTTTACTGCCTGTCATGCAGAACTGATGTGTTTTTACTTATGGAATTATCCCTTCAGAACTTTGATATTTCCTATCCAGTGTATTAATCTTTTGCTTAAAAGTAAAATTACCTTTGGACAGAATTATTGCCTAGATAGTTTGAACTTAACACATGGAATCTCTGTGTTGTCAAATGGATATATGATTAGAAGTGGGTGTAAAGCTTCTACTGATGGCAGAATTCTGTTGCATAAAGAGCTTTTAAACCAGACTGGGCTTTGTTTTTAAACAAACATGATTTTGACTCAATAGAGGGACTGCTTTTATGAATTCTTAACCTTGGGCAACTTCAGGAATCTGAAGCTGTCTCAGGAACATGACAAAAAGTTGCATGCGCTGGGGAGTCCCGTATTTTGTATAACCTTTTTTGTTCAACTGTGTAATGGGTGCAGTGAGCCTCCCTTGTTTTTGAAGGAGGTAGGTGTTAAGAGCTGATAAAAACAAGGAGCACAGCAAGAAGGAAATAAGAATAGGGAATAGGTTTTGAAAGTGAGGAAAAATTTGTAAAATTTAATAGGGTGTCAGATGCAAAACAAGTAGTGTGTTCAAAGTAAACTCTGACTTTTCCCCACTTTTTGCCCAATTACTGTTATGGGATTACACTTCAAGCACCATGTGTTTTCATGTATTTCCTATGGGTGTAAGGTAGTTTTCCTTAAATCCTTTGTCAGTTACGGAGTATGTCAGTACTGATTTTCATCATCCTCCAGTGCTTGCTGTCTATTACATACTCAGGGGTATGCCAAGCATTTGATAGAGATTTCTGTTCTCATAGCTAAATGAAAGTTTAAGGATTTAAGGATTGAGTGGAAGAGGAAAAAATATTTGTCCCTGTGTAGCAGTGACAAGATAAATGCTAACTGCACTAGGTGAACAAGAGATTTAATGATCTTTTTGTGATTTGCAGGAGCACTTGTTTTAGTAGTTTTTCTTCTTAGTGAAGAACCTGCTGATAAAATATGTTCTCTGTTAACATAAAGCTTTTTGTAGTCCATTGCTTCCAGAGAAAGTAACAACCTTACCTGCATATTTACTTTGAATCCTGGGGTTTCCTGATATGAAAATGTTTATTCTGATTAAGCAAAGCATAGGTTCCTCAAGTCCACAGCCAAAGCTGGCTCAGACTTGCAAGAATTATCTTTCTGCAAAGGTGAAAAAACCCCAACCCTTTGCTGTTTAATGATGATCTCCCTTTCAAAGTCTGATTGTGGTCTTTAGCGCAAGTTTCTTCAGCCTAACAGTGATGGTGGATGTGATTTTTCCGCTTCTACAGAGGTGATATTAATATAGTACTCAACTGTCTTAAATAGATTAAAAATAAAACCAAGGCAAGGAATAGAGTAATAGGCAATCATACTTTCCCTGCCGTTTTGAAAGATAAGTAAAATATTGCCAAAATGCCTGTCAGTTGTGAACGCAGTATGTGTTTAGTCCTCCTTGCTCCCTCCCGCTGTTGAGACTTGCTGGGTTATCCTTGCGTGCTCAGTCTAGGCGTGGGCTTTCTCTCCACCTAGTGGGCGCTCCACGGGAGAGCCGGTCCTCAGGCTCCTGCAGAGGGTTTCCCTGCTGCCTCCTGGCTCGTCTGCCATAGGTAGCACTTGTGCATTGACTCTGGCAGCACTCCCTTTTGGATATTATACATAGCGGTGATGTAATAATATTTAATATAACTATTATGCAATTTTGTATAACTACTAAAAGACAAGTGCTTTCAGTTGGGATCAGAACTGTTCCTATTTTTAAAGGCACAGTTGTACAGTTGAGGCAGTATGTAGTGGAGTGAATTCATTTTTTAAAATCTATGACTACTCCCACTAGCTTTCAAAGCACGAAAGCAAGTAAGAACACTTCCTTCAGTGCATTGGGAGCTTAGACTGGAACATCAGTGCTTTTTCTGACAGTGTCTAATAGCAGAATCGAGTTTATTAGTTCTTATATAGCAATACAGATCTTACTTATCCCTCTACTAACAAGTTAGATTCGTGGGAGGGACATATGTTGCCCTCTCCCAGTCTTGCTATAGTCTTGTGACCCAGCAGTACCAGCTGCTTTATGCTATTACTACATGTACAGTTATTGTCAGCTTGGGTTTTGGTACTTTTGCTCAGTGAAGGGTTTTATTTTGCACAGTGTCACTTTGACATGGTGGTTCCCAAGTCTGAGGAGTAAGACAGTCATGGCATCTCCTGGCTGTGCTTCATTTTGCTTTTAGGTTTGATAAGTGAGTATAGCAATTACAGTAATCTTAAGGCTAATTTTTTAGTTGTCTTATTATACTTACTTTTCAGCTCAGAATTCCTGGGGTTTCCTCCTGTGCACGTAGTATGTTTATTTACTATGGAGTTGCAACACTTATTACTGTTGGAGGAAAGTTATGTCTAAAAGTCTTTCCTTGGTTTTGCACTTGCAGAAGACATCATATTAGAAGCTTTTTCCTTTCTGTGTAGTCTTCTGCACTGTGCTTGGCAGGACTGTGGGTAGGAAATCATCATACAGCAGCTCATATTGTGAAATTCCTGTTTCTGCCTTCCTGCGAACTACCACCTTGTTTGTGAAACCTTGGATTTCCATTGTCAGCAGCTTAAGAACAATTGAAAAATCAGACCTACAGTCACGGGATAATTATATCTTTTACTTCAGGGCTCAGAAATGTGTCCTGTACAGGCTTACCTGTAGTGTGTCTGTGGTGGTATTACTGTGCAGCCATCTGCTGGGTAGCCCTACCTTGGCTCATCCTGGCACTCACTAACTCTTCTTTCTGAAGCATTTGCTGCAGGTCTAAAAGTTACCTTTGGGACATAGTTGTTTTACAGAGTTTGACTGCTTATTTGCCACCCCGTCTTTCATAGTACCTTCCAGCTTTCTGGTTTTGTGTTATTACTTTTTTCTATTCTGTTTTTTTACTAAGATATTGTGGCTTGATCTCTTGGATGTGTGAATGGGATTTTTCACAAATACTACGGAGAATGAAATTAGACTCACAGTGTCCTAATATCTGTTTCCACCTCCTAGAGTGAGCTGTATGCCTTAGCAGGAGGAGCTGCCTGCTGCATGTGTTATGTAAAATAATAAATAATTTATAATGCTAACTGAATACATCTGCCTTGGTGGATAAATGTACACTGAAGTGCTTCACAGGCACTAAATTGAGGCATAATCAAAATAATTCCTTGAAGACCTGAAAATAATTTGCTTTATTTGATTTTAAGTGGGAGAACTTTCCTTTAAGTCTGTGCTTTACTTGAGAGTATTATTTTCCACTCAAGGAAATTTCTACATGGTGGATCATTGTGAGCAATAACGGAGATCTGCAATATGATTCTGCCAACACTTAGCTTTTTTTACTGAAAGCAGCTTTTCTGACGCACTGCCTTGCTGATACTACCGTCTGCTCCAGTTAAAGGATCACATGAAGCTTTGGATCATGTGGCTCTTTCCTCTTGTCCATCGTAACAAAAGGATTAATGGATTTCGCTCATTGCCGTAGAAAGCTGAAGGTGTTGCAATATACTGTCAAATGACAGTTTTAGTGTAGCTTTGAAGCTGTGATGTATGCATGGAATTTCAAAGAACTGCATCTTTTTACTGAGCATGGCAATTTACCGTTAGTGCTTGCTGGTATGAATTGATACAACTTCTACAAATAATTTTTTTTTCAAGCAGAGACTGTTGGTTTCTATGATATGAACTCTACCTGCTTTTCCAGTTTTTATCTTAAATTAAAAATTGTGTAAAGAGAAGAAGCTTCTGTCTACATTCCTCTTCTCAATGTAATTGATTATTTCTGCAGTGAATAGTTAATGATGATCTGCTTTGCAAGACATAAATGCGGCAGTGACCTGCTCTCGTTTAGATGTTGCGGTAGTAGAATGGTGGGGCTTTGCATGATTCATGCTTTCTTTGTTTGTGTTAATCTGCTTGCTTGTGTCTGCTGTGAGCAGGATGGCTTGTCTGTGCATCATTACAAATGAATACTTATTTTCTGGTTGTTTTGACAAATAAGTATTCTTGATGTAATTTTATTTTTTTCCTCTTGGCTATTCAGACATAATTGTCTTGAGACAGTTTTGTGAACGTGGTCTGTAAATGCACATGCTTTCGATTAATGTGTGCTTTTTGGTCTGCTGTTAACGCCTGCTGAATTTGCTTCTTGATTGCGAAAACAAATAGTTAATTATGTAGCACCTTTTTATTGGTAGGGTTTGCAAGCTGATAGCTGTATCTAGATGATAATCATGCGTGATGTTTTGTGTACAATTCTGAAGCGTGGATAAACTGTTTAGTGGAATTAATAATCACAAGCAAAAATGACAGACAAATAAATATCCTTCTGAAAAGGTACCTTAAAAAAAAAACGAGCTTACATATTGATATGGAAAGAAGGTTTTTTCCTTTCACCTTCTGCTTTTATTTTATGAACTAAAGTAACTGAGCATTGATTGTATGCATAGTAGTGTAAGAAAATGAGTTAATTCGAATGTGGAATATAAGCCATCAGATTTTCTACTTCTAAGATTACATCTATTCTTGGGAGGTTCTAGAGCATTACTATTAAGATGTGGCTTTGATTAAATCTTCAAATACAGAAATCTGGGAATTTCACTTCTAAGCTTAAATCCAGGTTTTCTGTAGGTCTTTCTCACTTAAAGGAGAAGATGATCAGAAAATGTTTGCTGTCCTCAGTTAAAATTCTCTAACCTCAATGAAGTGAATATTTTGGCTACACTTTAAAATTGATCTGTTCCCTAAGCCATATCCTGTTGAAATAAAATTTTATCTTCTTTCCTAGTGTGTACAGCTTACAGAAAAAATTAAATTAATTTCCACTCTCAAACTGACTATAATAAAAGCATATTCAGGGTCATCTTAATATTTGTAGTATATGCTTAAATCAACACTGAAGTTACTGGAAATACAGTGACTTTTTTATATTTGCATTTAAAATATTTTGAAAGACATGCTTCAAAATGTTGGGTGACTCTTGTAAAATATTCTTATAAGGTTTATGCTTATAAAACACTTTTGAATCAAAGCAGTTGTATGCCCAAGCTCTTATTTCTCAGACATACATACTTTGTCCCACTTTATCCAAATCCTTTTTTAACCAACATTTCAAACAACTTTTTGTGCTTTCCTCTTGCTTTTTTTAAGTTGATTTGCATCTTAATTTATCAGCACTCTCCTGCCTTCCCAAAGCCTATGCAGTTTCCAATTTTTCCATAAAATGTAAAACATCTGGAATTTCATCACTGCTCCTTGTTTGTTCTGTACCATTTGTTTTGTCTCCCCTTTTCCCTGCCCCATCTGAATTTCTGTCCTACTGCAGAACTTATTTCTGTCAAAAGTCTTTCATAATGTTGTCACCGTCTACTTGATCAAACTCCTCTAATAACAGTATTTCATATATTATTCTGAACCATGTTTATTGCTTACATTATCTTTCAGGATTTTTCCTCTGCTTTGCCATGCACAGGTCATTCACATTAACATGTAGGGAAATGTATTTTCCTCTGGTTCCTTGGTATCCAATTCTGTTTGATTTCTGAGGAAATTTGTCAGACTCTATATTTTTAGATCTTGTAAATGTCATTTTAATCAAGATACGTTTTTTTCTTTTCATTATTTAATTAGTCACTCCTCTCTTACACTTAGTATCTCACCTTGTTTTATGTTGACTTTTGTTTTCAGTAGAAAAATAATTTCAATCTAGTATAAATAATTTTGTTATTTTTATCTTCCTGTTCCAGAGAAGCCTGGAACAGGAAGAAAACTTGATAGCAGTAATTGTTTCATTTTCTATGACCTCTATTTTGTTACTTTTAAAAAGAAAATGGTACTGTTTTTGTGATTGGAAAGATTAACTGAGGCTGATTGTCTTGACTGAACCACGTTAATCCCCCACTTAATTGTAGAGTAATATAGATTTTTGAATAGGCTGTGTGAAAATTACTTGGTAGGAATTACATAAACCAAAATAATGGAACATGGTCCTTTTCTTGAACCCTTAAATATATGCATTGTTCTTTTGGGGGCCCATAATCAGTTGTAGGTAGGAAATTTTTTACAAATCATTAAGATAACAAAAAACTTTACAGATGCTGCATCAACGTCTTAGATGCAGTCACAATTTGAGTTACTAAAACCACTGCTCCTTCATGACAAAAACCAAATGGGAGGGTTTCAGAGGAAATCTTGCTTTTGTGATTTCTTCTTCATTAAGAGCCTCAGCACTCTAGTTTTGTGTGTGGTTTGCTTTTCAGACTGAATCTGGCTATGGATCAGAGTCAAGTTTGCGACGCCATGGCTCCATGGTGTCTCTCGTCTCTGGAGCAAGTGGATACTCTGCGACATCCACCTCTTCGTTCAAGGTTAGTGAATAAAGTTTTCTTAGTGCATAAATTGGTGCACACACACCTGGAAAACAAGTTACTTGTGAAAACTCGTTCACGTAATTATAGAAAAAATACAAAATATTTAGTTTATGTGTTAATATTTCATCAAATGATTGTGAACAGATGACACAATGAAGCTCTCTCATGCCTCTTTGCAGTTGTCTCTTTTAAACTGTAGTGTCATCTTCTAGTGGCAAGGAAATCAAAGTTATGAGCATGTTTATTAGCTTTTTCTAGTTTATTCACCAGAATAGCAGGGGCTCCAAGTGATAACAGACGCTGATTCTGTGGCTCAATAAATTTGGTATAGTACTGACTGACAAATTATGGCTCTTCTTATGTCAACTGTATGGATATTTAATGTATGAACTGAGGTGTTCTGTACTTTCAGAAGAGCAGAAGAGGAGCAACACAAGAAAGGGGAGTAGGGATCAGAACAAAGATCTTAAACTAGGGCTAACTGTTTTCAGGCAAATGGGCATAAAGTTGGTAGCATGCAAGACCACGTTTTTAATGAGCTCTTGTTGAATGCTCTGAAGTAGCAGATGCAGTCAAGAGGGAAATTGAGACCAGTGGACAAAATGAGTAAGGAATGTGGTTTCTTCTGACATTAACAGGATTTCACAAATGCTGATATCTAAAATATCCTTAGTGTACTTCAATTTCTTCACTACTGCTGCAGAAATACTTTTTTTAAATCTACGCATCAAACTATTGTTGAGTGTGTAGAAGTATTTCAGGCTTTTTTCCTTTTTCCTTTTCAGAAGGGCCATAGCTTACGTGAGAAGCTTGCAGAAATGGAAACCTTTAGAGACATCTTGTGTAGACAAGTTGATACTTTACAGAAATACTTTGATGCTTGTGCAGATGCAGTTTCCAAAGATGAACTCCAGAGGGATAAAGGTAACACTGTAACTGAAAACTCTTCCCTCCACAGAATTTGGGTTTTTACCCGATAAATCTCTTGTTATAAGTACAGTAGCGTTTGATGTCATATAAATAAAATATGTATCTTAAATTTACTCTTTAGCAAAGGGATCAATCATATATATTTCTGCATAAACAGTGTTAACTAGTTTCGCTTCAGAATTCAGATTTGCATAAAAATCTGCTTGATGTTAACCTGTAGCTGTCAACTGTATAAAAGAAGTGCACTTTTTAAGTATTTTACATTATAGAATAGCAATTGTTAACCCTTGTAAGATGAATTTAAGTTAGTTTATTGTTCTTACCTTTTATTTGGAAAAACCAGTGGGATGTTACTTCTGATAGAAACAGTACATTGTTTAAAAAAGTCAAAGGTGCTGCCTTAAGGAATGCTGCTGAGATGTATTGGCTGGAACTAGAGCACTGAATGCCTACTCAAGACCTTAGTAGACTAAGGTGTGGATGTCTAAATATCTAAATGCTCTTCATTCTTTCTTTCACTCTAAAGAACTGGAAAAGCTTTCTCACTCCCATAACACGCTCTCTCTCAAATTTAGTGGTAGAAGATGATGAAGATGATTTCCCTGTGATGCGTTCCGATGGGGATTTTTTACATAACAGTAACAGCAGTAAGGAAAAATGTAAGTGTGTCTCAATTTTTTCACTGGTGAAAATTAACATAAATGGTATGATGAAAAGGCTGATACAAGACAGGTACTTACGCTCTTTCCCAAGCAGAAAATGGTGAGAATGTTTATTTAAGTGTATGTAATAGGAAGTTCTTAGTCATATAATAATCCATTGGTTGTTTTTCATGATTCTCTTGAGTTATTCTTAATCCCACAAGCACTAATGCAAGCTTATCAAGCTGTGAGTTCCTAGTCTCTGTCTAAAGCTGTTATCACTATAAAATCCCGTTGAAACAACTGCATCATTGAGGTATTGGGAACTGAGATTTGTAACAGGTAATTGCAGTTTTTCTTGCACGTGTTACCTTGTTTAGGAGTTTGGTGGACTGCAGTGCTTTTCCAGTTAGGGATGTCCCACTATAGTTTTTCCAAACGCTATGGCTATGTAATGGTTAAGTCAGCGCTGTTACTGATTGTCATTTATTGTAATTCTAACTCTTTTTTACCATACTTTTCATTGTCATGATGACAGAATTCTGGTTTTTATTCTTATCATAAATGATAAGAATATTGTACTCATTGCATCCATGCAGCAAATGTGAAGAACTCACGCATGTCTTACTGTCTAGAAATCTGATACTTCTGGCCTGGAGGAAGTTGTGTGTGCATTTAAAGTCTACTTGTATTCTTCTTAGACCTTCTCATATTTCCTGACTGAAATATTTTAGTGTTTGCATTCTCTACATGTTGACAATTCAGTTAGTCCTAAGATATTTCTTAGACTTGATTCACAAGACTTTGAAGTTGCACTACCTCCAATTTCAAATGTGATAGAATCTCCTGGAGTACTCACCAAAAATGTTTTTAAACATGGAAATGCCTTCATCAAGGACCTGAAAAATAAAGGGCAAAATAAGCCTTTTCTGTGTCTTCTGAGTTTTTTTAATTGGCTATCGTTCCCATGTACTACATATTTCCTTGTTGTATTTAAGTGGTCTTTCTAGAGTATAGCCAAAACTTTTGTAAGGGAAGAGGAAAGGAAATGGAAGGAGCTTTCAGGATACATCCAGAATTCATCATATAGGTAGACTTTTCTATTAAGTGCTTACTCTACTGAGGTTTAATTTTAATGCTGATTTCAGAGGTTAAGTAACATATAACCCTGAAGTTTTGAAGAAGTCTTTTTTGCTTCTTTTCCCTAAAGATAGGCAAGCTTGCAATGTTCACCTGTAGGCATGCATAAAGTTCCACTAACCTTATTGTCTGTATAAAACTGTACTTTTTTTTGAGGACTGTTAAGTCAGAAAACTGAAAAAACCTTATTTAAAAAATATCAAGTAATAATTTAATTTTACTGCATGATTCATTTTGGAGATGTCTTTGTCAGACTTAATTTTTGTAGGATTATGTGGGAGTTTCAGCTTCCATTACCTTTAGAACATTTCTTCGTATCTGCATTCTTGTGGTGCATCTGCTACATATATGCATATACTATGGGGAATGTCATTAGGACAGTCTGTATTTTTAATAAATCTGAATAAATCATGAAGCCTTTGGGAACTCACATGCTTAGAAACTGATACATATTATGGATACGTGTATATAAACTCACATGCTGTAGTGACCTACAGGAAATAACTTGTGCAACCCCTTGCTTTTGGCAGAATTTCTAATTTCAATTGTTATGATTCCTGTATTCCTTTAAATTTACTTTACATCAATTATTTCTATGAAAATATTTATCTCCACGTAGCTGAGTGCTGCTAAGCTTGATTGGAAAGGAAAAATTAGAGTCTCTGCCCTTAATGGAATCATAAGTTATGCAGCGAGGGAAATAGATATGTCAAGTTGAGACAGCCATGACCACGTATTCAGACTAAGTGACAATGAAAGATTTATCTTCAGCTTTTCTAAAGCTTAGCTGCACAGCAGCTGTTAAAATGTGGTTTCTCAAATTTCAGGTTCCCTTCTAAAAGTTTCTCTCTGGTTCTGGAAGGACTGTAACAATCTTCTTAACTGTAGCTTCAAAGTGGTTACCTGTTTATTCTAGGAGTGTTCTCCAGTCAGTGCTCCAGCAAGTGAGGCACGGGTTGGACCTGTTTATTTAGTGTACTATAAGGAGGAGTGTTTAAGCCTACTGTTCATTGTGCACCAATGTAATGCTCAGATCATTAGATTTAAGACTGACCCAGGGGACCATTGTCTTTTGCTGTTTTTTCTCTGGGTGGGAGGAGAAAAGTAACATGAGTATGGACATTTATGTCCTACTCTGAAGATGATGTTTTGGATAGGGGGGCTCTTTCTTTTCTGTGTTCTCTAGGATCTTTGAGTGAAGAGCGAGGTAGAGTACTGTGAAGGTATTTAGAATTACTTTAGTGACATAAGATGTTAAGGGGGCATAAAATGGAAAAGCTAAAGGAACTTCTTTCTACTTACTATTTTTAGAGTATTTTCTGTTCCACTGAAAAACAGATTTGATCAAACAGATGATATTTGAGACATCTGGGAAAGTGTTACGCACAGAACCTTGGGAACAAGAAGGGAAAATGCCTATCCTAACAGGCACAGAGGTGTAGGAGAGAAGAGCTAAAAAGCTATTGAAGGGTAAAGCACAGTATGAAGAATTCCTTAGATGAAATGCAAGAGAAAACAAATCAGAAATAGAGCATAGATGGGATAATTAAAAAAGAACCACTTGGAACATGTTGAAATTGAAGTTAAAGTGGGAGCAAATTTATCCTGCTTTTTTCAGTTGACTTCATGCAGTTTGATCACCACAGTGCAGATGCAACAGTAAGAACAATTTCCTATTAGCCTTGACCTTGAAACACAGATCGTCCTGATGCCTTGATGTCATTCTGAAAAAATCAATATGTAACTGATATGAAGAAAAGCATAAAACAGGGATTGGAAAGATGTTTGGGCTCTCCAAATAGAAAATCTCCTGACAAGTACTTCTAATGTGCTGAAGCTCAGTTGTTGCTCAGGCGAGGGTTGAGGTCCTCTTTTGATATGTTTCAGACAGACATGTTTCCTGTGATTAGGAATGAATCGAAAATACTTGCATCCATGGCATAAGGAATCTCTGGAGTGGCCATGTTTTCAAAGAAACAGGTTTTACATCCTTCTGCAACATGTTCATTTTTGCCCATAATTGTGATGGTTGAAAGGAACTACAGGCACTGACTTTAAGTCTGCAAGCTCTCCATCTTATCACTGCTATCTGAGACTAGTTACTAAAGAATGGCTTAGAATATATGATGACTAAAACTGTATGGAAGTGTTAACAAGCTGTGGCTGAGACCTGGAAATGAGGCTGGGTTGCTGCATTTCCTTTACAATCTATGATAGAGATGTCTGAAATTATTTATATAGTGTTGCAGTTAGGGGCAGTTTCTTCAGTGTGTCTCCAAGTTTCCTACTTGAGAGAGAAAAATCTCATCTGTAAGCATTACAGCTGTGCTGGTAAGCCTGCATGTGAACACTGTCTACACCAACAGGAGAAATTATTAATATGAAACTGTCTTTTTCAGCTGTGAAATGTTATGAGCGAAGCTCTTGTGTAATTTTAATTATTTTCAGTGGAGCCACTGCATCACCACCTTGTCAGCTTTTACCACTTTCAGTCTCAGCCTCCTCTGTGTTCCCTGTGGAGGAGGAGCTGCTCTTCTCATGATCATTTCTGAAACAGTTTTTTGTTTCCCTTCATTTTTTTTTTCCCTCCAGCCCCCAGCTTCTTTACCTTTTAGAAAGTGTTCTTGTTTAATATAAAAAAAAAAAAAGCTGTATTCTACCATAGTATGTGTGCTTATTGAGGTATTTCTGGTAGCGTGTAGTCTGTAGTTACTGGTTTGAAAAACAGTTTGGCTCTTTCTGAAAGGGGTGCATAAAAAACCTCTGGAGACTTAAACCATTGCTGAAGACCCTGTGACCATTACTTTCTGTTCCCAAAGAGCAGATACTGTGTTGTGCCATTAGAGAATGGCAATAGCATTTCTCTTCCTTACAAGCACTGAACTGCTTGAAAGCCCTGCTTTGCCCTTGCAGCTGAATACTGGATAAACTTACTCAAATACTTATTTGTACTTTTAAAACTATAGCAGTGGCATGTTGACAAACTGATAGACTGGGAAAAAACTTGTATCAATGTAGGTGATAAATCCTTATATTGCTCTGTGGCATAGCAGGAGTTACTTTAACTTGCTGGGCTCTGTCAGCTTCAACTTGAGTATTACTTCTGCTTTCTAATATTTTCTGACATTCATGTGTAGTGCTTGATTTGTTACTGTGTCAACCTACATACCAGTTTGACATGTAATAGGTACTTTTTTTTTGTCACGCATTTTAAATGACTTATTTAAATATCCTTAGCAACAGATGGCCTGGTTGACAGCATGAAGTAGTTGTTGGAACTGCAAAACCCACAGTACTTGGATAATTCAACACATTTGATACTTTTTTCTTATACCTTTTTACTTTGAGGTTTTAAAATCTATAATTGCATGCTTAAAGCAACCTTGAGTGTATTACATTTTGGGTTTGATGACGTTTTGAAATTGTTCCTTTCTTAGTGCTGTATCCGTTATGTTTTAAGGTTGCTCTGTGTTAATTAGGCCCCATTTCGAGCTGTCAAACTGCTATTGTTACAAACTATTACCACTCCCTCCACCCACATGATTTGCAGAGTGCAGAGTAATACAGCATTACAAGCAGGCTTGAAATACAGTAAAGCAAGATGAAGCTGTAGGGATGGATAGCTGAACATTATTACCACTTATGATTTTTATTTTTAAATTAGGATTTATTTCTAACCAATCTATTGTCTTCAAATATAGCACATACATGTAAAGTTCTTGTTTGATTTAAAGGCTGTTATCAGAGATTCATTTATGTGTGTTTTTAGTGTTTCCACATGTGACACCCAAAGGAATTAATGGCATAGACTTTAAAGGAGAAGCTATAACTTTCAAGGCAACTACTGCTGGAATCCTTGCTACACTCTCTCATTGTATTGAACTCATGGTAAAACGTGAAGAAAGCTGGCAAAAAAGGCTAGATAAGGTAAGATCATTTTACTCTTTCTGGGAAAAGTTTTCTCTAGCTTGAAACTAAAATTTCAAATGAGCTGTTGTTAATTTTCTTTACTCCGGGAACTGCTTTTATTTTTATGTACAATATTTATTAATTTCAGGTGCTTTCATTATCACCCCTATAAAATGTTAAGGGCCTCATCCTTACTGGTGATATAGTAACACTATTCATCATAGCCTTTCTTTTCCTAGCTCTTACACAGATGGTAATCCTATATGTTTTATATCTATACAGCACTTGACATTATTTCATAGTAGTAAGCGTGTTGCTTGCAGCCTTCTAATATGGATATAATTATCCATATGTGCAAAATGATGTGCAAGTCTGTAAAATGTTTTAATGTGATAAGAGATGGAGATAATAGGACAACTAGTTGTAACTTGAAATGTCTCTTCAAGATACAGTTATTTCACTTTCCTTTGGCAGATTGAAGAGATTAAATTGTGTTTTATACTAATTGGTTAAATTATTTGTGTGTGGTGTTACAGTATCTGTTACTCTCATGGCAATGATGGTTCACACTAAGCCTACTCAGCCACTGTAACACTTCTAAAGGAACAGTGTCTTCCTGCCTGAGATTTGTTGTTGGAGGCATGGCAGGTTGTACTTCAGGCTTTAGTTTCCATAATAGTACCATCACTGGCTGGTGTGCAGCGCAGCTGTTGCTCTGTTCTTTTTTGTTTAATGTGTTTCCATGTGGTCTATTATCATGCTTCAATTTTTACTCCACTTAGTGGTACACTATTCAAAGAATGAATATACTCAGACAAAATATATCCATATTTGAATCCTGTATTGTCTTTGTCCATATGCCAAAGGCCTGGCCCTGTCTAACTGTATTGTGACTTCTGTCAACAGTGGGTTACTGTTTCACCTAAGTAGTTGGAGGAATTGCAGTAGGTCCAGGCCTTGAAGCTTGTTCATAGGATCAGGGGGTACTTCAGGTTGGACTAGGGAGCTCAAGAGGTTTCACTCTCTTTAACTTTCTGCTTAAAGGAAGGACAGTTTGAGGTCAGATCAAGTTGCTCAGGGTTTTATCAAGTCTGGTTTCAGGTCTCCAAGGCTGGAGATTGCACAGCACTTCTGGGCAGCCTGTTCTGCTGCTCGTTTGTTGTTAGAGTGAAAAACTTTAGCCTTATATCCAGTTGGAGTAACTGGATATTCCAGTATCTGCCTCTTGTTTTTTATCTTTCTACTGTAAATTATTGTGGAGCGTCTGACTCAGTTTCTTTATGACTTTCTTGAAGGTATTGGAAGGCTACTCTTAGGCCTGACTGCAAAAACCTTCTCTTCTCTGTGCTGAGCAAACACAGTTCACTTGATTTCATTCCTTAGAGGATGGATGAAGTGATGTTTTCCTTGCCCCTAGTTTAGTATATTTTAATGCAGAATAATATATTAATATAAATTAAAATTTGATTTTTTTGGTAGTAATTTGTCACTTTTATCTTTTCCTGTGGACTAACTTTAAAGCACTTGTTTAAGCTGCAAGTGGTTAGCAAATTCCACCCTAAATTTCACTTTGGGTCTCATGTGACTAATATCTCATATGGCATGACTAACTACATTTTAAAGGGGTCACGAACTTATTTTGACTTGCTTTCCTAGAAATTAAAGTGGCAAAAGCTCCTGAAACCTTGGAGATTTTAAGTTGCTCTGCTCTAGTAGACTTGCAACTTTTTTAGTCACACTTGTCAATGAAATTTAATGGGGTTTAGAGGACGCACATGGTAAAGAATCTTAATTCTAATATAAAATAATTATTTTGTATCCCTCTATTTGCTAGTCTTCTGGAAGAGGAGGTTTTTGATAAATTAAACAACATACAATTATGGTAGAATAGCTTGGCTGAGAGTGAAACCCTTGTCTACTCCCACAAATACCACCGCTGCAGTCTCCTGTGAGCAACATCTTGACACTGAAGGACAGTAGTTGACTGTATTCAGACCTCTGCTACCACTATTCCACAGCTGTGCATTCCATGAAAGAGCTGCTTTTGTTTTAATTTTGTCTAGTACTTAAACATGGCTTTATAAAGGGTATCTTCTATAACTCTGGGCCTGAGCAAAACCATTGCTTTGCCATTGGATAAACAGATGTGGGATGAGAATGGTGTAGATCTTTGTACTTTTGGTTTTCTTGGATAGGTGTGCAAAATGATCTGAAAAGGAAATAAATATCATGAGATGATAAAAGTACAGATTCTGTGGTTAGTTTTCTTTCAATTCCAAAATAGATGGCCCAAATAAAATTAATACACAAGCATATAGTGTTTTCTAAAGGTAATTGTAGTTACAGCTTTTCTTTCCACCTTTTACAATTAACACTTAAGATCTTGAGCTTGACTTTTAATTTTTCCAGTGCAGTATATAAAATGTTGAGTGTATTTTAAAATAGACTTTTGTTAAAATGGATTCACAAGAAAAGGATTTTGTCTTTAGTATTTGGGCCATTGTTTTATTTGCAACAAAGTCCTTGTGATAATGCTTTTCATATTTTCTTGGCTACAGCAGCATTTTTTTGTTCTTGTTTCATTTGGTCTTACTAATTGTTACTAATAAGCAAATTTATCTTCTGAACATTAAATGTTACCTTAATAATAATATGTTTAGGTCACTTGTTCACCTTTGACATTTGAAACTTAAATATCTCTTTAAATTTTACAGAGTTTTAATACAGCAAGTAATTTTTTTTGTTATGCAGTCAATTTCCCAATTTCTGCCTTATTTAGTGTTATTGCCAAGAGAAGCTGGCAGATTTGGAGAGCTGTATTTTGACATATGCAAATTATCACTAATTTGCAAATTGAAGTACAGAAAGTGTGGAGATTTTGGGGTGAGTGGGAGGAGGAGTTTTGTTTGGGGATTTTTTTTTTTGTTTTGTTTTGTTTTTCATTCTAAGTCTGGTAAAATTTCTATGCTTTCTCTCAGTGACTTATACTCAAATCATGCTTTATGCATCTTCATGACTCTCCAGTTACTTTCAGAAAAGATAAACATGCAAAATTTTGTGAAACCTGTTAGTAGTTCCTGCCTCTTTGTGATAGTTTCAGAACAGAAAAGCCTACCGTCACAGTTACAGACAATATGGTCTTCATCTAAGTGCTGGGGTTTTTTTTCATTTTTCTGGGGAAAACCGTACTACTTTGTTTTACATCAAAGCTATTACTTTACTGGAAACTGGAAAATGTGTTCCAGAGTGAATGTTACCTCCAAATTCCCAGTTGTCACCTCTAAGACTTAACTTTCTTTCACTTGAAGGGATTCTGAAAGGGAACAGAGAAACATCTTGCATATAAAAGTTGAATTCTGCAAGAATTTCAGAAGTCTTTGCAGGTTTTTCACTGAGAGTATCTGGCAGTATGCAGAATTTGCAGAGGAAATATTAGACTTAATCTGATTCTGGTGTTACTACTAATTTATTCAAAATATACAGTGATATAGATACCATCAGTGGCTCTATTACAGTCACAACCTATTATGTGAGAATGATGTCAGTTTGGTAGTCTTTGCAGGGAGTCCACACAATTATTCACATCGATCCTATAATTAGGATACAAACTCACAGGGTGTAACTCATTAGTATATCACCACGTTGGGCATGTTAGCCTTTTACTAATTTTACTTTTTACCCTTTGTTATCCCTACCCAAGCATCTGTGTCAAGTAGGTTTATATAAACTGTCAAATACAAAATATGGCATTCAGTGAACCATGCTTAAACTAGAAATTAGTTTTTGTGTGCTGATCTAGTTTCTTCCACATGAATTAAAAGGTATCCTCAAGATAGCTATTTCCCCAACCGTACTGTTATATATACATGTATATGGGCACATATGCATGCAAATACATTCAGAAAATCATCAGTTTTTCAATTGCTACTTGGAGAAAAAACTATCCTGGTCATTCCACTTATTGGCATGTTGACAATTCATTCTCACTGCATCAAATGGTCGTGTAATTTTACAGGAGATAGAGAAACGGAGAAGAACTGAAGAAGCATACAAAAATGCTGTGACAGAACTGAAGAAAAAGTCCCACTTTGGAGGGCCAGACTATGAGGTATGAATTCTGCTTTTGAAATGTTTTAAAATGCTATGACTTTCTGATGGGCTGACCCTGGGTGGACAACAGGTGCCCACCAACCAAGTTGCTCTATCACTCCCCTCCACAGCTGGACAGGAGAGACAGAATATAATGAAATGCTTCTGGGTCGAGTTAAGGACACAGAGAGATCACTGAGCAGTTGCTGACACAGGCAAAACAGACTCAACTCAGGGAAATACAGCTTAGTTTATTGCCAATCAAATCTCAAAAACACCCTTCTCCTGCTCCTCCTTTCTTCCTGGGTTTAACTTTGCCTCCAGTTTCTGCTTCTTACCCTTCAGCGGTACAGATGGAAAAGGAATGGTCGTTGTGGTCAGTTCATCCCATATTGTCTCTGCCACTCTTTCCTTCTTAGAGGGAGGACTCCTCACACTCTTCCCCTGCACCTGTGTGAGATCCCTCCCACAGGAGACAGTCTTCTCCAACATGACTCCTTCTGTGTGCTGCAGTTCCTCATGAACTGCTCCAGTGTGAGTCCCTCCCACTCAGTGCCGTCCTAAAGGAACAGAATGCTGCCGTGTGGGTCCCCCATAGGGTCACAAGTCCTGTCAGCAAACTTGCTCTAGCATGGGCACCTCTCTCCATGAGGTCACAGGTCTTACCAGTTGCCTGGGCTTCCTGCAGGGTCACAGTCTCCTTTGGGCATATCCACCTGCTCCAGCATGAGGCACTCTGCAGGCTATATGTGGATCTCTGATCCACTGTGGACCTCCATGGGCTGCAGGGGCACAGCTGCCTCACCAAGGGCTGCACCATGGGCTGCAGGGCAATTTCTGCTCCAGCATCAGGACCGTCTCTTCCCCCTCCTTCACTGGTATATACAGAGTTGTTTCTCTTATATATTCTCACTCTGCTCCTCTCCAGATGGAGTTGCACAGACTTCCCCCCTCCCCTTCTTGGATACATTGTCCCAGAGCAGCTACCACTGTCACTGATGGGCTCAGCCTTGGCCAGCAGCAGGTCTGTCCTGGAGCTGGCTGGCATTGGCTCTGTTGGCCATGGGGGAAGCTTCTGCAATCGTCTTACAGAAGCCACCCCTGTAGCCTCCCCCACTGCCAAAACCTGGCTACACAAAGCAGTACACTTGAAAAGATTAGGTTGTTTCTCAAAGGGAAAAGTGGTGTTGCACAAGCCCGTGCAAGTGTGATTTACAAGTGTGTTCATGCCACATTTATTTTTTCAGCTTGACAACTGAAACTATATGAAGAAACTGAGTCCTTAATTTCTTGCAAGTGGAAATATGTCTTTACCTTCCCTGTTCTGATACTGTCTGAAATGTGTTTCTTATAGATATATCTGTTGATTTTATTTTCTTCTACATTTAATACTGCTTATGTGTACTAGTATTGTACTTTCCCTCTTTATTTGTTCAGATGTAGAGATATGTAAAGCAAATATGAAAACCCAGACTGCAAGAGGCAGTCCTAAAATCTGAAGTCTAACTTGAATTGATTTTTAGGTTGTCACTGCCACTTGAAATATCTTGTTGTCAAATTCAGTGATTTTAGGTTGCTTCTGTTAAATTGGCGTCCTCCTCAGTGAGATATTTAGTCTGATTCTAAGATGCTTAAACCGCCTTTTGAAGAGTAATCACAGAATGGCTTGAGTTGGTAGGGACCTTAAAGATCATCTTGTTCCAACCTCACGCCCCCATGGTCAGGGACACATTTTCCATGAGACCAGGTTGTTCAGAGACCCATCGAGCCTGGCCTTGAACACTTCTGTGGATGAGGCATCCACAATAATAATGTAAGATAATGCAGCTATAATGCAGTTTGCATGGATTTTACAAGCTTGACTCTTTTGTGTACATTAATCAAACACATTTCTACTTATAAGTCGTAGCCTGAGAAATAGTATTGTACAGATATTTAAGATACTTGATCTTAGATTATCTTTTATCACTGAGGCATGCCCTGTAAAATTAAAAAATGGATAGGAAGTTGGACTTTGTCTACTTGGTTGTGAACCCAGCTGCTTCTTCCAGGTATCCATGTTGTAAAGTAGGGTTTTCTTAATTTGCTGGACCAGGTTGTTTTCCAATACAGTAAAAGAAGCAAAGCTAATTTTACGAAATTACCATTTTAATTGGTAAACTGGACTTTTTAATTGTTGACTCAGTTCTGCCTGGTGTTTAGTGCTTAACTGTGGTTTCTAAGAATTTGGAATAGAGATCCCCAGAATTTTGTCTTCTCTCATTATATTTTGAGGAAATACCTGAAATTCAGTGCCCTAAGGCACTAAAATACTTGGAAGGAGTCTAACTACACAATTATGTTAGTAGGTTTTCAAGAGTACGTATTTATTAATTAAAACCCAAATTTGACGTCATATTGACATTATTACTCAGTTTCCTGTTTTGTTTTTTTTCTTCTTTACAACTATCCTTGAATTGTAGTTAAAGAGAGTAACTTCCTTTAACTAGTACAGATTTTCAGAGGATTTGTAATGTAAAAATGTTGGTGAAAATGTTTGAGATCTATAGAAGAAATTTGTTTCCATCAGTTACATATATATATTTCTAATAATAAATTGAAGTGGAACTTTCATGTCTCTAGAATTTTTAACTGGTTTTGTTTCTTATGCTCTAGGAGGGTCCTAATAGTCTGATTAATGAAGAAGAATTCTTTGATGCTGTTGAAGCTGCTCTCGATAGACAGGATAAAATGGAAGAACAGGTATTGATACTTGAAAAATATCTTAATGATGAGCACTTCATGAGAGACTTCTGTGACTTAAACTCAGTCCTGAGGTGCATCTCCCAAAACTGTAGATATTTTATTCTAACACTGATCAAGGGATTTCACTTAACATTTTTACGGTTAAGTATGGTTGCTTAATGCCAGTTTTGAGAAAGTGACTTCACAGGTTGTATAGGAAAGGGTAGTGTAAGTGTTAAGCTTATTTATTACCTCTAGTTTCTAATTCCTAAATAAGTGTCCTGTATGAAACTTAAGTTTATATGTAACTGGTGCCCTGTTAAAATAAGAATGTCAAACACTACAGTTACCTCCAAAACCTAAAATTTCTTTTCACTCTAGTGGTATGTGAAATAGGAAAGACATAGTTCTTTGGTGTTTGGTTTTATTCAAAAATTCTGCAGGCTCTGGCTACTTCTGTAACTCATTTCTTGAATGCACTTCAATGACAAGAATCAAAAAGGGATAAGATACATGTGAGGAAAGTACATAGAATATTAGAAAGTAGAGCAGTATATAAAATGAGGGGGAATAACAAAGTGGTGCATCTATCCTTTGTCTTAAATGCTTTTATGCTTAGGAATATAGTGAATAACAATTACTTCCTAGTGGACATGTAGAACCTAACAGAGCTTACCTATGTTGGGCTCTCTTAGCAGAGAGTATAAGGTTTTAGTGACTGTGATGGTACTACATGGATCCTTGATATGTTTTCCTTAACTTAGAGATACACCTTGAAGTTTGGATGAATTCAGTCTTCAGGCCCACTCAATGAGAATTCCAGCAGAATGACAGCTTCATTCCTGTCATAGACAGCATTTGTTGTTGTAGTCAGTATGTAGATTAAGCATGACTCACTTTGTTTCACAGTCCACCCAGTAGCAGCTGACTAATAATAATTAAACCTATGTTGTTGCAGTCCCAAAGTGAAAAGGTTAGATTACACTGGCCAACATCCTTACCTTCTGGAGATGCATATACTGCTGTGGGAACTCATCGATTTGTGCAAACGGTGAGATATTTTTCCTGATCTTCTCAGAATAATGGGCTGGTCTGTGATGTTTCTGTATAATATTTTGTATGGTAGATGAGATTTTTAGGTGTTTCTAGTAACTTCCAGCGGTCTACTCATTTTCAAATAAAGTAGCTGGAATTGAAGAACTTTCTTTTGTCTTGGCTAAAAAAATACTGATTTGAGTATCTGTTTAGAATACTCCTGATTTGTATTAAGCCTGTCACTCAGACAATAAAGGAAAAATCCCAACTGGCTAACCCCAGTGTTTTGAAGATACCTTCACCCAAATTCATTGAATTGATTTTATTAAAAAAAAAAATGTCTGTTGCATCAGGATCAGTTGATTCTTTTTTAGTGTTACTGGAAACACTATGCTCCTGTCAGGGCTACACTGGGAGCATAACATATAATAGGTGCATGAAATCAGCATTCGCCGCTGTGCTTGCTGCTTATGGTGCTTTTGTTTTCCTTTTCTTCATTATCTTGTGCTTGCAAGTTGGTACTGATCGCTCTGTTGTGCCTTTGTTCTGATTACTTGGTTTTTTCTTTGTCTGTCTCTGGTAGCCCTATAGTCGCTCTTCCTCCATGTCTTCCATTGATCTAGTCAGTGCCTCTGATGATGTTCACAGATTCAGCGCCCAGGTACTGTATTGATGTGTCAGGTGGGGGTTGCATATATTTGCTGTATTTCATCCTCTTCTCTAAAACCTGGGTTTTTTGTTACATCAGTCACTGCTTGCTTTAAACTAGCACATTGAGATAAACAAAGGAGTTCTCTATTCCTGTACTAAATGGTTGTCTTTCTTTACGTCCAGCTTGCATGCATACCACTTGTGCAGAGGCCCAAATCTTGTGAAACTGTTTGATTTAATTCAATATCTTTAAAAAAATACCTACAATTTGAAATTTTCTTATTTCTAGTTATAATAAGGTAAAATAGCACCTGCTTTATGTAGGGTGGAAATGGTCTTTGCTTCATATTGAATGGTTTTTCTTGCTTTTAAAGTCAAGTTTGATTTTAGTCTGAAATGTTTGTAATGACATTAACATGCTAAATCTTATGGTTGACTATCACCACTTTTCACCTCTTCAGCTAGTTTGATTACTGAAAGGCCATAAAGTATGTTGAAAAACAAGATTGTGGGTATGACAAATTTTACTGAAGAGTTCATATATATATATATTCACTTATCCTTCAGAAAATAAGTCTGACATCCTGAATATGTCAGTGTAGCCACAATGACATATTCCAGTGATGCCCAAAGTTTCTGTAGGTGCTTGGTCTGAAGATCATAGTTTAGGCTAGAATTAGGTAGGTGCATTCATGTGAGATTTTTTTGTTCTCCAAAAAAGTTGTTCAGGTATGGCATTTATGCTATTACTTTTCTTCTGCTGTGGTCCATATGTAATTGTGAGTATGGAGGTTATTTTGGAGGTTTTTTTAAATTACTAACACACATTCCAAACAATCTTTTTTAAATAGGAATGGATTTTTTTTTTGTTTGCTTCATTGGCAGAGCCTGGAATTTTACTACTTCCAGACCCTACTGCCACCTTCATGAGCAGGACCAACACTTAAAGATTTGCCTATCAGACTAAAATCTCAACACCTTTTGCAGCCAGTTTTTTCTGAAATTTGAACTTAGCACAAGGAAAAAAAGTATGCAAATTCTATTGCATATCACTGATAGGCTCGTCTGCTGGTACTCCAGTAGTTTCAGGTTTGGTTTTGTTTGGGAGGAGGGGATAATATGGTAAGGGAGTAGTAAGTAATAGAAAGCAAGTTTGATTGCCAAGATAGGAATGGTTGCTCTGTCAGGTTATGGGTACACAGACAGTTAAGTATAAGGAAAACTCATAGTTGATAAGACATGCAGGCATCCTCATTTTCACCTCTTATTCCTGTGATAATGTTTCTGTCTTCGTATGATAATCCTAAATATCAGAGCAGTACTGTGTATGCAGAACTAATAATTTAAAAACAAACCTCATGTGGACTAAGTATCATAATAATGCAAATTGTGATTATGTATAAGCATCAAATGGACTGGAGTCAAATTGCCCTTTTCAGCTGCTGCATGGATTTTACTACATGAGAATTACTATGGAGTGCCTTTAAATGCAGTTTCAAGTTAATGGACTCACTGCAGAAAGAATGATCTTCAAATACAGAAAGCTACTATCCCCACATATACCCCTATCCCCCTGTATTTTCTCTAGAACAAATTTTTGCCAAACCAACAAATCAGTCCACCTGCTCTAGAGTTTCATTTCTAGTGAGCAAGCAGGTGAAAGACAACAGAGAGCAGGATGAGAAAAGCAGCAAGTCCTTTCATTACAACTGCTCTGGACTTCATTAATAAAAAATTAGCCTCTGGCCCCAGGCTGACAATTTGGCTTTTGGGAAGGCAGGCTAATATCTTGTTTCTTAAAAAAAATACTTCTTTTTTTCTAGACTTGATATGAATAAAGGGAATTTTGATATAAGTAAAAGGTCAAGTAGAAACTCGCAACCTTATTTTTAAGACTGAGAAGTATAAATGTATTCTGATGGGAGCTGGTTCTTCAGTGTGCCTCTAAAAGGCATTGATTTGCCTCTGCCAGTTGAATGGGAGGTCAGATCACTTTCTTAAAGATTTAGCAGCTTTTATAATAGGTTGAGGTGTTCTGAGGCCCTTTAAAATAAAGAACTTGCCACTTAATGTTCAGGCCAAGGCTGCATGGCATACAAGTTACAGGTATTTTTGCAGACTATTCCTGTAGCTAGCTAGGAATCCAGAGGTAATAGTGAGCCTCTCCAGTGGGAGAGACTGTGAATCTTGATTCTGTGCCTCTGAAATAGGTGCGAGTTGACAGACAGTGACCAGTCCTCAGATTAAATACAGTTTGGACAGTGTGCACAAGGCAATTCTGTAGGTACTGCATTTCGTGGTGAATCAGAAGTAAGAATCTGTTCAGATGGCACTCCTGTGGATGCCTCCTTCTCTTCTTTTCTTGCTATTTCCTTCATCCCTCTGCATTTAGTATAAAGCAAAAAGTAGCAATAGACAAAAATAAATGTATAAGAGATAGCCTTGACCTTAATAAGTAAAGAGGTAGGTGAAAAGAGTCACGGGGACCTGAAGGTGTGGCAAGCAAACATTGGGAGTGTGGCAAGGATTGCTTTCTGAAAGAAGTGTAACCTAGAGCTAATAAATTGAATTTTTAAATAGCCCGCCCACATTCATACCTAATGTGTATTGTACTGTCACTGTTTCACTGGAAAAGAAAAATAGAAGAACTTTTTGAAGGAAACCTTCTAGTAACTGGCAGAAAAAGTTGATTTGTCTAAAAGCAGAAACACAGATCTTGGGAGTGTTTTTTCATCGTAACTCAAAAACAAAACACCTAGAAAACTCTTCCTAAACTGAAGTGATAACTTTTCATTCTCTAAAGATATCTGTAGTTAAACTGAGATAAACTAGAATTTCGATCCAATGGGTTTTATGTTGATGTTGCACTTTAAAGGTTTTGACTTCATTCAGTTACCCATTTTCTTCCTGGTCTTAAGTGTATTGCCTGTGGAGTACATAGTACAAACAAAATACAAAACAAAATTTACAAAAGTAAAGTAATTTACTTTAAGTCATTTAAGTAATTTACTTAAATTAAAAGTAAATAGCATCTTCCAATTCTACATCATATCACCGAATAATACAGAATAATGTAGAATAACAGAGTCTCTGTACCATCATAATCTTTTGAATGTAGGCATTTCTGTGTTTGTTTTTTTTTCCTAGCTGGCAACTGTGCGAAGATGTCATTGAAACAGAGCAGGCATGCCTTGCTCATGACTGTTTTCTTCACTGCTCTTCCAGCATTACTTGTGATATGCATTCACTCTTTTAGAGCTTGTCAGCTTCTTCCCCAACCCCCTGCCTTTGTTCAGCTTTTTAAATGCTCTTCAGTGAATATGTTACAGTGCATTTTAGTTTTATATAGAGATAGCATATGGGAATTTCAGTTGAAATAAAACTGTTTTAGGTAGAAGTAGTGAGATTTGACAGTTTAGAGGCACAAAGGAAGGATAGGAGGTGCCCACAAAGAATGAAGTTGGAAGCTGAATCAAGGTTTTGGCCTTGTTTCTGAAGGCCAGCGTTATCTGCTTGTTCTTAACGTGTAATAGAAAGCTTTTGAATTCACCTTTTGCACAGGAATTGAAGTATTGACTTGTGACTTCCAATGCTGCAAAGTATCTGCCCAAAAATATGAAAGGAATGAGTTAAAAATGCCCTTTTTTTTTTTTTCCTTTAAAGGTGGAAGAGATGGTACAAAACCATATGACATATTCCTTGCAAGATGTAGGAGGAGATGCCAAATGGCAGCTAGTGGTAGAAGAAGGAGAAATGAAGGTAAACATTTGGGGTTTGCTTCATTTGTGTGAGAAGATACACTGTGAAGACAGATACAGTCTTGTGGACTTGGCAATGTTATGTTTACAGTTGGACTTAATGATCTTAAGGGTCTTTGCAAACCTAAATGATTCTGTGATTTTCTGGCAATACTATCACTCAGCAAGTTATGCTGTTGAAACTGCTCTTTGAGAATAGCATCGTTTAGGTTGGGACTGGAGTCCACCAGTTGTGGTTTCCAATATATTCATACAAAATCCTGTGTAACTCTTGCAATAGCTTTGTCTTTGCAGATTACTTTCTCATTCCCTCCTACTTAAAGTTTGGTATCAAAGTAATGTGTAATTTCAATGTACAAAAATATTAGAGTAGGAAGCTACTGTGTTGGCTGCTGTGCTGTGCTTATGAATCCTTGTGCATAGTGATAAATAAGGTAGCTTAATCATTTTTGGAGTAGAGATCCTTCAAGTGCTGGTATTTCAATGTGAATTGCCATGTTAGAAGGTCTGCAACAGTAGTTACCAGAGGCAAATTATTCATGTGATAGTCGTCTGGGTAAGTGGGTTTGTTTTGGTTTGGGTTTTTTACTGATTAAATTTAAACAATTAAACACATGAACAGTTCCGACAATTTCTTTTCTACATTTCTCTCTTTGTGTTTGGCTGTAGGTATACAGAAGAGAGGTGGAAGAGAATGGAATAGTTTTAGATCCTTTGAAAGCAACACATGCCGTTAAAGGGGTAACAGGGCATGAAGTTTGCCACTACTTCTGGAATGTCGATGTTCGTAATGACTGGGAAAGTAAGGAATTGGTTCTTCAACTTTGCATGTTTATCAGCAAGGTTATTGTTGACCTAATGTGTCTGTGACTGTTTACAGATGGATTTATTTTTTTTCCTCTCTTCTTTTAGCAACAATTGAAAATTTCCATGTTGTGGAAAACCTAGCCGATAATGCAATCATCATTTACCAGACACATAAGGTAATAACACTTCATCCATATGCATACGTTACTGAGACGGTCTGAGGAGTGTGTATTCCAATATTATTCTGAATACTTCACTGGCTTAACAACTTAAATACTCTTCAGGACAACATTTCAGAAAAAGTTCTCTATTAAACTGCAACTTCATCAATTTTTCAAAGTTGTCTTGAAAGCATAATCAGTTGTGTACGTGTCTGATAGAGCTTGTAAAAACAAATGAGCGCTGTGACAATTTTTGCTAAAATACAAGCTACTGTTAACCACAGTTACTTGACATACCACCTCATAATGCAAGAGTTTATAATTGTTGGTACAGCATTTGTTCTTGTACCTTCGTTGTTTTGCCTTCCAAAATGGTTCTGCTGTCATTTAAAAAAAGTTAATTTGAATTACAATCCAATAACTGTAACTTAAAAATTTTAAAAATGGGTGAGAATGAAATATGCAGATTCATCTTTATTCTTGCATGTTTCTAGGTATTAGTATATTCAAATGTTAAAACAGATATTTTTCTTTGACCATTTTACCAGTAGTGTGATTACCTTAAGACTACTTTAACTCACAATTTTGAGTAAGACAGTGTGTAATCTGTATTGTGTTCTGGTAAAAGCCAGACTTTTATCCTATTGAGTGTCAGGAAAGTCAGGAAAGCTTTTGTATATTCTCTTATTTTATCAAGCATTTTGTATCTCAAACTTTCTCTTGGATAATATTTGGCCTTCCTTATCTGTCTTACTGAAGAAGTAGCTTTTGGAAAAAATAATTGTTTTAAATATGTCTCTCCTCTTTCTTCCTCTCCAGAGACATAAATTAATGTAGATGTATCACTATATACCTAAGCATTAGTGTTCAGTTTGTATCTTACAAGTATTAACTAAAATGTAAACCTGAGGTTGAGGAAACAGGAAGGGAACTGCCTCTTCCTGTTTTTCTGCTGAAAAATTCATTGCAGCTTGGCTCTCTGCATTTCAAAGGCTTGAAGTTTTACCTTAATTCTTTTGGTATGAAGCATAGCCATACAACCTGAAATTTCTGTTACCTACTTATAACAGTATGATTGTTTCAGTTTTGAAAATTAAATTACTAACTTGAAGAAACAATAACATAACTGACCTTGCTTGGTTTTCTTCCTTTAACTAAGGTTAATAAGTACTTAATTTGCAAACTTGGAAAAGCTTATATTCAGGTGTTTCTCTGCAGAGGGTGTGGCCAGCTTCTCAAAGGGATGTGCTGTATTTGTCTGCCATCAGAAAAATACCAGCATTCAGTGAAAATGATCCAGAAACATGGATTGTGTGCAATTTCTCTGTAGAACATGACAGTGCTCCTGTAAGTATTATTTTGATTGCATGAAGTTCTGCTTTTAAGATGAAGTTTTTCTATTACGTGGTAATGCATTTGCAATATTAGTATGAGGGAATATGGGGGGCTTATACAAAAATACAGCTGATTTAAACGAGGTGATACAAGGACCTGATGAAGGCATTCTGAGCCAAAAGCTTTCTTGTCTTCTCTCAGTTGGCAGATCTAAGATATTTCATCAGAATGGAAGCAAAATTTCTGGAGATGTGAAATTATTTTAAATAACAGAAGTTATTTTATATGGATTCAAATTAATAACTCTTCAGTATTGTCAGGTATAGGAGTAGGCTTGTATAAGTGTATATATGGTTAAGTCTCTATCTTAGACAGTTTTGCCTTGCCTCTGTCTGATAGTAGCAGTGATTGTTTTCTTTGGGTTGCTATGCCATAGCTTGCTGTCAAGGGAAAAGTTAACTGATATTTGTAAATGCTGATGCATTATCCTTGAAATGTTCCTTTACTGATTTGTAACAATAATTGAAGTAAAATCTACTTTTGTTAAGCAAGCAGAAACCTGAAATTCAGGCATTTTAGTTTAATCCTTTCCCTATTCACCTTGTACTTCTCATTCTACTCAGTTTCTCGTTACATCCATGTAGTGTGTTACATCCATGCAGGCTTTCAGAAACACAGCTTCCAGAGTGTCTTAGACTTCTTAGTGAATTAAAATGTTCGTGATCAAGTATGCTGAAACAAATTTCGTTTGAGGCTTACAATGTTTCATGTTTTTTGACAGCTGAACAATCGCTGTGTCCGTGCCAAAATCAATATTGCTATGATTTGTCAGACGTTAGTAAGCCCACCAGAGGGGAACAAGGAAATAAGCAGGGACAACATCCTGTGCAAGATTACATATGTAGCTAATGGTAAGTTTAAATTTTCCAGTATGACATTCATGATAGATGCTAATTCTGGAGAGTTGCATACTGGCAAAGAACAAAATGACCCTCTATGCAATTTTCTGTTAAATCCTATATTAGTTTCACACTTGTGGTCTTCACATTCAAAAAGTCTCAAATTCATGTGCTACATGAATTGATGAATGGGATCATTCATTGTGTGGTGTTCTGGGAGCTCAGTCCTAAGCACACAACCTTGGGCTGGAGGAAGGTGAGCACAAATGTCTGCAACTGGGATGATCTGGCGTAGCTTTTAGTGTCCATAGTGGTCTGTTGGTTTTTTCATGTACTGCTGAAATTTTTTTTCTCTCAATTCATCTCATTAGGCTGAAAAGCTGCTGATAGTAAAAATACAGTTCTCGCCCTTAGTGCCAAGAATGAGCAAATACATTCTGTATCAAGATGCTTGCAACTGTATAATCTAGTCTACATTTTTTTTTAGCTGATAGAATGCTTGATATTGACTGAAAAGTTGTCAAAGCCAAACTGTATTGTTGCTGTACCCAGTATTTAGCAGTGTATTGAAGTATTGGAGGTGCATACTTTATTAGCTCTTCTCCTGGAGCTACAAAACGCTTCAAGAGTAGCTCACTCTGCTTATTACTTTTTTTAAAAGTTTCACAATTATTTAAAAAATACGTTTCATTGCTAAATTCTGAACTATGATTATATGGTAATTTTTCAGCAACATACTCGCTACATGAATTGAAGTGTGATTCAAAATCAGTTCAAATTTTGTTTAAATGCTTTAAAATAATTGGCTATGTAGCAGTTCTGCAGACAAATACAGCAGTTATTGAAAAGTTGATTGCCTTATGTTTTCTTTGAAATAAAAAGTTACTCAAGTCTCTCTCTTTTGTTTCTTGGAAGCCCATAGAGAATGTCTTCCATTTGGAATTCTCCCAAGACTCACAATACATCATGTTTACTGTTTCCTAAATAGTGGCATCACAGACCTGGACTGAGCTTGAGTATTATGAGTAGAAAATGCTACAGCACAAGCTTAGGGGCATAAAAAAAAAAATCTGCCCATCTTTATTCTTTCCTGTTACTTCAGAAAGAGTTGAAGGAATAATGAACTTAAATTTTCTTTTCTAGCCTTTAGTGGAGTTCCTTTATTTCAATGTCCTTCTTCCTGTTTACTTGTAGTGAACCCAGGAGGATGGGCACCAGCATCAGTGCTACGGGCAGTGGCTAAGCGAGAGTATCCAAAGTTCTTGAAGCGATTTACGTCATACGTGCAAGAGAAAACAGCAGGAAAGCCTATTTTATTCTAGTATTAGCAGGTATATATACTTCTTTATTCTTGCTTCACCGTTTTAAATTTAAGACCAAACAGAGGTATGCAGTCTAGAAATGTCTTACCTGATTAGCATGAATTCAGTGCTTTGTTTCAGTATACGTATGCAATATATACTTTTTTAAAACATTTGTGTAATTTTTGTGTATTACTAGCACAAGCTGTCAAGCTTTATTTTTGGTAGACTTTTAATAATTTATCTTGCAAGTTTTTGCATAAATGTCCAATTTATGTGGAAGTATGAAAGGATGAAGCATTGTTTTTTCTCAATTATCACAGCCATTTTACACTTTTTCTGAAAAAGTGCATACTTAAGTTTCTCTAGAGCCTCGTGTGGTTTTTATATCTTAAATTCTACTTGTAATTGCATACTTAGTAGATTATTACTACATTTCAAAGTATTCTTTTATATTGACAGAATAGTTTTGATCTAGGATTTTTATTAATGGAACTTTTGCGACAGACCAACATGAATACTAGAGTATTTATAAGGCTGTGACTCAAATTTTTAACCTTTTTGATGAACCTAAGAAAGAAAAGGGATTTCCAGATGCTTCCTGAAGTCAATAGATATATTTTAATGGTATAGGTTATTGGGCTAATGTAAAATTGTTTTAACATTTAGATGATGATATGACATTAGAAGAGGATTTCTTGGTCATTAAGGGGCTATCTGAGACCCTTAGCTTTAAGTAAGGCTTAGCTTAATTTTTGTTAATGTATAACTGCCATGTCAAACCGTGGAATTCCATTTAGTTGTTCTATTGCTGCATCATCATTTGTTTACATCTGAAAATGAGTCTTTATTGCTTTTTCTATGCATGACATAGGGCCCCCCCCTCTATTTTCAGGTTCAATTTATTATGTCAGACTCCAAAAGTTGTAGCCATTTCATCACTCTGTAACAGGTAGCCCTGTAATGATTCACAGTTTTAATTTTATGTTGTTAGAGAAGTATCGTAGCTGAAGCATTGACAGCACGGCTGTCATCAGCCAAGAGTTCACAGGTGATCATAGCAGTTCCGGTGACATTTAAGGTATTTAACAAGTTCATTTTTCTATTAGTATTCAAACTTTTCAGTGCTGTATTTTTGTCTTTGCTTACCTGCAGCAATCAGAACAAGACTGAGTGAGCATTCCACGTTGGAGAAGTGACCATGCATAGAGCACTCCATGCTGGAACGAAGGATCTACAGTCTTTTTATGGCCTGAGTTCTAGGCTTTGTATACTGAAGTGAAGAAGTGTTGCAACACCCTAAGGCTGAATATTTAAAAGTAGCTCTCTCCTGTTAACTTTTCTTGCTGAATCAGTGTGTAATTATAAATACATGTATTGATAACATGTATATGGCTCTATTTTGATTTGCTTGCTTTGGAAGAGCATACACGACTTTGAATCGCCAACATGGGTTACCACTTCAATGTTAAACAAGTTGCAGAATTTCACTGTCAGCCTTCCTAAGATACTTACACTGTTTTTGTGCGTGTCTAAAAAGCACAAAAGACAAAGGCACATATAGCATACTGTATGTGCTTTATATGCACAAAAATCTGTGTGGTATTT
>VZRE01008518.1:0-39510 GCA_013396775.1 Cephalopterus ornatus | reverse complement strand
CCTTTCAGGCAGTTGTAGAGAGTGATGAGCTTCCTCTTCTCCAGGCTGATCAAGCCCAGCTCCCTCAGCCTGTCCTCATAAGACTTGTGCTCGAGTCCCTTCACCAACGTTGTTGCTCTTCTCTGGACCCGCTCCAGCACCTCAATATCCTCCCTGAACTGAGGGGCCCAGAACTGGACACGGTACTCCAGGTGTGGCCTCACCAGTGCTGAGTACAGGGGAAGAATCACTTCCCTGGACTTGCTAGCCACACTGTTCCTGATCCAGGCCAGGATGCCATTGGCCTTCTTGGCCACCTGGGCACACTGCTGGCTCATGTTCATGTTTTAATGTTTAGCATGATCCCCATTATACAGTATCCAGTGATTTTACGAAATAATCATTGTCTCTTCCTTACCAACTGAGCAAGCTGTTCTTCATCTGGCAACCACATATGAAATGCTTTCTATGCCTTCACACAAAATAACTGTGCATCTGTAATCCTATTGCACTGCATCTCCTCTCCCAAGGGTTGAGGTGCACACAGATACCCCGTCGCAGCAGAGCATTGCTTTTTGATCTGTCAAAGATCTGAGTCTGCAACAGCAGAGAATTACACTCAACTCTCTAAAGTCCCAGAACTTCACCTATTATTTTAAGAAAGTTGTCCCCATAGGTATTAAATAACCACAAAGGGCTGTTGCAGCAGAGCTAAAGGTTTACTAATAATGTTAAACTAACACATCTGGTTTTTTTTTTCAAGGCAGCATTGGCTTGTTGTGAACCATAAATACATTTCAAGCTCTCATAAAAGTAGAGCTAGAGCATTTCTAGTGCCAGACCCAGGGTCAGCTGCTGTGAATAGCCATAGCCTGTTGATGCCAATGGAGACATGATGCTTAACAGACTGAGAATTGGCCTCCTCTTACCTGATGTTTCTAAAGTCCTTTTTAGAGCTCCTCAACTGCTCCAGCTGAATCTCACAGGTCTCAGGTTGATGAGGAAAAAAAGTTTTTCTTGTAACTCCTAAAGGTAGATTCAATTTGTAAAAAATGTCAAACTGGAAATTCATGTGCATGGTGCAAAAGGTGTTGGCACCTGGAAGAATACAAATTGTCAAGGATTTTCCTTGATAACCATTCAGCTGCTGTCCGTGGGAAGTGTATGCATTTCTGACAAGAGGATAGAATTTGTCACCTGTGATTTGTGAAGGAATGTGACTTTTTTGGTCTTTTTCAGATTTTACTTTACAAGTGGGTAGTTTTGCGTCTGTCCTGCTCTGGCCAGCATTGCCAGTCATTCAAGGAGAGGGATAGAGCAGACTGGGTGAGGGATTGTGGTATCTCCAATGGAGAGGGATCAGCACTTGCTGAGACAAGTCAAAGGGAGAACACACATTTTCTTTGCTGCGAAGACTGTAAGAGGAAGAAAGAAGAGAAATTAAATTTATTGGTCTTTCAAGCTAGAGAGTTCCTTTCTGAAAGAGGCTCAGAAGGAACTTCTGAATGACTTACAAAGTACAAGAGACCCCAGCAATATTATATTCTTTGCCATGATGTGAGCAAGCACAATGAATAGGAGCACAATCATCACAGGGACTAAATGGACTGGACAGAGCCCAAAAGCTGAAGGAGCAGAAAATAGGACAGTTTCCTTGAAATATGGAGAACAACTCTCCCAGTAATCTCTCCTTTCTTCCAGAAGAGGAGAGGACTGTTTGTAAACCTTTCCTGAGTCTTATCTGCCACTGTCTCTTGCTGAGATTTACCATGTTGAGGATGAGTCCCAGGATGAGGAAACAGACAAGAAAGGAGTTTCAATCATCTTAGGGAATCTAGAACAATTCTCAGTGATGCTGTGGGTGATCCAAGTAATAATGAGCCATGCAGTATAAAGCAATGCAGAAGGAAGGGAATGCAGCATTGACCTGATAAACAATTAGAGAACGCAAATAAGATTAATGCCAGCCACTATGGTTTTATACAAAATAAGGTCTTGTCATAGAAATGCTGTTTTTAACTCATATGGGCTTCTGAATAAAGCAGAATGAAGGAACCATGTGAGCAAAAATTCCAGTGTAAGCTGATGAACTGGCACATCTTAGGAGAATGTGGTGTTGGATGGTCATAAAATAGGAACTTGGAGGATACCAGTCCGATGGTCAACACATTTCTATTCTCACTAAAGCTTTTTAAGTAAATATGAAATCATTGCTCATAATGTTTGCTTTGTTGCTGTTGAAAGGATGGTAAAGAACAAAAAAAAAGCATAGAACAGATCTGCAACAATCTGAATGGTGTAAAGAAAATATGTTTGTAATGCATGGAAACATTATTCCTTCAGGAAAAAAGATCTTATGTCTTGCTATCAGAAGAGCTCAAGTCCTGGAAAACCATGAGCTGTCTGGGCAATGTGATGTCATAGAGCTCACAGGACAAACCCAGGATGAGGATGTGGTCTGTGAATTGTGTATATCTTAAATAGATTCACTTTCTACTTTATTTGATTTACACTGGGCTATTCTGAGTTGTTTTTTCCCTGAAGCAGCTAATGCCAGCCTCCATCAGAGACAGTGGTTGAAGCAGCCAGCTGGTGTTTCCACCACTGCAGGGAAGCACTCTCCACTGTATTTTCTCCCCTCCATCCACCTGCCTATATTCGTGTTATTTGACAGAAATAAGCATTTTTGTATCTTTCATATCAAACCACCTTGGAACACAACATTGGAAAAATGTTAAAGGAGGGAAAATGGCATGACAGCAGCCGCTGACAGATGAAGTGTTTCCTTGGGAAAACAGAGCAAAAACCTGCACTTGTGTTAGATGTTATGTTCTTGATATACACATTAAAATGAGAAGCTTTTTTGTCTGACTGGTTTTTCAGCCATGTTAATGAGAGCCTACCAGTAGTAAGTAAAGCAATTAAAAATAATTAAGCTAATTATAAACACTGTAATTTGACAAAGTTGCAATAGTATCTTTCAAAGGTTTGCCTGTTCATATTAGGATCTTAAAGTGGAGCCATGTTTTAAAGACAGGAAAGCAAGGACGTAGCATTGTCAGCATGTCCTGGGATGGATTAGGAGGGAGCTGGTTATGGATACAAGCTTCCACAATAGGATGGTAGGTCTGCAGAGCATTTCCCAGGATGCTCCAAGGCTTCCTTCTCTTCACATACTGACCTTAAAGGTAGATGTAGTTGAACATCTACTCATCTACTTCTACTGCCTCAGGTATATGCATCATGTCCTGCCAAAAGTCCTTGCTTTCCAGCTGCACATCCTGAAGCCTGTCTGAGAAAGAAGGCATCTATGCATGCCAGGAGCTGTGTGTCAGAGCTCCTCTGACGTAGATGCCTTTGCCAATCCACCTCTCTCATGACAACTTCCAACTGATTAAATGAAGACTACAAAGGCATTTTGATTCTGACTGTTTCACGGCTTTACTTAGAGCTTAGGCAGTAATTAACTGCCTGCAACTTTGCTGGATAGGCAGGGAGGTGCTGGTAAAAAAAAAAGAAATTCATTTACATCCAAGTTGATTTTTCTTAGTGTCTACAGTTGTCCATATGCTTTCAAAAAACAGGGTCACACTATTGTCATTTGTTTTGAGGATTGTTGGAAGCTTCCACATAGTTCACTTGCTACTCTGCTTCCAAAGACATAGAAATACTTCAAAACAAAGATGGACTTTTAAAGACAAACAGTTAAAGAACAAAAATCTCAAAGAACTTTTCTGCTTGCCCAGCTTTGGTACATTGAAACTGGCATTTAGCCTGATATGCTACTAAACTGACACTTCTCACAGTGCTGTTCTCACTCAGTCACAGGGCAGAAAGTAAAGCCTAAAGTTGTCTGAGGTGTTCCACATCCTCAAGCTCCATCATTAGGCAAACATTTTTGTACCCAGCAAAGGACCATGGTAGAAGTTTTGTGTTGTCTTCCCCTTCTTGCCAACTCCTTGCTCATCCCATGAAATGGTACGAAGTGCTGAGTACTTCCTCTGCCTGTCTGGCTCCTGGGACTTTGCTATGGCTTACCCCAGGCTTGGTGGCAGCTACTGACAGGTGGTTTTTGCCTTAGCACAGACTATTTGAGTAGAGCTGCACATGAAATGGTGAGTGACTACCACAGCCTGCCTCTATTTTAAAAGTAGCTACCTTCTCCTGACAATCTACATTGTGCTTTAGCCTCACGTGCAATCCACCTGCAGATAGTTCCTCTGCGGCATCATCACAAAGTAAAGGGGTGGGAGTCATCACCATTAATATAGCTGTTCAAAGATGATTCAGCTGATCTAAACTCACCTTCTGGGTCTCTCCACAGTCCAATCAAGAGAAATGCGTGTCTCCAAAGAGTGGAGTCTTGGACATGGCTTTTCTATCTTTTTTTGTGGTTGTTTTTAAAGGATGTTTTTCAACAAGGCTGTACTAAACCTTGCAAATTCTACCCTAGATGACACTATGAAGAGTGGGACTGTGAGAGTAATCTCTGCCTCCTAGGAGATGGGCATAACTTATACTAAATGGGAGATTCTGCTGTGTCTGATGCAAGACAAGATGGATGGCCTGAGAAGGGGATTGGAGAATTTCTGAAGTAGACCCTACTTTACTGCCCAAGTTGTAGATCACAGCCCTTTCTCCACTTCTATCTCAAGGAGAGAAAGCAAAATCTCTCTGGGTGCTCTTTCTCTGAGTGTGGAGTTTGAGCCCATTTTCACAACAGCTGTTTCAGATGCTTGCACTATAGTAGATGTGTCAGTCCTGGAGCAGAAGTGGGCCCTAAAGCAGAGAACATGGCCACATGCCTCCCACAGGATGCTTGGCCCACGAGTCAACGTGCTGATGATCAAGCAGGAGAGGCATTGCATTCTTGTTGCTCAAAGTGCATATGAGGGTGGACACACAAGTGACAGCCTGGCATCACTGCCCCGAGGTGTTTGGTGGTGTAAAGGCAGAATGAAACCTCGCAAAAAGGCAGAGGAGGAGAGTCTTGAGTAAAGGAGATAAAGCTGCAAGCCCTGGACTGAAATTTGTTTCAGCAGCTGTTTCTACCAGCAGTTTAGCTGTGAAGGGCATTGCTTGTCAGCTGTCACCACTGTTTCCTTATGCTCTTTGCCGTAAGTGAGAGCTGAAAGTGGCAGACATTTCAGGGAAGGAAGGAAGGAAGACCTGGTTTATGTTATAGATGCGAATAAGGGAAATCCAAAAGCCAATCAGGATAACCAGTCCATAATTTATTAGCAAGCAGTAGCTAAGCAAAACAGCGCTGGGCAGCCAGGGAACCCACAACAGTTCTGCTCACGGCGCGCGCCCTTAGAGGATTACAATCTACATTTTATACCTTTGGCAACTTCCTCCTTCTCCACAGCCCCCTCCCTGTTTCATTTCCTCAGTTTCTTGTCGAGTCTTCGTCCTCGCGCATGCTCGCCCCTTGTTGCTATGGGGAGGGCCCCATCTCTCTCCGGTGACCTTATCTCTTGCGCTTGCATATGTACATTTCAAGGCTACAGTTATCTCGCAAGACATAGTCTTAGGTCTCACACCATTAACTCTAACAAAACATTCCTTATTATGTTACAATAGGCCCTACACAACTAACTCTAAGAGAACATTGTTGAATATGTTACAACTGTTGCAAATCAGTTCAAAGAACTCTTGTTTGGTCAGCAAATTAGTCCTTTAACCATTACAACTCCCCCCCCCCTTTTCTATACCACTAACTTACTTATCAATACCTTGTTACCACCTCTCTGGCCGCTTCCAGGATAAGGTTATGCAATGAACAAACTCCAACTTTTATTACAGTTTATTTGTGCTACACTTGGCAGTCCCATGGCCGAAGGCCTTCCCTGAGTAACTAGATTAGTGGTTTCAGGTCACTGCTACTACCACAAGCATCTGCTCTGACTAGTAGTGTAATGACGTGACCCTTTTAGCTCCGGGTTTGCTCGAGGCTGCAACACTTCTTGTGTTCAGTCTGTTACTAGTCATATCATTTGCAGTATCTGTCAAAGGAAATGATGCTGAGACATTCCCTTCACCAGCCTGTGGGCTGGAGCATGCTCAATCTATAGAGTCCTTAGGCACCCCTCTGGCAGCCTGGGGACAAGTGTGGACCCAGGACTGTACTCAGCAGTACAGCAGGGACACAAAGAGAATTGTGAGTCTTGGTCCTGGCCCATGGCTGCCCTGCTTCCCCTTCCTCACTGTGCTTGTGCGCACCAGCTCAGCTCAGCACAGGACTGCAGATTTCCTGGGTCCCATGTACTGGGTTGGCATTTCACACTCCCAGAGCAGAAGAGATTTTCTTGATTTTATGACAGTATGTCTCAGGAGCTGGGACTCTGATGAGGTAGAAACTCTCCTCTTTCAGTTATTTCCCTCACGCTAAATTATGATTTTTTTTCTGAAGTTAAAGATGTCTGAGCAAAGTAGAAAATGAATAACAATTTTACTAAAAACAGAGAACAAAACAGAACAAAACAAACTCAAAAAACCCAGCAGAAAAATTGTCAAACGACCCACTCAGTTCTATGCCACTGAGATGGCAGCGCAGTCCCGATGGAGATGATACACAGACCTGGGGGGTGGTCCTGGCTGCGGGCCGGTGGCTGCGACGGGGTTGGGGGGAGGGTGTGGGGGAGTGGGGAACAGCCAGAGACAAGAATCACAGGCAGAACTTAGTCGGATCACAGTCTTGCCTCCATATCCCGTCAGGGAACGAGTGTCGACTTCCGGAAAGGCTGTGGGGTTTTCTTCTCTTCCCTCTCAGCCCTCGAAGTGTATTACTTTCAAGGACCCTCCCCCCGCGCTTGGGCTGTGTGACGGTGTGATAAATAAAGATGATTCGTGCAAACATTCCAATTTAAAGAAAACACGTAAGGTCAATATGACCTAGAGAAGGAAGGAGAACAGATAAATTGTAAAACTTAATTGGGCCTCATCAAAACATGAAACAGATTACCTCCCTTTTCCCTTGTACATAATTTATAGCTGAACCAAACCTAGCTAACAAGATTGTTAACACTTTTCTTATTGAAGCCATGAGAATTTATGGCTTTTGATAGATAACAGATTAGTCTAAGAAAAAAACCCTGTTGAATTCCTAAAGTAACAACGTATGATGTTTATGTTTGTGTATAATGAATATGCATGAAGTAACTGCAATAAATTTTGAGCCTATGTCTGCTTTTGGGGTGGCAGGCTTTAGGGGCAAGTCTCCTCCTGTCACCCAGCGCTGTTTGCTTTTATCATATAATAAATTCTTATTCTAAAACTTATAATATTTTGAGACTCTGTTTCTCACAATGGTATGAAAATTTCAGCAAACACTCTTTTTCATTTAACCAAAACTGTAACAGAGGTGCACCAGCAGTATGCTCTGGATGGAGAGCTGAGTGTGTCTCCAGTTCTGCTATCCTCGTGCTACACCATTTACTGTGGTGGTATCACGAGCAGGCTAGGCATGGCACAGAGTTCATATCCTGCATGATACACTGGTGAGTGTGCAACTTAAAAAACAGTGTTGATTCAGCTCCTCTAAAATGCTTTTTATCTGAGGCACAATCTCCATTCAGTGTGGAGGCTTGTTTGCTGAGAAACCTTTCTGAAATCTTTCCAGGGAGCTGGATTCCTCAGCTGGACTGCTTTGCAAACAGCTCTTTTCCTAGCACCCCAAGAGGCAAGAAAAATTAGAAACTATGGAGTGTTCACATCCCTGTGTCCCTATTGTGCCTCTGTAAGGACTTTGAAAATGTTTTACGACAGGCAACTGTATTTTTTAAGTCACAGAAGGAACTGGCCATAAGATAAGCCACCACAGAGGGAATTTGAGATAAGTACAGATTGCAGAAATTTACAACAAGAAGGTGCTAATTCCAAACCTAGCAGAAGTGAGGTCTAGTTAGCATATACTGGTTAATGCATCTGGACAAAAGCTCCCTCTGTTGGTAAACTGGGGGAAAGGAAGCAACTGCTCATACTCTTGCCACCCCAAGTTATGTGAATATCTGCAACCACCCCGTGGATACTCAGAACTTGGACTGTATAAGAGTGATACCTCCAGAAGAACAACTCCAGGACCCCCACCACTGAGAAGCCCAAGGTGAAGAAGAACCAACAGGACACTGCTGGATCCTCAAGTGGTGACTTACTTCTGCTTCATCTCTCTCTCTCTCTCTCTCTCCCTCCTTTCTTCCCTCTCCCTTCACCTCCTTTTCTATTTCTTTCGATCTCTCTATCTCACGTTTACTTTTAAATAAAATCCATATTATTCACTTTGGCATATGGTCTCATTTGCACCTTAATTTGGGCAGAGGCAGCAGATCATAAAAGCCTCAGACCTGGGGTCCTCTGCAGCTGGGCACTGTTGTTCACCCAGTGCAGCATTACTTTGGAAGAAAGAGGCAACACCAAACATCTGAGATTATAGCTTCTTTCTCAGGTTGTTTTTACAGATTATTCTTGCAGTAGTAATCACCAGACCAGGCCAAGCCCATTTTCATCTAGATTTGGATCTCAAATCAGATTTATGTAGTAGAAGACATGAACTTCAAGTGTTTTTTTGCTGTGACTGCGTTATTGTATAAAGGGTCTCTCCCACTTGCCTTCTTTCCCAAATGGAATTTTTTGGATTTAGTTAGGATTTCAGGGCTGCTGCAGCCTCTCTTACTGTGGAGTCATCTCAGGCACTTTGCTCTATGTGGTTTCCTACTTGCACACATCAGGAGCCCAATGGCCTCAGAGACATCTGGTACTGTGTCACTTGGGCTGCAAGCTGGTAGAGACTCAGCTAAATGATGGCAACATATTAAGCAATTAAATATTTTTATTTTATCAGGAAAGCAATTAAAAAAAGGGCGTTACAAATTGCCTAGTCTTTTAGATACCCAACTGAGATATCCTGAAGAAATCTGATTTAAAAGAAAAGCTGAAAATTCACTACCTCAAAATCAGACCCTTTCAAGCACATCAAAATTCAAACCTCAAGACTGTTATCTGGATCATAAAACATTCTGGAAAGTCTTAGCCAAGAATCTTCTTCGTAGGACCTCTAACAGGAGCCAGGTCAGCCCTTGGCATTCTGCAAAAGGCTGAGGAGCAGAAGGATAATTTTGAACACAAGAGATCTGCCTGATTGATTTCTTTACTGGCAGCAGTGAGAAATACTTGTTAAATTAATAGTCCAAGTACTTTCTTGTCATGTAAGTTCAATCTACTTTTATTAATTATGGTTTCATTCATTTGCTGCATGATTCTTTATGGTCACTAGATGTCACTAATAATGAATAAGAGGAAAATTGGCAGAACTTCTTGGGGAGACAGAATTTTAGGGACAATAGTGCCTGGGAGTGCCTCAGTCCAAACCTGTGTTAGCAAAAAAGCACATGCGTAGCTTAAAGCAAAACTTTAATTGAAGTTGAGAAGGTGTGTTGGTGTGTAGTGGGATCAAATGCTCTCCTTTTTCAATAAACTGAGAGTCCTGGCTGGGACGCACTTCTGAAGGAGAGGTACCATTGCTTATCCACTTCTGTAAGCAGGAGTATTATTGTCAAGAGCAAAGAGCAATGAAGGTCATTGTTCGATCTTTGTTGCCTGCCTTAGTTACACTTTACACAAAATAGGTATGGACCCAAAGGAGTGTGATCATGCTTTCCTGTCTCACAGGCCATCAGATTAGTCCCCTCCAGGATGGTTTGAGCAATTGTCATTGTAGGATTCATAAAGTGCCACACATCACTTTTCCTTTTTTTCTAGTGCATGGAAACCTTCCTACCCTATTTCCCACTACCGGAAGAAAAATGGCAGACTTCAGTAGGCCAGTATAAAATGCTGCCACATTATTCCACAGAGGTCTGTTCAAGAGTCCCTGTGGCATGGGTACAGACAGCACACTGCCTATGCTCCCAAGGAGACCAGGACAGTCCTATGTCTTATGGGTTCTCCTGAGGAGCAAGTAGTCATCAAGTCTGAGACTTTGGCAAGCATTTACTCAGCCTGGGCTCATAAAAGTCTTTATGACACTTTATGGTGCATCTTCTGACACATTTCCCATTGCTTTTGGAGAAGCAGCCAGTACACATCACATACTTGAATGACTTTGGGGAACTCGCTGCTTGTTAACATAACCCCAACTCTCAGTGATGATTTAATCCAATAAGCACAACTACCAGCACAGCATTAAATTTGATGAGTAGATACAGCCAAAGCCTTAGATGTGTTTAGCTCATGAGTGAATCCATTAGGAAGTGAGGGTCATCCTGCTCCCCTTATCCTCATGTTAACTTCATCCAGCTCTGCTGTTTAAGACACTTTCAAGTTACAGTTCTTTCAGGCTGTGTCTTCACTGGGAATATAAGTGAGTTGTGCCAGATAGATAACACAGGAATTAACTTTCTCTGGGTGTAGATAGTCAAGCATATTCTTAGGTCCATCTCCCATGGTTAGATATTTAAACATCTCCAGGAACCCCCTCAGGTCTTTTCAATTTCAACCTGTTTTCTCAGTCCTATTGTGCCCATTTGATTTGGCTGCTTATGGGGACATAAGGATGGTCTGGACAAGGCTGTTCTTCACCCCGGCCTGCTCAGCAGCGTGCAAAATGTTGGAGAGCCTTCTATCAAGTGGGAAGGGGAGGATATTCTCCCATTTCCCCTCTCTTGGGGCAGCACGAGGAACTCAAGCAATGACACTGACAGAGGGAGAGACAAAAAATTGGTAATACAAGGTTGAGAGACAAAGCTGAGACATTTAATTTGTAGAATTGAGTACACTTATTTTCTGACAGCCTTCCCTGCAGCAGCTCTGCCTCATCTACAGACCAGCAAGGTAACCTCTGCAGCCCCAGACTCCTGTAGACATCAGCAACCATCCGTCTCCTTGTTCCTTTTCATTTTGAGCTTAGTTTTGTTGGCTTCTTTGTTTCTTGGCAGAAACACCTGCCAGTACCAGCATTTTTAAACAGTTAATAAAATCCCAACGTTTCAGAATTTTTGTTTTAACTCAAATTTCAATGTAAAATGCACTTCTCTCTCCCTGTTCCAGAAATGTCTAATGAGAATAATCAAATTGGATGGTCTTGACAACATCAAATAATTTTGTTTCAACAATACCTAAATGCTCTATTTCCATAAGGTACACACATTTTTATTCTATAATAATAAGGCATTATACCAGCAAATATTAATAACACAACAGAAATATAATATTAAAATTAATATGTTATATTATCCTAAAAGTTCAAGTTAAATTAATGGAAATGGGTGAGTTGAAAAAGGAATTTATGTATTTTATCTCAGCAGGATTAGATTATTTGGTGTTATCAAGAGAAACTAAATAAGAATTTCTTCCGGTACTTTCCTGTTCTAGTTTGTAATTTTATCAAGAATTACATACTTCTGAGAAAATGAAAGGAAACTACCTTTTCCTTACTGGAGGAAAACCTGTGCTGGAAAAGCTCCAACCAATATTGCTTCTAAATCATCCTCAAAACCACCTCTTCCCCTGCCCTCAGTCCTCCCCACTCTCTGCTGTAACTGATATTTTCATCAAATCAAAAGCCCAGTGTCTAAGCAAGGCTGACTGTCAGAGACTGAAATGGTTAAATACCTAAACATTGTTAAGATCAACAAAGGACTTTTGTCCCCTGTAGCAAACTTAGAAGCTTCTCATCTACCCCTCCCTCAATATGCTTACTTAATTTGGACTTTGAAAGTACTCTGAGATGAGATAAGGTCCAACTATCCCAGGTCAAAGGAGAATAATGTATCCACAAGGGTAAGAGATTGAACTGCTAACATTTGACTCGCTGCAGTAACTGCCCAGGTCCTGTTAGAGACTGGTGGTAATGGCTCAAACAATTGGATGGCTGCTTGGCTTGTCAGGCACAGAGTGGCCTCCCAGGTGCAGAACTGGATTTCCAGATAAAGGAAGAGGCTGATAAGAAGCAAATCCTTTGAGGTGGGATAGTCCTTCTTATCATGCCAATTTCCTCCCATAAGTAATGACTCAGCTGTGAAAACTGCTCTGGGGAGCATCGAAGACACTCACACTGAGCTCGAGCTATGCATCTCGATTGATGGACCATAATGGGCCATGATTGATTCAACAGCCAACATCTTAAAAGGCTTCAAAGACTCATGAAATGTTCTGTGATCCAGTATAATATCATCCAGGAGAGGTACAGGGGGCATTTCCACGTAGCCTCTGCACGATACAAACCCCGTGAAACAGAAGTTTTGTGCACTCTTTCACCCCTCAACTTGACAGATACAGTCTGCAACCACCAAGAAGACCAGAAGAAGATCATAGAATCATAGAACCAGCTGGGTTAGAAAAGACCTCTGAGATCATGAAGTCCAACCCCTGATCCACTACCACCATGGTTACTAGACCATGGCACTAAGTGCCACATCCAGTCTCATCTTAAAAAACCCAGGGATGGAGAATCCACCACCTCCCTGGGCAGCCCATTCCAATGTCTGATTACCCTCTCTGTAAAGAATTTCTTCCTAATATCTAACCTAAACCTCCCCTGGCAGAGCTCAAGACCATGCCCTCTTGTCTTACTGATAGCTGCCTGGAAGAAGAGACCAACCTCCACCTGGCTACAACCTCCTTTCAGGCAGTTGTAGAGAGTGATAAGATCTGCCCTGAGCCTCCTCTTCTCCAGGCTGAACAAACCCAGCTCCCTCAGCCTCTCCTCATAAGACTTGTGCTCGAGTCCCTTCACCAGCATTGTTGCTCTTCTCTGGACCTGCTCCACCACCTCAATATCTTTCCTGGACTGGAGACCCCAGAACTGGACACGGTACTCCAGGTGTGGCCTCACCAGTGCTGAGTACAGGGGAAGAATCACTTCCCTGAACCTGTTGGCCACACTGTTCCTGATACAGGCCAGGATGCCATTGGCCTTCTTGGCCACCTGGGCACACTGCTGGCTCATGTTCAGCTTCCTATCAATCCAGACTCCCAGATCCCTTCCTGCCTGGCTGCTCTCCAGCCACTCTGTGCCCAGCCTGTAGCGCTGCAGGGAGTTGTTGTGACCAAAGTGCCGGACCCGGCACTTGGCCTTGTTGAACCTCATCCCGTTGGAATCAGCCCAACTCTCCAATCTCTCCAGGTCCCTCTGCAGAGCCCTCCTGCCTTCCAGCTGATCGACACTCCTCCTCCAACTTAGTGTCATCTGCAACCAGACCAATGGGACATCATCAGAATCTACAGAGTCATGATATCTTTTTTTCTACTTCATCTATTTATCTACCTGTCTTTATCTTCCCTCTCACCCCCCCTCTTTCCACTATCTAGGTGCTAGAGCATGATACTGCTTAGGACACCTATGTTTGATGGAGAGTTGTGGAAAGTGGAGGATTACAGGCAGTTCACAGGGTAGTGGTGATCAAGATCTTCTTCGAGAGCCAGTCCACTGCAGGATCCTCCTTTGCTATACTGAAGCACTATTCCTTCTGCAGCAGTTTGAGCAGTCATATGTGTGTCCTCTTGTGCTTTATGTACTGGAACTTTGCAAGCCAGGATATGTTCACTCTGTTCCTCTATGTGAGAATTCCCATAATCTCCACTGAATAGAAGAATATTGAATTTCAGTAATTACGAAGCTACTTAAGGAAGAACCCTATGACTCCAAAACATAGAAATAAACTCACTAGGCTTCTCAATAATCTGTGGACCAGTAAGGAGCTGACAAGCAATGAATGCATCACTTTTACTATCCAGAATGGATTGATTGTGTCACTAGCAAACTAAATGTGATCAAGCTCTTGACTTGAAGCATAAATTGTACTTTAATCACAGTTAGCAGTAAAGTGAAGTGAAGTGTCTGGCAAAATGCTGGTCCAGCAAACAGTCTCCAATAAGTAAGGAGAATGTAAACATTTTGTTTCGATATGTGGAATACATTCTAGTTTTTAGAAGTCCATGTAGTAGGAATGTTGAGAGTTGTAGGATGTCAGTGATATATCCTGTCATCCTGCTCTTTTCACATATAACCACAGTGTCTGACCAAGTGATTATCAGGATGTTTAAGTCCTGCGGGCCTGTTAGGCCTAATCTCAGGAGAAAATGTTTGGAGTTTTGTGGGGGTTTTGTGTTTGGTTGGTTGGTTGGTTTGGTTTGGTTTGATTTGCTGGGTTGACAGACATTGAGACAAAAGTCCTTGCAAAAACACCTACACATGGGGAAAATCTACAGAGTGAGGAACCTTCTGTACAGGAAGAAATAGACTGCAGTCATGCAGCAGTTCACCTAATGCAGGTCTAATTGACTCTTCTACTGAAAACTGTGTCTGAAAAGATGTGACCAGGGACCTTGTCCTAGAAAGCTGTGCAGAGAAGCTTCAGTGTGGTAAAGGATTCCTTTCACACTGGCAGCAGTAAGCCAGCAGTGTCATTCATCCCCCAGCTAGAAGCTTTTTTGTCTCTATGAAATGGTGTTAATGAAGACGGTCCTTGCAATGATGTGTTAGGATGGGAAACACTGGGTGACAGGACAACAAGTTGGTATGGAAAGACAGACACATGCATGTGCATTGGAAAACTGTGTCAAGGCTTCCTCTGCTGGGAACTGGGGCAGAAGGGTGGACTTTTCCTGCCTTTGCTATGAATGTACACACTGAGACTGAGTTTGGTCTTTATAGCTTGGCAGAGGCAGTGCCAGTGCAGACCTTGCTTATGACTTGCCCCCTGTGGACTGTGTGTCTGCTGCACTACTTCAGCTGTTGGGAGGAGGTTGTCTGGCAAGCAAGGATGCTTTGGGGGAATCTCTGATAACAGGAGATGCCTTAAATCAGGGGACTAAATCATATTCCCTTATGAGCATACTCAGTCAAGGGACAATCCATGGAAACCTGCAGAGCAGTCAAGTCCTTTGCTCTCCCCTCCATCAACTCTCTGGGCTCTTCTTCCAGATGTAGACTGAACTTTATCCAGGTGCTCATCTCTGGGCACTAGGATGGTTCATCTCATCTTTGGTCTCCTTTATAAGCCTTCTTGAAACTTCAGTGACTCAAGCCAGTCCACAAGCTGAGGAGAAGATGAATTGCTTTGTTCATGGCACGACATCCCCACTTTGGGTGCAGTTCCCCTCTTTCCATCACCTCCAGCTCTTCCTCTGCCTCTCCCTTTCTCTCTTTCTACATGCAAAAAATATCTTACTTCACAGCAGGTCATCACTCATACACTCTCTACCAACAGCCCAGTGCTCCAGTGGTGTAAAAACTGCCAGGGGCCAGGGACCAGGGACCCTGGTCTGTGGTCTGTGAGCAGGGAAACATAACACTTGACTGAAGATCTGATTAGTCACCCAAAGATCATCAGCACAGATCTTGGATGGTAAACACCAGCTAGATTTGTTGATCAAAAAGGCTGCCATTTAACAAGAAATTTTTACGTTAAACATCTTACACCCAGCCCTTGGAGACAGGACAGCTGAGACTTTTTGCAGCTGATCATGCATCAGATTTTATCACCAATTATTGAAAAGTTCTTGATTCTCTTGATTTTGTGGCAAGTTGAAACATTTTCTAGTCCAATCGCTCTCAGCAAAGACAATGTTGAAATCAACCCAAGTTTAGTTCCACCCATGATCAGTTACGGTTCCTGTGTTAAGTATTTTAAGATCTATTGAGATCAAACTCTTTCACAGACAGTGAATAGCACTTCATCAATAAACCAGATTGCACAAATAGGAGAAATACAAGCAATCTTCTTCACCGAATCTTTGCCAAAAAAAACCCCCCAAAACATTGCATTATTCCTCACATGATTTAGGGATAGAGCTAATTAAAAAGTGTGTGACAGAACGTGTTTCTCCTTGAAAATGCTATTTCATCAAAAGAGACTACTTCTGAATGCAGTAATTTCAAAGGAAATTTGTTTTTGAAATAGGACTGAAAGAAAAAAAAGTTCAAGTGTTCCTTCCTGAACCTGTTATCTCTGAAATCTCCTGGGGGACAGCTACAAGCCCATAGCACTGGAGATGGTGCTTGTTTGGAGAGGAAGGAGGTAGAGACACATCAAGCATTACAATGCCCAGAATGACACTGACATCCACTCATTTCTTACACAAGTCCTTAATGAAGACTAATGGGAGGGTTAAAAGCAGTCAACTTGCATTTATCAGGAACAAGTCATGCCAGAACAAACTGATGGCATTTCTTTGCCTGGGTGACCTGCTTGAAAAAGAAGGAGAAAGTGGTGGATATCAGTGAGCAACATGAGTGAAGTCTTCTGATGCTGTTTCCAGGAAAGCAAGTTAGTACATAGAGTAGGTGAGGTCATCAGGAAGCACAAACAATGGCTGATTCTAATTAATAAATTTATTAAATACAGAAAGGTTTAACTGACAAAGCACTGACAAAAAAACTGACAAAACCAGACAAAGTTTGAGAGATGGAATGTGGACTCTGAGAGACAGGATTTGGTCAGTCTTGCCTGCGTGGATTAGGGAAAGCATCTGCAGCCCCTCAGGTGGCATTTGCTAAAGACGCACTGGGTATGACACACAGGGCAGGAGAATTCTGCAGCCTAAAAATAGGGGCACTGAGAAGCAAGAAGATGGGGTTGCAAAGGACAGACTGTTGGGTATGCAGGATGCTCTAGCAAAAGGGCAGAGCTGATTTGGAGCAGTGCAAATATGCAACTTGAAAGAGAATGCTTTTGCTCTGGTCACTTCAGGATGGTAGGGTCTTGACTCAAGTCTTGTGCCTAATTGTGAAGCTGTGATGCAGGAACTATGCTGGGGCACTGCAAAAATGCCAGTGCAGAGAAAAGATCAACAGCAAGACAGAGGGGTCATCTGTAATACACAGTATGTGAGGAAAGAACTTGTTATCCCAGAAATGAAGAGATGGAACAGAGACTTTCAATTATTTTTTAGTAGGTGAAGGGTGGTAGTAAAGGGATAACAGCCTAATTACTGTCTTTGTTGGGGCTAGAAGAAGAAAAAAAAGCAAAACCTTTTCATTTTCACAAAAATTTCTGGGACTTTCTCACATCCTAACCAGTTGACCTCAAAGAGAGTTGTTGATTGATTCCACCTCTATTAATCTGCAGCAATTTCTGGTTTTGTTCCATTTCACCTTTCTGTTGGGATGGTGTTGGAACTGAGTGTGTTTCAGAGTGCCAGATTTCCTTGCCACCTGGAGATGATGAGTTTGGCTTGGTCTGCCAGGAGGCATAGGTGTTCTGTAAGGATGTGCATAACATCTCTCTTGAATTAGAGAAGTGCTGTGATGTATGAGGGTGGTAAGAACATCTCAGAGTTTTTGTGGAACTCTTGTGTTTCTTATTGCAAGAATTGGTAGAACACCCTTGAAGAGCTTCCACCGTGGGCAGTCTTTTCTCAATGTCAGATGCAACTATATTTCATTGCGTAATACTGTTGAGAAACTTAATTTGTCCTTGGTACTTGAGAAAGGAAACTACCTGAACTGACACCATCTTGTTTGCATCTCTTAGTACAATACCAATTTATTTTCAGTTAGAAGATTTATGCCAAATTTCATGGCATGCTTTGGTGGAAATTGGTGGAAATTTCTTAATACATCCATGCCAACTCTTTTATATGAGCCTCAGATCCACCATGACCCAGACCAGCTGGCAATTTCCCACAGTTGAAGACAAATTTTCCAAAATACATAACTGTGAAAGATATTCTTTCCACAGTAACATAACATCAAATCCAGGTATTCAGAAGCACATCAGATTCTCATGTCTGGCACACTTTCCTTTGAGATGTGCATCTAATGAATTGTCCACAGCTTCCATCTCTCCTCAAATTACCTTCTCTTTTGGAGAGGCATAATGAAACAATTACCTTAACATTTCAGCTCTGACACCTCTAACAAGTCACTTTACTAACACGTGGTGCCTGATGACAGTCCAGGTAGAGCCAGCAAGTCCTCCTGCAAGAGGAAATAAAGAAATAAGAAAATGAGAAAAAAATCAAAATTGGGAAGAAGATAATTCACAGGTGTTGGAAGCTTACTTTGAATTGCAGCAGTACCACTGGTGCACAAGACAGCCAGAACAAAGGAGAGTTTCTGGCTTTTAGGAGGACTTCAGCACATGACAGTGCTTTCCCCTTCAAAAGATACTTTTTGGATGGGGGGACAAAAGGAAGGGACATGAAGAAATCTCGTTTCTACTGTCTTCTCACACAGCACGTGGTTGCACCATGGAGCGCTGTTCCACTGTCAATTGCAACACCTGAAATCAGAGCATTACGGAAAGAAAGGTGAGGTCAGCACTCCTGGTGCTGTCTGTCGTGAGGGTCTGGGAACAACTGCTGATGCAGCTAGCACCTGGACACCCTGCTGCTGGAGGAGAGCTGAAGTGGAGGAGAGCTGAAGCAGAACCAATGCACAGCCTTGCAGTCCTCCCGGAGCACCTGTGTTCAGCCACCACCCCACAGCACATTAGCTTGAAAAGGTCAAGATATTTAGTGATCCAAAATGCTACAAGAAGAGGGCTTGGCCAAATGGTGAGCTCTTTAGTAAATTTTAATCAGTTCAGCACCATCCCGTTCATTACACTAGATGCAATGGAATCCAGACTTGGGTTTCTCTCTGAAATGCTGTTATTTTATAATGTGAAAACATGCTCCTCCTCAGAAATTCTAGCCATTCTGTTGTTAACAATTAGAATATTTACCTTAGATTCTAAACCATTTTGCTGAAGAAAGGTTGGTGTGGGCATATTAGACACTCTTTCTTTCCAGCTAAAATTAATAATACCCTCCCAGTTAAAACACTTTATTTTCTGCCAGACATTATGTGTGACATACAGTCCTGTGAATTAATAAAGAACTACCTCCCTCCAGCTTTGCTTTTCCTGCTGAGTCTGATAATGAAATTTATTCTTCTTTTATATACTCAATTAAGGTAAGTTAAGAATTGAGAGTGTGGTTTCAATTATTCTTTGGACTGCATGTATTTTCTTTGTGCTATATCAGTGGTGAAGTGCATGACCCTGTTTCACCTTGATCTTTAGAACCTCTCTGATTTGCTAAGAATAGAGAAGAAAACTGAATCAGCATGGGCCAACGCTTGGTGGAACCACCAAGAATCTTCCAATGGGTGTCAGCATGCTTTCATTCCACTCTTTTCATAGCAGATTATTTGAAAGAGCTGAGTTTCCCTGTAGGGGCCAGATTTGCAAAAGAGCTGAACAGGTGGGATCCTGCCTGAGAAAATCAGTTGGTAAACGTGGAGCAAGGAATAGAGGTCTCTGATATGATTTCAGAGGTTGGTTCCACCTGTTTTCCTGCTGCCAAGCTATAATGACCCCTGAGAGATGCTCTGCAGACTTGTTTTGGAAAAGGAGTCCAGCAGAGATTTGTCTACTCTCAGCTCTGCTGAAACACTGCAGTTGCAATCTCACTTTATTAATTACCCCGTCTCTAATGTACTGTTTTCTCCCATGGTGGCTTTCACAGGATTTTAGGAATTTTCTTCAAGGAACAAGCCTATCAACAATAGGTAAAAGGCTCTGAGACCCAGGAATTATGATCCACCTTCCTCCAGAAGAGGACATCCCAGACTGATTACAACTCCTTACTTCACTCCTCACCATGGCTGCACTGAAAAAGGGTGAAAGACTTATCAACTGGAAGAATTGTTGCTAATTGCAGAACTTACCTTGCCTACTTGAAAAGCACATATTTCATCATGTGTCCAGGCTAACCTCCATGCTTTTTCTCTGCCATTGAAAAAACCCCCAAAACCTACAAACCAACAAGACTCATAATCAAATAAGAATTAGCAATAATACCAGTGTTGCTGCCAGAGACAGTAGAGTAGTGGAGGCTCAGCAGCTCAGGGCTTGCTCTAGTGCCCTTCACTGGTCTTTCCTGGTGGCTTGTTAAGTTGAACCCTCGCAAAAAAAGTGAAAAATGGTTTCCCCTAAAAAAAATCATTTAGCAAAATTATCCAGCCATGAGGAAACATCAAGACAAATCTTTTCACCTTGTCCAGCTTGTTCTGATAATGTCAAGCCAGTGTGTTTCAGTCCTCCTGATGATTGTTCAAGTGGCAGAAAACGCTGCTTCACAACTTTCTCTGTTAGGTTCCATTTTGGCTTTACACAAACATATTAACAGTAATTTTCATTTGAATGGGCCTTGCCGTTTGAGCATTAGTGTTTTGGCTTCAAGATTTTTAAAGCCAAATGTATGCTGACTACATTGCTCTGGGTTGCTTTGGCACCACTGGATGCAAACCTCAATCAACATTATTGCAAAGTTTGGGTTACATGTTTGTCCAACACCAGGCTGGACTGAGAGTTTGGAAAAGAGGGATTTTGCATCACAACCTTTTCCACTCAACCTTTTTGCATCTCAACCTTTTTGACTGTTTGTTCTAGTCATGAATTAAAGCAGAGTTTGGAAACACCAGAACCTACAGTGTAGTGGAAGATCCATCTCTCATGTCCCTTCAAACATAGACACTTGCTAATGATCTGTCATTCAAAAGTCTTCAGTCAATAAGCATATTGATATTTATTTAGGAAACATTTCTGGTGTGCCCCTATTCTGCTGTCCAAACCTTCTTCTACTTCCTTCAACCTTATCACCTGATTAGCTCACTGCTTGTCCCTGCTGGGTAAATTGTTGACTGCTGTCAGAGCAGAGGGTCAGCACTCCTGTCATGATGACAAACACGAGAATTAGAAGTTACTTTGAGAGTGATTAGGGCTAGGTAGGGCCTAACATGCACAGGAGATACTTCCATTGTGAATCTCCAGAATATGGGACCAGGCAAGTGATCTCCCAGGTGAGTACTAGTCCCAGAGGCATACTTTATTCCTCAGCTGCTTCAGTCTGGTTGGGTCATCTCCCTTCCTCACAGCTCCCTGGATCCTACCTCTCTCTCTCTCTCTCTCTCTCTCTCTGCTTTCTGCCCAGCTGGAAAGTGGCACATGGGAGATGTAGGCCTCATCTTACTATATGTCCTGAGTGTTAGGCATATCAGGGTTTCCAGCTCAATGAGTCATTTAGGGGAGACCATTTTTTCTTTCTTCCTTTTCTTGTTTCCTGTGCCCTCATGAAATCCCTGCTCTCACATGGGGAGGGAGGAAAAAGTCTGACTGTGTATGCCTACCAAAAACAACACTGGAGAGATATTTCTCCAAACAAGAGGTCTACAGAGGCATAGCCCTTCACACCAGTAAGGGGTCCTTTTCTTAAAACCGATGCTCTTGGGAAGCAGAGGAAGTTAGTAACTGTGTTTCCGACAGGCTGAGACATTAATTTCTGGTAAGTACATGTGGGAAATATTAGATATCAATGCAAATTCTCTCTAGCAAGCAGTAATGTGGTCTTAATTAACAAGATTTAACCCTGTAAAAATGAACAAATTCATCTTCCCTGCCCAATTCTTACTTCACGGCTCACTATGATAAGTTGCCTGCATTTTAAAGACTAGCAAATTAACTTCTTTATGCAAACCCTTCTTGTAAAACACCTGTCCTGATGACAGCAAGACTTATTTTTCATGAAAGCACCTGCTCCACTACTGCTAAGGGAAGGGTACAGAGATCCAGACGATTAAGTTCATTTTGCACTTTCTGTGCACAAAAAAATGCAGCTCTAAACTTGAAGGAGTTCCTAGAAGGCAAAACTGTCTTTTGCCAAACCAAAAGTCAGAGGCACATGCTGAAAATGTAACCTTGAGCTGTCTTGAGGCCAGAGGGAGCCTCTTGACCAGCTGGAACAGTAATAGATACAGCTGGAATATTACCACACTGTGGTAGTCTCCCAGGTGCAAGGTGTGGGGTGAGGAGGGGAGCCATGGGAAGCACATCCTTCCAGCAGTTGCAGATTTGCTCCTGGCCCCTTAAAATAAGCGGGAAGTAGGGAAATAATTTATATTTAAACTTATTTCTGGGAATTCCAGCTTGATGAGGACAGCTTTGGAAGTGAATCAATTCCTGATTTGCTCCAGGCTATGGTGAAAATTGCCATGCAAACTCCAGAGCTTCAAGCTACTGTGTGTTCCTTCCCGATGAGTGCTGCTGGGTTTCTCTCTGGAACACTTCAATGTTTGTATTATACAAACCTTTTCTGCAGAGGTTAATGCAGAGTGTGGCTACTTGGTAATGCTTTTGCTCCGATGATTGGGTAATGCTTTTCTGAAGGTAAAATGTTTAAATGTGTAAATTGGGAGATTTTAATCGAGAAACAATTTTCTCTTGCATTTACACATGTTTTCTTACATGATTTCCTCTTCACCTACCAGTATATTTCCCCCGGAAAAATCCAGTGCTGACTTTATGAGACACGTCCTTTAGCTAAGCAAGCTAATTTTTCTCAGTATTTAACATGGTGGATTTTTAATGTAGATGCCTACATACAGTTTTCAGCCTTTTCTGTATGCTTATTTTAAGAAATCTCAAATGAACAAGTTTGTTGTGACATTCCTGTTAGACACTAGATCAGTAACTGTTGGGTCAGAACCACCTTGAGGGGTGTGTGTGCACATGCGTATGAGTCTGTGTGTGTGTGTGTGTGTGTGTGTGGAGGGGGAAGAGATGGGTTGAACCTCATGGAGGTGAGATGGCATCACATCCCTCATGGCAGGCCCCTGGAGCCCACATGGGGAAGCCCTGGAGCAGCTGACAGTCAAAAGCAGCCTGGGAAAACTTCAACACAGCACACCTCCCGGAGCCCTTAAGTCAGCCTCAGATTGGCAAGGACAGCAGGAACACTGCCCCTCACCCTGGCCTGAAACCCCAGAAGCCCCGCCAGGGGAGGGTGGCCATAAAGACCTGAGCAGATAAAACCAAAGGCATGTGCTCACCACACGGTGACGGGCCTGCCATCTGGACACATGAGAACTGGTCTTCCACAAGATTCAAATGGTGTCTATATAATCTGTCTCTTCCTTTTTCTCCTTCTTTCTTATTGCTCCCTCTTCTTTTTATTTGCTCCTTTCTTGATGCTTTGGGTAGCTTAAAGCTGGAGGGATTGGATTTTGACTACATGTTGTGCATTAGTATGTGCTAGGTCAGTACTGTGGTGGAATGTTTTGTCTAGATTGTGTGGTGCCCTTCTGAACTTTTGCCAAGTTCCCTTATTTTCTTCCCTAAATTATCGATAAAAGTGCCTCTTGGGAACAAGCGTGTGGCTTATTCTCTTGATGCTATCTTGAGGTATTAAAGAACCCTATATATATATATGTACGTATGTATGTATATATGTATATATATAAATAAAAGTAAAACTTCCAGTAAAGCTTGAGGCTTCAAGACCAGGACTTTACAATTCCCTACACTCATAATGAACAGCACACCCACTGAACTAAAAGCAAGTGAACCGACAGAGGAGCTTTTGTTTTGTTTTACAAAAACAGTAAGTTTGCACAAAAAATTGAGGGTTTTTTTGGGAGGAAAAAAGAATCTACTTATGAATTTACTTCAGCAGAAAATGTGGGAAAATATTTTAAGTTGTGAAAACACTTTTATTTAGCAGTATCATTTCAGCTGCATGTAATGCCAATCATTTCTGAATTGCATTTGTAGTTTAGAATTATCTTTAAGGGAGGAAAAAAAAGGAGGGAGAAGAAATGAACTGGTTTGAAAAGCTCTTAAGTAAGCCCAAAGCCAAGTGTGAAGCCTTCCATTTGAGACTGAGCAACAAGAGTAAGACACAGAGATATAAAAATAATAAAAATCATGTCTGGACAGGGGGACTAATGTCTCCTGCCACTCTCAAGCAGCTCGGCCTCATGTCCAGCTGAGTACACAGGGACTTCAGGCCATCCGATGTTGCCCTGCCCTATCTTTGCAGGGCTCGTGAAGCTGCTTGTGGAAGCACTCAGCCTCACATCCCAGATCCTCCCCAGACATACGTACATGTGCAATCCCACATGGTGCCAGTAATGCCAGAAGGGGAAAGACTGAAATGCAAGGATGTGTTGGAGGTACAGTTAGTGATGTAACACGACAGACTCTGACTTCACCATACCATCTCTGGAGCCATATCCTAGCAATACCTAAAAGACTCAGGCAGGGGAAAAAAGCAGCAGGAAGAAACCATACAATGTGCTGAGCTTGCCCTGTTGACTATGATTTTGGGTGCTTCTCTTTCCTGCTACCCCAGCTGTGGTAGCTCTTGGTGATCCCAACAAGAATGGGAAGACTGGTGAGGCACAGGGTAGATCCATGGGATGTAGCATGGCACCCTACAGAAGGTTCTGGGGCTGCAGGGAGAATATGGTGTTGGTCCCAGGAAGTGAAGGAAGGGGTGCCATAGTGTCAGGGCCATCTCATTGCATGAGCACCAAGATAAGGGAGGATTCACAGTTAAAATTGTAGAGAGGGATTCAGGGTACGGAGCTCTGTCAAGAGCTGTCCATCTTACTGTCTCCATATTCACATCTTCCAGAAGAAGCTTTCCCTGATGGGTACAACCATATATGGGAAGAAACCATTCAGTCTTGCAGTAAGATTACTTCAAGCAAAGCCCCCATCTAAGCAGGGATTTCCCTGTGCAAGTGTATCCCTCAGATATAATGCCTTCGATTTTACACATTCTGGCCTCTGTTTTGTCTCTTTCTGGTCCTTGCCTCACTTGTATACATAGTCCATGTAAGCCACACAGACAGGACAGTACCAGCAGGATATGCAGGGATTTAAAGAATCCCATTAACACTAATAATATTAATTACACTGAAGAATGAAAACACATCCCATGGGATCTAAAGGAAAGATTCATTTATATATACTGTTCTCAAAGCTGCCTGCCGGGGACAGCATTGTGTGAATGGCAGCTTAAGAAAAATGTATTTATCCTGGCCATGAGGAGCCATTACTCCTCTCAGAGTTAGTCACTGAGGAGGGACAGAGAGACTGGAACTGCTCAAGGCATTAGCACTAATGAAAGTATTAGGAAAGGTACTGAAAACATAAATGATCTTTGGTTTTGCATAACGCATGTATTTGACCAAATAATAATTTTAGCATAATGCCAGTCTACTAAGCACTACAAATCCCCAGGACATAGGTGAGTGCACTTGGAAATCAGTGCAGAGTATGAAATGCTAATGAAAGCAGAATTGCTGGAAAGGATTGAATATAAAAACAAAAAAGCTCATAACCTTTTTGCTACTTGGAAGGGATAAAGCCCCCTAGGAAATAGTAATCTGTCCAAAACAAAATTATTTCCTGACTTTCACCAACTAGGAGATGCCGTAAGACTGGGAGATGTGGATTCCTACCTTTTTCCAAAGGGTTGCTATCTAAATTTTCATTGCTGCAACTCAGCACTTTCTCCTTAACGATAAAAGCAGCTCATGTGGGCTTCTCTCCTATTACTGATGGCTAGTTTCACAGGCTTTTTTGATGGGGGAGGGGGAGAGGAAAGAATCCAGTTTCTAGGTCTTGTAAATTTGGGGCTGTTCTTCTTTGTCTCTGATTGTCCAATGACTAAATAGCTGAATGTCTGGGCTGGTCTTCTGTAAAAAGGTCTCCTAGAGCTCCAAAAGACAACCAGCTCTGAACTCTCACGGCATTGAGGAGATGTCTGCAGAAATAATCAGTCCTACAAGCAGGAGAAGCATCTCTGTGCAATACACCTGAAACACCTGGGTCACATGGGGCTCAGGGAGTGGTTTATCTGTGTCTTAATCATAGTGCGCTCCGGCATCAGTGCTAACACTACCTGAGCTCTCCCTCTTGGCAATGTCCCTCATGGGATCCTGAAATTACCAGCAAACTTAGTAGCTTCCAGTTTAACTGTGAATATGCCCTCACTGCATGCAAGCGCCTGTCTTAGCATGCAGGGAAGTAGAAATCCAGGCTACAGTTGCTGTTTCTGAGAGAAAAGCAAAAATCTCTGTTGCAAAGTCCGGCGACAACAGAGGCAGGGCTCAGCCTCAGGTTTTAGTAGATGTTCCTAGACATTTTCTTTACAGTGCTCCAGATTAGGTAGTTGGTTTGAGAAGTTTGTTCTTTCCATGGCTCTGTGGCAGCAGAATCCATGCGGAAACTTTATTTTTCCAAAAAAAGAAAGAACTTCTCACCAAGGAAGCTTGGCATTGATAAGGGATGATACAAAAAGATTGTAGTTTTAGTTGCTTACTATGTTAAGGGGTGATACAAAAGATTGTAGTTTTAGTTGCTTACTAAAGCTAATTCTAGATGAAATACTGTTAAATTAGAATAGGGCCTTGCTTGTGTGCTAATGCTAACTTACCGGGTATGGTTAACTTTATAATGAGGATTCTAACAGGGACAACAAAACCTTGGAGTCTCGATAAGGAACTTTGAGGTTTAAGAAGGGGGACCTTGAGAACTGATAAAGAAGAGCTCCTGGAGATGATACCGGTCTTGGGATAATTGGACAGCGTTGGCTCAGCAGTTCTTAGCAAAGGTGAAAAGTTTAGAGCCAAGGAAGACTTCTTACTTCATCCAAAGACCCCCAAAGACCCCCAAAAGAAGGCCCTCAGGGGGCGTTCTGAGGTGGAGTTGTAGGAGTGGTGTATGTTAATGATCTCCCCTCCCCTTTTCTAGAATTTTCTGACATAGCTAATGCATATGTAACACAATTAATGTATATGTGATACAGCTAATGCATATGTAATATTAGATCACATAAAAGGAGCTGAACAAAAGTAATGAGCAGGGGCATGAAAGGCTGGATTATGCCCCATGTGCCCCGGCGCTGTAAATAAACATACCTGCTTCAATACTCTTTGTGAGTTTTGGGGTTTGTTTCCGCAAGTCAGCATTAGATAAAGTATGTTTTCCTTGGCCCATGTATAGAAGGCAGCAAAGCTGAAGGTGAAAAATTAACTAAAACTTGAGCTGAGTGGCCTGGAAGAGCTCTTCCAAGGCTATTTTTGGCGTCCACATTTTCTTGCTGTGAGTGTGGTTCTCTGTTCATCTTCCTTAGAGAAGAAAGCAATACAAGGATGCTGGATATTCACAATGGGCTTGGAACAGTGTCTCACTCTGAAAATACTCCAAAAATCCAGCTGAATAAGAGCCAGAGTGACAAATCCTTTGGCAAGTGAGGTAATGGGGAAGGAAGTGTTGCTAGGTAATGCCATTGCTGTCTATTTTCCATTCACCTGTTGGGATGGCTGTGGCCCTTAGGCATGTGACAAATACATTATAACAGAAAAGCTCAACAGCATAAGAGGATAAGTGAGCAGATGGATGGATAGGTGGATGGGCAATGACATGGTAATCTCAAAGCTAGTGTAGGTGTTTTATCAATGAAAGTTGTCCTCAGAGTACCACAAAAGCAGTAAGTGGGAGTGTTGGTGGAAAGTGCATAGATATGAATAATGGGACAGGGCATGGACAGATTGAAGATATTCCTTCATCACAACTGACTGAGTTTAGTGCCCAAGAAGTAACTTAAATCTATAACCCTAAACAGCAGCTAAACCAGGGTATGCTATACCTCTGACTGGGCAGAGCTGGAGGTCAGCATTTCCTGTGCTAGCAGGGAGGGTCTGTCAGTTTATGCGTTTCATCTTGCTGTTGAAATGGATAGCAGCTGGCCATCCTCTGTCCATAACAGGATATTCAGTCTAATTCCTTGGTCTGCCACAAAGCCCTTGTGTAAAACACACTGAAAGCTCACCTGGACTGCAGTTGAGATAGGCCATGATTCAAGGCTGAAGGGACCACAGGATCTAAAATTCACCCAAGCCCCTGTGCTTCTCATTACCTTGTCATGACACGGAAACAGCCAGGAGGAAACAAAACACCTGTCTGACTGATGGAAATTCGATGACCTGAATCTGAGCTATCCATAAGTCAAGGTTTCTTCTGCTGCCAGTCCTTGAAAGGATGTCTGAGAGGAGATTTGTAGGAGGTAAGTTTCTTCTCAGGCACTTGGGGAAGATATATAAATGCATGAGATTGCTGGCTGCAGTCAAGTGAAAAATGAAAATAGCCCACAGTCTTTCCAAAACAAGCAGACTTCACTCAAGTGCACCATGTTACCAGGAAAGCAGAAAGCATTTTTCTGCAAATGGGTTCACAGTTTATGAACTCATTCAAAGGACAATGACTTTGGCCCATACATCCAGATCAGAGCCTGGAATTCAGCTAATGCACACTGGTTTATTTCCGATGGCATTCACAGTGAAGAGAAGGCCTGCCTTTTCTCAGCTAGGAGCCAATTGCCTGCATTTTTGGTTTTAAGGCTAGGGCAAATTGGCCAAGACACTGGAAATGATCCCGTAGGATAAAATGCTGAAAGGATCGTTAGATGCTCTGAGGGAATGATCTGGGGGAATGCTCAGTAAACTGAGCTTCAGTTTCCATATTCTGGAGTTTCCAGCCTCACTGGAGGCACTGTGGGAAGCAAGGTTGCATCTGTCCATTGTGACAGCAATTAACCATGTCTGAACGAAGATGCAGAGAAACTTGCCTATCCAAAAAACCTGAATTGTTGTGACAACAACTTATACTAATCAGGTTCTGAAACAAAGAAAGAGTTTAAACAGTTAACTTAGAGGGTGCCGAAGTCTGGCTCTGGGAGGACATGGTACCCTGCTCTGAGGAATGCCTACTTACGATAAAATAGAGCAGAAACAGGAATCAGGGAGTAGCTTAGAAATATAGCAGACATAGTCTGTTCTATTCTGATATCAGAAAGGTCAACCTAGCAGTTGTAAATAAAGATAAGGTGGATACCTCAGAAGATAGGAAGGCCATGAATCATGGGGGCTTTGCAACCCCGAGAAACTAAGTCTGTGAACAAAGAAAGTTGAAAAGTTCAACTGAGGAAGAAGAGAAGACCCTCAGTGAGGCTAAAGGCGGCAGGAACGACCCTCAAAAGACTCCCCAAAGGGATGACTCCGCCTCAAGCTCCGCCCAAACTCCACCTATTATGAATATGATAACTAAGTGTCAAAACCTAATGAATATGTATACCAAGATGATGTAACCCCTCATGAAAATGGTATAAATTGCCTGTCTTCTACTGAAAACTTTGGAGCTTCTTTGTCCGATGCGAAATGGGGGCTCCCCAACGTTGTCTAAATAAATACCTTGCTGCTTAAAGACAAAATTCATCTCTAAGCAATTTCTAGTGCTGTTTTTCAGCATCAGTTCTCTGACACAATTTTGAACACACACTCAGGGTAAATGTTGGGAACAACAAAGACTTACAAGCACAGTTTGAACTGTGGAAACAGACTGTTTATGCAAAGCAAAATATATAAGGATCGTTCCTTACCAGAGAAGAAGAAGAAAAGTTTTTAGAGACTTCTACATGTTCTTCTAGTTTATTGTTAATGCATGCTGTTCTTGCTATGTACCCCCGGTTTTAAGAATCTTTTTCCCTCAAAATTCCCTTTAGTTCATCCTTAATTTCCTATTGGTTAAGATTTGGTGCACTGCACCACTTTCCATGTTTGGCCAATCTCCTCCTCCCTTTCCCTATTAGGAATTGTATCCACCCAGCTATTTCCAAGTTTGTACATTCCTCCTCCCATTCCTTCCTTTATTTGGTAAACTCCTCCCAGTTTCTAGTACCTTCCTCCAAAAACCTTATAAAAGAGCTAGCCCCTCCTCTGCTCGGGGACACACTCCTCGCGTAGGGCAGGCTCACACTTGTTGCAGGGATTCCTCCCTTCAATAAAGTGGGGATAACACCTCCCACCTGCCAAGTACCCCTGTGTGTCGCACCTCCTTCCTTCACCCCAGCGTGTGACAGATAGCGCCCAACGTGGGGCAAGGTGGTGAGGTCTCCTATATTAGGAGAACTTCCCCACTCCGGTTGGACTTCACACAGCCTTGGAGTTAGGCTGTGCCGGCGTGTCTCTGCAGTGAACAGGCGGCGACAGGATCATCGAGGATCGGCTGCGCCATCGCACCTCAGCTGGAATAGGGTGAGCAGTGCAAGAAATCCCTACCTCCCGTCCCTTCTCCAACACCCCGTAATCTTTTTTCAACATCTAAGATTAAAAACCCGGAACGGACTGTTAACATCATCCTTCCGAGATGGGTTGTCTACATTCTAAACCACTGGATAGATCATTTTTGCAACTAAGAGGACTTATAGAAGTAAATGGTCATGAATGTGACGAGAAGTCCTTGGTAGCGTTAATAAAATGGTAACGCAAAAATAATATATCGATCCCGGATGAATTAACACCTGAAACTTAGGATGATTTAGGCATTGTTATCTGGTCTGCAAAAGAAAAGGGAGATAAAACAGCAGCAGATGCTTTAATTGCATGGAGATTAGTCTTGTTTATACTGGAAAAATTGAAAAAGAATGTCTCTCAACAAATTCCACCTGCGCAACCACAGCAACAAAATGGCGTCCCTCCCTTACTTTTGGAGAGCACTACTACAACCTTTCAAAATGGCGTTTCTTCTTTGCCTTCTCCTTCTACTGGCAGGAAAATCCCTGAAATGGCGGCAGGGGGAGAGGAACATAGCATCACATGTGCCGACGTAAGCGGCATCGGGAAACACCCCTTACTAACATCATCGCCCTATGCTCCGCCCATTGATAAGTTCCCTCCCACCAACACCTTCGTAAGCACTGCCCACAATACTTTGACCACACCTGTCAATTCTACCTTCAATGACGTAATGCCTAAGCCGGAAGAGAGGCGTGGTTTTTCTAATTACAACACACAATACCACCCCTTTCAAGATGGCTGCGCCCATGGCCCTTCTGGTCTGGAGGCCTGCCGCCTACAGCGACATGGCAGCGCCCATGGACCGAGGCCTAGTATACCATCCGGCATCCAGCCTAAACCTCTGCCATCCACCCCCATTCAGCCTGAGCCTCTGTCACAAGCCACAAGCATGCAAGCATGTCATCACACTACTCCAGATGTAACTCTTTTGCTGGAGATACAAGCTTTCAATTTGCAAACCTTGTCCAAAGTCCAAAGACACATTTGTTAACCATCATGATACTATCTGGAAGGAGTTTAAAAAACAATCTCAGAGTGCTGGAGATTTGGAAACAATGTTAGCATTCTCCATTTACTATGATCAAGGCCCGGCACCTGAATGGCAAGCCATATCCTACCATGTCCTAAAGGATTTAAAAAGAGCTACCGCGGAATATGGCTTGGGAGCTACTTTTACCCTTGGACTCCTAGAAGCACTTTTTGCTTCTTACACACTTACCCAAACTGACATCAGAGTAATTGCTAAAGGCTTGTTAACTATAATGCAAAATTCTGCCTTTGAGGCAGAATGGAAGTCTCAAATAAAGGAATTTCTTAAGTCGTATGAGAATCCTAATAATCTTCCTTATGGCCAACATTTTAATAGATTTTATGGTGAAGGTCCCTTTGCTAGTCCTCATATACAAGCCCAGCTACCAAAACCTTTGCTCGACAATGCTAAAAGCATAGCTTTAAAGGCTATGAAATTAGCGGCGGATGCTACCATGCCATCGCAATCATACGCTACCATTCGTCAAGGCACAAAAGAACCATTCGTCGAATACGCTAACCTATTAAGAGAAGCCATAGCAAAGCAGATTTCTCATCTGCCCTCACAAGAGATTTTATTTAAATCATTAGTGGTGGAGAAAGCTAATGAGGACTGTCAAAAAATATTGAGATCCCTTAAAGATCCAAGCTTGCTTGAAATGATCTACGCTTGCAGGAATGTCTATTCGCAGGAGCGAAAAATCAAGATGCTAGCAGCAGCGATCAAAGGACCTGGTAGATGTTTCCACTGTGGGGAACAAGGACATTACGAGAGGAAGTGCCCAAAAAAGCGGTCGCCTGTCTACCCATTGCCCATCACCAACTGCCCAAGATGCGGTAAAGGAAGGCACTGGGAATCCCAGTGTCGATCCAAGACTGATATTAATGATATTCCTTTACCCGCTAAATCCCAAAAAGCAGGTACCGCAAGACCATCGCACAGTGCACCTTCCTCACCGCAGATGGAGCCACGACCTTCCCATCCTGCTTCCTTGCCTCAGTTGCAGTCAGGAAACTGGGAACAGAGTGTCCTGGGGGGCGCAATGACATCAAATGCCCCTGTGCAGCATCTTGGCAACTGCATGAAGAAGATTCAATCCCTGCCAAAAGTCTGGTTTCAACCATAACGCTTTCTAATTTGAATTGGATTTCGTTATCTTCCCCAGGAGTTCCGCATACCATATTTACTGATATGTTTGACATTTCTTTATCTTTTACAGGCTCTCCTCCTTCAGATGACATCTATTTGTTAATAGGAACTTCAGAAGCTACACAATTAGGCCTTCAAATTATCCCCTATTTAGTTCAATTTCAATCGGTTGATAGTGTTATTATCGTTACCATTATAATTTCAAATTCTCCAGTTATTATTCCTCCATATTTGGCCATTGCCCAAATTACTTCACTTTCCAAGCTAGCAGATTTATTTGACGATTCTCAAATTTCAGTTAACTGGACTGAATCTGTTACTAAAAAGAAACCTTTTTTGCATTGTCTTTTACAGGCAGAGTCATACGGTGAGCAAATACAAATTAAAGGAATCATTGACACAGGCGCGGATGTTACCATCATTGCGCAGAAAGATTGGCCTCCAAATTGGAAATCCAAAGAAACGCTGCATTCAGTAAGAGAAGTGGGTGGATTTCAACACCCATCTCAAAGTCATTCACTTATTACTGTAATTGGCCCTGAAAATTGTACTGCTTCATGCATTCCATTCATTTTGGACATACCATTTTCCTTTTGGGGAAGAGACATCCTCTCACAGTGGGGAACTGAAATTACTATGGATATGGATTCAAATTTTTAAATGCGGTCACTAGTGAGCAGCTGCTATCCGCAATCAATTGGCTTTCAGAAAAACCTATTTGGGTAGACCATTACTAAAGATAAGCTGCAAATTATTAATCAATTAGTTGATGAGCAGTCCCGATTGGGACACATTGCCCCATCTGTGAGTCCATGGAATTCCCCAATATTCATCATTGAGAAATCATTGGGAAAATGGCGACTTTTAACAGACTTGCGCCGTGTCAATGATGCCATGGAAACAATGGGTTCATTACAGCCAGGAATGCCCTCATTGACCCAATTACCATCTGGGTGGCCCTTGGTTGTAATCGACCTCAAAGGCTGTTTCTTTCACATAAAGCTTTGAGAACAAGATTGCTCAAAATTTGCTTTTTCAGTTCCTGCGGTAAACGCGGAAGCTCCTAATTGGAGATTTCAATGGCGTGTTTTGCCACAGGGAATGAAAAATTCACCAACACTGCCAATTTTATATTTCAAATATTCTGCACCCAATTCGACTTCATTCCCCAAAAACTATCATATATCATTACATGGACGATATTTTAATTTGTGCCCAATCACAGGAGAGAGTAGATGAAGTCCTATCAGTTGTTTTATCTGTATTATCTCAACATAACTTACCAATTTCCTCAGAAAAAATTCAATACACTCATTCGTGGAAGTTTCTTGGGTGGAAGATTACTTATTCCACCATTTCCCCACAATCCGTGGAACTTTCCAAGAACATACAGACTCTTAATGACCTTCAAAGACTACTGGGTGTAATAAAATGGATTTGCCCTATTTTAGGGCTGACCACAGATCTTCTAAAAACACTTTTCCAGCTCCTGAGAGGAGATCCAGACTTGTCATCTTCCCGGAATCTGACATCTGAAGCTGTTAAAGCTCTACAGACTGTGGAATACGAAATAACTTCTCTTTCAGCAAACAGGAGACTGCCTGATGTGCCACTGGATATTGTTATTTTCTTAGGTTCTACGCAACCCTATGGTATTTTGTGTCAATTTGCCCTCAATGGAAATGATTTACATTTGGGTCTTCCTCATCAGTTTGGAAAAACCATTACTTCATTTGTGGAACTTTTAAGCAAACTTATTTTCAAAGGCAGAACTAGGTGCTGGGAGATTTCAGGTGTGGAACCAAAAAACATCTACCTTCTGCTGAGCTCCAAGCACCTACAACAAATGCTGATAACATCTTATGACTTCCAAATTGCTATTTCAAATTTTGTAGGTCAGATTTGATATCATCTACCAAATAATAAATTGTTACAGTCAATTGGCCAGCTCCCTGTACAACTTAAATTTGTTCAATCAGATAAACCCATTAAGGGTGCCAAAAATGTATTCACCGATGGTTCAGGGAGAACAAAAAATGCTGTAGTTGTTTGGCAGGAAAACGGAATTTGGCAGCAAGATATACACCAAGTGGAGGGTTCTCCACAGGTCATAGAGTTATCAGCAGTTGTATGTGCCTTTTACCTTTTTGCAGATGAATCTTTTAATTTGATTTCAGATTCGGCTTATGTTGTTGGAATTGTCAAACGAATTGAACACTCCTATTTAAAGCATATTTGTAATAATGTTTTGTTCTCTCTTTTCCAGGATTTGTTATTTTTAATTAATCACCGTACATGCTCGTTCTTTGCAGTGCACATTAAGGCACACACTACTCTCCCCGGTCCTGTTGTGTAGGGAAACAAAATTGCAGATCAATTGGCTGGAGTTGTTACTGTTCCAAACAAATAGGAACAAGCTAAAATGTCTCATGACTTTTACCACCAAGATATGCGATCGCTACAAAAGCAATTTAACCTAACCCGAGCTCAAGCAAAAGACATAGTATCTGCTTGTCCAGACTGTCAATCTGTAACTCCAGTTCCCTCAGAAGGAGTAAATTATGGAGGTTTGCAACCTCTGGACATCTGGCAAGTGGATGTTACACATTCTAATGAATTGGAAAACTAAAATACAGCCACATTTCAATAGATACTTGCTCTGGGTACATTGTAGCCACCCACACTCGGGTGAGAAAAATAAGGACGTGAGAAAACACTTTATTTCGGCTTTCTCCCACATGGGAGTCCCAAAAGTTATTAAAACAGATAATGGGCCTTGTTACACGTCCAGAGACACACAGAAATTTTTCTCAGATTGGGGTATCACACATACTACAGCAATCCCTCATAACCCAACTGGACAAGGGATAGTAGAGGGAGCGCACAGCACTATTAAAAATATGCTCAAAAAACAAAAAAGGGGGAGTAGTGGGCTCACCCCTCAGGAAAAATTAGATAAAGCTTTGTTTGTTTTAAATTTTTTAAATAGATTGGATCAGTTTAATCGTACTCCCATTTACAGACATTTTTCTTTCTCTTCTGTGGACACATCTAAAAAAGCTAAAGTTCTATTCAGAGACTTAATAACAAATGAATGGAAGGGACCCTTCCCTATTATTACATGGGGAAGAGGTCACGTTTGTATTTCCACAGATTCCGGGACACTGCATCATCTTCCTCATAGCCATCACCTCCGTGAATGGTACTCGACCTATGCCTCCTTGGATTCGTTCTTCCAGGGAAAACATGTGGATCAAACTGGCAAAAGCGGCCAAAACTGACACTTTATGCCTTCATGCTGAAAATGCACAGAATCCTTTTAAAACTTGTTTAGTTGGTTTTCCTGAAAATCATTCTAATTTGTTTGAACATCGTCTTATTGCCAATTTCCCTTTTACTCATAGTTTTGCGAATGTTGAACCTACCGAAATTGAGTTATTAGGTTCGCTGTCTACTGATTATTGCTTTATTTTCAGGACTATCACTTCTGTTAAAAGAAATTGGAGAGACGTTACTCCCTTTAAAAATGCCTATCAAACTACATCCTCCTGGTGCAGTGATATTCCAGTAACTATATCCACAGAAAAAATTTCAAAACCCCGTTCCCTTCCAAAGGGATTCTTTTTAATTTGTGGAGACAGAGCGTGGGTAGGTATTCCCTCCTATCCTATTAGAGGTCCTTGTTCAATTGGTAAGCTTAGTCTTTTTTATCCGGCAAAAACCCTTCTCCCCAATCGAGAACCATCCTCAATAATTTGGCCCAAAAAAAATCTAATTGGCAAAGAGCCAAAAGATCTCCGAAAAAACCTATCCCCTCTACTGCACTCAGATTTCCCCCAGATTGTGATCCCTCAATTGGCATTTGGTCCCAGACAGGAAACTGTTTTGCATCAGTTTTTGCACCTGTAGGCACAGCACATGCCTTCTCTATGGTCACTCACATCGGTTGTTGGCTTGAAAAGGAGGTAAATGCCACCAGCAAAGCCATTGCTGAACTTTTAGAAGACAAACAAAAGCTGAAACAAACGTCTCTCCAAAATAGAGCAGCCATTGATTTTTTGCTATTGCAACATGGACATGGCTGTCAAGAATTTGAAGGTTTATGCTGCATGAATTTTTTGGATCATTCACGATCAGTTGCCCACCACCTTAATGAATTAGAACAATTAGTTAATGACATTAAGGTTTCCCCTAAATATAATACTCCAGATATCTTCGATTGGCTAAATTTACCAAATATACCCAATTGGCTTAGACAAATTTTAATGTCTCTCTTTATTGTTGTTATCGTTTTTATCATTATCGCCTGTGTTTTTTCATGTTTGTTTGCTTGTTTTAAGAAGGTCTTCTTGGAAAAAGTCATTGACGATTTTGCTGCTACTTTACTAGATGACTCATCTACCTCAAAAAAACAAAAAAGGGGGAAATGTTGGGAACAACAAAGACTTACAAGCACAGTTTGAACTGTGGAAACAGACTGTTTATGCAAAGCAAAATATATAAGGATCGTTCCTTACCAGAGAAGAAGAAGAAAAGTTTTTAAGAGACTTCTACATGTTCTTCTAGTTTATTGTTAATGCATGCTGTTCTTGCTATGTACCCCCGGTTTTAAGAATCTTTTTCCCTCAAAATTCCCTTTAGTTCATCCTTAATTTCCTATTGGTTAAGATTTGGTGCACTGCACCACTTTCCATGTTTGGCCAATCTCCTCCTTCCTTTCCCTATTAGGAATTGTATCCACCCAGCTATTTCCAAGTTTGTACATTCCTCCTCCCATTCCTTCCTTTATTTGGTAAACTCCTCCCAGTTTCTAGTACCTTCCTCCAAAAACCCTATAAAAGAGCTAGCCCCTCGTCTGCTTGGGGACACGCTCCTCGAGTAGGGCAAGCTCACACTTGTTGCAGGGATTCCTCCCTTCAATAAAGTGGGGATAACACCTCCCAACCTGCCAAGTACCCCTGTGTGTCGTGCCTCCTTCCTTCGCCCCAGCGCGCGACAGGTAAATTATTCCAGCTTCCCAACAATGACTAATGAAAGGTTTAGGTGATCTTTAAAACAAGGTTTTCATGTTGATGTCCGTGGCACTGAAATCACTGAGATTGATTGCAGATGCAGCAAGCAGCTCTGACAGATGAATGGTCCCAGTGTAAACATTTGGAAAGTCAATAAACGTAATAAATCTCTGCAGCGTATGGGAAAAAACAGCTGAATAAAGGCTTTTGGGGATGTTTGGCCTGGACACTGCAGAGGACTGTTCTGGAAACAGCTATCATTATTATACATTGCATTTGATTGCTTTATTTCATCATATGGACCCATAGGCAAAGCATGATGTGCTGCAACATGCATTTAACTGGGAGATGGAAAAAATGTGAAGGGGTTTTTGCTCTTCTTCTACCTGGTTTATCTGGGAGAGGCTGCAAGATTTTTGAAATAGAATACTAGATGTCCAGCTCCCTTTTTTGGCACTGATCTATGAACAAATCTGAAAAGATTTTGTAAATGTCTAAAGGTGCAGGTAGATCTGCATTTTGAGGCATTTGGGGTGCCCAGAAGGACAAGGTGTACCAACTGATATCTAATCTACAGGTAGTTTTCAGATATCTCCAGAAGCTTTCTTGCATCTTACAGGATTCTTAATGATCCAAACTCCAGATGACTAGAACCTTTGCTAATTACTCAAATAGAGGTTTGGTTAATCAGACTCTTTGGACCTGATGACAAAGCTGCTTTGCAAACCAGGATTTCTGCACAAAATGCAGAGGTGCAAAAACACATATGAACAGTGCCAGGTCCTTGCATCCTTTTTCAGGAGCAGAAATGCTCAGCTACACAGATGTTCCCAACAGAGCCAAGGAAAAGTGGAGTTGCACTTGGTAGCAGACTCCATCCCAGAAACTTAATAATATTTATTCTTATGGGGATGTCAGAAATTATATGCTCCAATCTAGTGCTCCTGAAGTCACTGGGGGGAGGATAATTAGCTCTAAGCAGTTTCTATTAAGTATCTCATGAGTCCAGCATCATATTATTAAAGTCTTTGCCTTAGGATTTAGGGAGACTCCCTTACAGTCATGGGTGAGACAGCCCTCAGTGAGATACAAAAATCTTCAATGACAAATACCAACAAATGGTATAGAATTATAGTACTTTGTTCTAGTTTTTATTTTGCTTCTCTTTGTTTCTTCCTTGTTATCCCCGCCCCCACCCTTGCACTAGTTTCCATAGAAGCAAGATGTGCAAGATGGGTTCCTCTGCATCCTCTAGTGGGATTCAGCTAGAAGATATTTTCTTTGTAGATACACTGTTGTAAACAAAAAAGTCACCTTTGACAAAATCGATGTGTTTAACCTGAGAAAAACACAAGCAAGCTGCCACTGTATTCATGAAAGAGTTTGTGTCCTCTACCACAGCTCAAAAGGTGTTTTCTCTTGTAAAAATAGAGAGTGTGGGTACACACGGTTACTGACCTGCATCCACCTGTCCACACTGTGCCAGGATGCACAGACCAGTGAGAAACAGCTGTGGTTGCCATGGCCTGCACCTGAACACAGAGCAGCCAGGAACCAGCTTGCACAACACAAGTGCTGGCAGGACAGTGCTGTAAAAACTCATCAGAGCTGGAGATGAAGGAGTTCTATTTTCCTAGAAATTTGCACAGGGACATACCTGCTGCCTGCAAGATTTCACCTCCCATCTATTCATGTAGCTCTTAACTGACACACTTCTAGGTAGTTTGAGACAAAGCATTAATTTTTATTTTTATTAAATTACAATAACTGCATTTGAGCAGTCATTTTAACTGAGAAACAAACCCCTATTGTTTTAAGACTTTGTATAACCTTAATAAAATAAATTTAATAATGGGATCTTTTTTATACATGGATGATTCTTGTCAAGAAACAAGCTTTATGTTTAATGTCCACATGTCCAAAGATTTGAGATCAATAGTTACTCTCATAAATTTTTTGCTGCCTCTTTTCAAAGCCAACAGGGCCTATACAGTGATTTTAAAAGGGCTCTTAATCAAGGTCAGTTAATTCTGCTGTTTTATTACAAATAACTCACTTTATTTCTAAGTAACTCACACTTTGATTTCTTCCACCTCCACTTTAATTTCTTAGACAATTACTTTTCAAAAATGTCAGTTAATTGCAGGGCACTGTGACTCTGCAGACTTGAAGGCACCAGTTCACACACTGTAGTACCTACAAAGCATGTAAGATTCCACTAAAAAAAATTAATCATGACATTCTGCCAGTTATAGTCTGTTTAAAGCTAAAAATTCCAGTTTTCTGGCCAATGCCAGAAAAGGAATACTTATGGGGATTGGATCTTCACCACTTATCAGTTACTACAATTTTCATATTTTTTGCTTGGTGCAGAAGTAAGCCTTGTCTCTTAACAGAAGATTTACGTATGTGATAAATGGAAAGGGGAGGCAAAA
>VZRE01008514.1:67481-97235 GCA_013396775.1 Cephalopterus ornatus | reverse complement strand
CTTGTCTGCCTAACAAAATCCAAATTGGTGATACTCTGAGTGACCCATCTCAAACAAAAAGAACTAATTTACAAATTATGTAATCTTGACATTTTGTAAATATTTAAGCAGGTTTTTGGAAAGGGTGTTTTAACGTCCGTTACATTGATCTTGTGTAGATCTGCACTTCCTTAGATCTTTCCTCTCACTGCGGCATCTCTTATCCAGCCTCTTTTCTTGTGCCTCAGTAGAAACAATAGATACTTTCAGGTATTCCAGTGGTGAAGAAAGGCCTTTTGTGGTAAAACAATGGGTTATAGCAGTGTTTTATTGAACCAAGTAATCTCAGAAACTAATAATGCAAAAAGATGCCAGCTTCCTCCATTCTTAAGTGGAGAAATAAATCCTTCTTAAAATATTACTCATCTGCATGACTACACCATACAAAATTCCTGTCAGATCTGTAGCTCTAAATGTGGATGCAGATGATAACAACCCAGGTTCTTCCTCAGACAGAAGGAGGTTTTGTCTGGCTTTTAGATGAGACCAAAGGGATGGCTTCCGGAGGGGTTTGGATCACAGTTTAAGCATCCTCTGAGTCCATCTTACTTCAGACCCAACGTAAGATGTGTAACTGATTTGAACATAAAGGATTTGCAACTCCATACTAATTACATCAGCTGCAAGCAAGCTGTGTGAGGAGCTCTCTAAAACACTCTGAGCCTGGTGTTAAGCTACTCTTCTTGCTAGGGGAGGTTTTGACCATTGTGTGTTGAGGCACAAATACATCTCAGTCTACTTTCAATGCTATAGGCTGAGCTTCACTGTTCTAAGACACATAGCCAAGATGCAGTGTTTGTCATTTAAGCCCATAATCTTAAATTTTGGATGCCAATACTAGGCTAATGTTGCACTTAATATTTGCACTCAGTTCTGTTAGTTTCCTAGAATTTGATTACTTTCTGAGTGCAATAATGAAAATGTTTCACAACTATAGCTACGTGACATCTTTTTCATGTGTACTTTGTAAAAATGAATGTAGCGGTGACCAAATCTGCTGAACATGTGAGGTCAGAAAAGCTTGAAAGCATTTCTGGTGCCAGCATGCTTACTTGCTAGACTGTTTCTTCAGCAGAGGTTATCTATGAGGACAAGCATAAGAAGAAAAGTGAATTCCTTATCATTCAAGGTGAATGTAAGACTATTGTGTCAGTCTTGATGTGAGCTATCTTTAGAATGGAAGTGTGAACTCACATGCTAATGTGGAAAGAAATGAAACAGAGAGTTGCAACTCCTAGTTTCCTTTGTAGTGTTCCTGCAAATTTTTGAAATATCAAGTTCTATGCCAAGTAAGGTGTAGCAAAATGTGAAAGATAAGAATTTAACATCACAGTATAGTTCTGGTATAGTTCTAAAGAACAAAGTTGTGTTCTGATACTTACAGACAATATACTGGATAAGCAATATGCAATAAATAGGGTGTACATGCTTTCCCACAGACTTTTTTTTTTTCCCAAACTTGATACAGGGAAATTTAATAGGAAGAAAGGTGTATTAAAAATTTTTCATGAGTTTGCTTTTTCAGAGAGCTTTCTACAATATTGGAAGTACAGTAGAATTTGCAAATTCTAGGTGAGAGATGAAATGAAAATTTTATTTATTAGAAGCTATGTTCCTTAGGTTAATCATTCTTAGTAATTGTGTGCAACTTATTAGTGAATGAAACTTACAATGTTTTCATGGATATACTGTATTGGGTATACCTGCATGTTTTGCTATTGAATACTGAAAATATAATGACACATTTGTGTGGATAGGTGCTTTATGCTGTTAATGACTGAATCCATGTGGAGTCTAGCGAGGAATCAATAATGAACTTCTGCTGTGCCTTCAAAGAATGGAAGGGCAGAATAGGCTTAGAAGGAAGTCAGCCTTTCAATAGATCTTCTCTGAGACATTTTCTGTACATGCAACATACAGGGAAGTATCAATACAAAAGATACGCTTTTAAATACATCTTGTGATAAGGCATGCACTGATACACATTTACCACCCATTTCTCCAAAAAGCGTGTTCGTCCACTGCTGTTTTTGTAAAAGTGTATTTAACATAATCTTTATGACAACTGTCATCTCTAGATTTCTGGTTTTGAGAGGTTTTCCATGCAAAAGTATCATTAAAAGGCCAACCAACCTAGTGATGTTATTTATAGGAATGTAAATTCCCAGACATTGAAGGCAAAGGAACCGTTTGTCTGCATTCAGCTGCTGGGGAAAAAAATGCTTTTCTATCTCTCTTTTGTTTTGCAAAATGGTATTTACTCTGATTAGGTGTTCTGATGTGCAAACTGTAGTTTTGGGGTTTTTCCAGATAATTCTCTCAGTTTTTAAAGCATTTTTCTTACCTACTATGAAGAAAGGGACCTGTCTGCCTCTAATGCTATGTGGTGTTCCCAGCCTATGTGGTCTTCTTAGTAGTTATGTACCATTTCTTGTCTGTAGTTTTACACCAGTTCATCCAGCCAGTAATGGATATTTTCATGAGAGTGGAGGGGAACAGGAGGAATGAAAATGGTAATGACTGACAGTTCTTGTTGCGGTTTGGAAGTGTCAGATCTTCTGTAGGTCTCCAAATGTTTTCAGAGTCTGCCAGCTTACTACCAGACTGGGCAATAAATTCATTCTCGCCACTTCCCATGAAAACATACTTAAATAATCCTGTATCTGCTGGAGTGAGATTAAAAATTATCTGTATGTATCTCCAAACCATCAGTTTCCAGTAACACATTGATTAGACCTCAGGAATCAAGACAGAGCTTTGGTTAGGGAACTTACAAATAGATTGCAAGGGGAGGGAAAGACATCCTTCATATGCTGCAGATTTTGATCTCCCTAAATCCACAGGGAAATTGAAATTCTTAAGCTTATATGAAAAAGAAATTCAACTTTTAAAGGTATACAGCAGTATATGTACAAACTAAATGTTAACATATCAATCAGGATAAGAGGGGATTAGAATGAAAAATGTTTTCTTTTATAGCAGTTGCACACTGAGACTTCAAAACATGTGTAATTCAGTTGTAAGACATGATTTTTTTTCTCTACAAAAATAATTATTTGGTAGTGCAAATAGAAATAAGTTTGGAAAAAGAATGAAGTTTGAAGGTCACATTTTTTGATGATGTGAAAGAAGTTTAATTAGGAATATATGTCTGTACTTAAATCCCTGTGTCTTGCTGAATCCCTGAGCTGAATTACATCCATGAACAGCTGTAGGAGTATGAAGAAATTTTAACTGCTGTCTCTTGGGTGCAGAGAGTTAAGGAACAGGTGTGCTTTTACGAGATACTGGTCTGTTTTAATGCATATACTCCTCTTACAATTAATTTGCTGACCAAGCACCTCAAACTTTCTGATAACTTCTGTGTGATACAAAAGAAAAAAAGGATTGTAGGTCCTAAGGGAATGCACATTTCTCCAGGATCCAAGGAAATTTGAAGGAAATCTGAATTGATGTAGCACAGAAACTGATAGGTCCAGAAGGAAATGTAGGCTACTAAGAATCTACTAGGGGTCTATTTATCAATGTATCTTAATTTGTCCATAAACCGATTAGTTTAATTATCCACATCATCCTATTGTATCCAATATGTTAAGGATATCTAATAGGAACAAATTGGAGAGTAGATAGCCAATGAGAAAATATTCTCTCAAATCTAATTGAGATGTGGATCAAGATAGTATTCAAGGTTATGTTACAATATGAAGACTGGGATATGTATTGCTTCACTTAGTTATTATTAACAAACTTCTCTGAATATACTGTGATTTTTTTACATGTGCTCAGTCATAGAATGTTATCATTATCAATAGACATTTAGATATACAAGCCAGCCTGTCCCTCCATCTGTGTGCTTCAGAATACTTGGCATGTAGTTTGCAACATCGTTGAAGTAGTTACAGGTTTGCGGTTGAGAACTATTACAGCAATATCAGTTTTTCGTACTCGAGTTATCTTTAAACCCAGAAGTTTGCCTTTTATTTATAACTTCTAGGGCATTACTTTATGCTTATGCATGGGTTGGGGGAGTTATATGAGTGGGATAAAGCTGTGTAATATGCAAGGCTTTTTGCAGTAGTACATGAAAATAGAAATATCTAGAGCACTGTATTAAAAAAAAAGGAGCAACAACCAACCACAAACAAATGAATATCCCCACTATAAAATGAAACAAAACAGAAAGAAGCAAACAAAAACCCCAAAGCAATACTGAATCCTTTGATTATAACCAGGAATTTGCCCCTGCTTTCTGAAATATTTTAAGGACACATTTTTGGTTTCCAAAGAAACACTTTGCAGCAAGAATGTGTTCACATTTGAAATAGTTAGCTGAGGCAATGGGAAATTGCAGACTCTTACGCAGCTTGTATACTTGCATCTTCATCATTTTAAACTGATGATCATGTTCAATTAGCAATTTGCCTAATTGTTTATTGGTGGTTGTAAGCTAAGTGTACATTAAATGACTTTGACTATTTTGTAGAATTAGCCATACATTCAGAATGACTATTTTTGATAGGATAGCATATTTATATTGACTGAGAGTACAAAGGGTTTCTCTTAATTTTCCTTTCATTTCTCTCTCCTCTTCCCTGCCCCCCCTCCCACACCCCAAAGGAAATTTGGTTTTAGAGACTGATGAAGACGTTATGTTTTTTAAATGATACCAAACAGCAAGTGAGAAGATAGTTAAGGGGAGAAAACAACCCTAATTAGTTAAACTTATTAGAATTTGCCAGCTCTCAGGAGGCTGTAAATTGTAAATTGATACAGCCCTGGGGTGAGAGAAGAGGTGGAATGAAATCAGATTCCATCTAGATATATAAAGGCAAAATGGCACTAAAATTTAATGTTAATACTTAAAATACATTCACTAGTGATACATGCGATGGCCAAATATGTTAAAACATACATTTCAGAAAGCTTATTACCATATTCCTTGCAATGGATTCAGAGTGATGTAAAGATTTGTCTTGGATGACACTTGCAATTCACACAGACCTTTCCAGTAGTGAATGCAATGCTTTGTCATGTTTTACAGAAGATGAACGCATTGAATTGAACAGCAACTTTATTTAGCTGAAGATGTTGCACATACTCTTTAGCTGTGCTCACTGAGCGTATCGCTCCAGTGCAGTCCCTGCCACCGTTCACGGGTATTGTATTAGACAAAAAAACCTGTCTCTATGTTTTCAAAGCAGCCCAAAGAAGGGACATTTGGTACCTTAGAGATTTCTTTGTCTTCATAAGAATAATAGCTTCAACTGTGTTTCTCTTACACGATGAAGCTGTCACCCTCAAGGCTAAAACTCTTAAAAGTAGGAGCTAGGATTTACACTGCCACAGTGATAGAATTTGGGATATAATTAGAAAAAATATTGGAGTTACAGAGTGTGAGAATGGGAATGAATTCAGCTTAGTTTTCTGGTTACTCGATTTAGTTTTCTTTCACATGAAGATGATAACAACAAAGAGAAAATGAGATGCCAGAAATGAGAGAAAGAGTAGTGTGAAGGTGAGGAATGGGAAGAAATTTATCAGGAAAAAGGAAAAGAGAATGATATACTTGATAAAAAGAAGAAAGAAGTTAGACATCCAGCAAATTGCTGTTTTCTTATTTATGTCTGGGAAACACATACTAGGTCAGAGGCAACATCTAAAAACCTGTATGTGCAGATAAAAGAAGTCAGCTTAGCTGCATTTTTCATAAATAGGTTGAGACTCTGTCTGCACACAGTGACATTTAATTAAGTAAGCTGAAAGTGATTTTTTTTTCTATCTTATGTTTTAGTTGCAGTTGAAATATTATTGGGGTTTGTAATTTTGTATATTTATCTGAGTAATATTCCATCAAGTAAATTAGGAATTTGCCTGCTCTGGGGGCTTTAGCAATATTCTATCTATACAGTCATTTTTAAGACTATTTTACTGAGTAATTAAAGAACTGGATGGTAACCTAGTCCTGCGGCACATAGTTTTAATTACAGTGGTTTATGTTCACACAGAATAAAGCAAGTAAGTGAATAATAGATATCTCAGCTGAAAATGGGAGGCTGTCACCCTGCTGAGACATAGCTTTTTCTTGTAGGGAGCTAGTTTTGATGTTTTTATAGTCTATATAGGACTCCTGTCCACATACCAATGATAAATTGTCACATTGCTTAAGGGACTCATTCTAATGAGAAATGTAGTATTTTAAAAATAACATTTTTAATTGATGCCACACTTCTGCATGGGGGTTTTTTTTGTGACACTGCTCTCTGCTGAATTGACATAGTAGGCGTACCAGGTTTTTACACATAAAAACAATTGTGTTTTAGCAGATGATTAAGTACAGATAACCAACAGATTTTGTACAAGACTGTTATATCCTCTTTCCCATTGATACTTCCCTTCCCACCCCAGATTAGAAACATAGCCTGGCATGGCATGCTTTCTTTTAGCTCTCCACAGACATTTGTCTGCCACAATCCAAGATAGATTTTGTCTTAGTTATCAGACTACAATTATTAAATAATAATGGGAAGAGAGATCTCACCCTATTCATAAAGCATAGTGGGGTTTTTTTAGTACAAAAAGAATCTGAATTAAAATGTCCACACTTTTTTTTCATTTGCATGCCCTATCTTTTAACTAACAGTAATTAATGTAGTTAGAGGAAAATATGACAGACAAGCTTTTTGTTTTCTTCTTTTTATGTGTGCGTGAGAGAGCAAGAGAAGTTGATCATGCTTCCTGATCAAAAGTAGTACCAGAAGATGCCTGTCTTGAATGACACAAAGAGCTCGGGGAAATATCTTGTGGTCAGAGGTCTTCCTCTGCCTCTCTCTGGAGGCACTGCTAAACTGTCGGATCAAAATCCAGCAGACTCTTCTGCCAGAAAGCATGCAAGAGATGACTCTATTAATTGTGACTGATAAACTTTTAAGATATATGATATCTGTCTTTTGTTCTGAACCTCCTCTTTGTGTTTTTGCTTCCTTCCATTCAAGCACCAAACTCCTTCTAGAAAGGCAAATACCAAACAAACATCCTGGCTGAAATGGTAGATCCCTTTGCTATTAGTGTATCTTTCTTCTTTCCTCTACCCACTTTCTTTTCTGAAGAAACCCCTTGTTTGCTTTCCTTTTGTTTCTTAGCTGTTAGAAATCCTTTAAAAATGCTTTTACTTCCCTGTCACGGCATTATGCTCTTTGGAGGGAGGACCAGCTGGAGTCATGGCAAAGAGAACTGCTGTCCTGGTAGTTTTATTTTGTATTCACCGTACGATTCACAGAATTGCATTGTTCCTTCCCAGAGGGAAAAGATTGGTCTCTCATGCAAATCACTGGTCCTTTTCTAGGCTTTTGTACCCTTCCTGAAATTGTTGGAAGGGATCCTTCTTTCTGCAGAGCAAGAAGGAGGAATTGCACCAGACAGGCTGGCCCCAGTCATTTTATCCCCTTCCTGTGTCTCTTACAGCTCCTTTTGAGGAGCAGACACCAGGCACTACCTACACTGTGTTCCCAGGGCTTCTGCGGGTCTTGTGCACTTGGTGCGCCAAATTCAGTGACATTGTTTGGCATAACTTGAGACTTGCTTTGCTATGAGTACACAGAATCTGGCCTTGTCTGTATGTGAAAGTATCCTTGCTCATTTAAGCTGAATTGATAAACAAGCATTTTTCTACTGACCTGAATTGTATGTGAAGTTGGTACCAGTTAAACAAAAGTAGTGTGGTACGTTGTTTCAGCTGGTAATATTTTGTGAGTAGAGGCGTCCACAGATTCAGCTTTCACAGAGCCTTGTTAGTGTTCATGGAAGTGCAGCTATTATGTTCAGGAATGCCTCCAAGCCTTGAAAAGTCTAGCAACAACAAAGAGAATGTGCAGAAACAGAAATTTACTTTTGAAGAAATAAAGTCACAAAGTGAAGTACAAGGAATAAAGGTAGAAACTGTCTGGATAGATTTGCATTGTTTGAAGGTAGTAGACATTAAACTACCTGTTACTGCCAGCAAGTTAAGCAGGACAGAAGTTATAATTTAACCCCCATCTCCACAGACATCAGCACATGCATGCAGAGGATTATTACCGCCATCTGTTTTATCCACAAATTCATCAGTTATGTTATTTTGTGTTTTTTTAGTGTTTAAGCACTGCTTTGAAGCTGTTGTCTTAATTGTTAACTTGGGCTGAATCTCTGAAGAGTTGCCTATAGCAGTGTCAGCATGCTCAGATGGCAACTGTGAGATTAATGAATAGAAGTATGGTGCAGTACATTAATAGCTGTGCCAGTTCAATCAAATACACTACTAACTTTGTCACTGTGTAATGGTATTTACCAGATCTTAGATGGACTGCTAAGAAAGACAAATGTAATCTTTCATTTTTGTTTGACTTAAAAATAACGTAACTAAATCCTTTTCATAGATTACTTTATTACTATTCTTCACAGGATGTACTGAGAGACTTGAATTCTTCACTGAAATGGAATATACATGTATGGGGGACGTTGTATTGAATGGAAAGCTAACTGTTGCAAACATCTTTCATGTAGCTTAATCTCATATTCTGATTTACTGGAATGAATGCAAAAGATAAATGAAAAAAATATGCTTATTTCTTCCTTCTTTTTTCTTTACAGAACCTGAAGAAAGTGTTTATAGAATTTAGCCATCAGGAGCTGTTTGAGTTCTATAACAAGGTCTGTAGATTTTACAATACTATAATTTCTTTGTAAACACCTTATGCTGCTCAGCAGGAAGTGTTGTCTGTATGAATTAAATCTAATAAAACTCGATAAAAAGGTATCCAGCTTAAATTAAGGTTGTTGGATTTGTTTGATCACATAAAGCATTTTCAAGAAGAGCTTGTGCATTCAGATTTGGAATAGGCAGGGCTCGGGTCATTGTAAACATACCTTGCAGTTAGATCAGGAGGAGTAGCTGATGATTAACAATGGGGATCTCTCTGGAAACAGCATCTTTGTGTTACATCTTCAGTCGAGATGCCGGGCTTGTAATCCAGTCAAAATGAACTCTATTTTTTTTTTTACCTTGTTATTATGCATTGGAAACTCACAGCAAAACATCTGTGCATGTAAAAGAGGCAGTATTTAGACAACTGTTTCTTTTAAAATTTGAATATTTAAACTGCAGCAATGAATTCTAATAGCTTCATGTAAAAACAAATATTCATGAGTACAGAGTTTTTATATTGCTATGCAAATAGATTTGGTATGCATAGTTGAAGATACTGGAATGTGGTTTTATTTCTGTTTGCATGTTTCTAAACAACATTTTATGAGTGGAGTTTTTTTCCTCTCTTTTTGTTCCTTTAAATAGCTGGAGACTATACAAGCACAGCTGGATTCCCTTACGTGATGTTTTTGAAGACTTATTTCTCCATCACACTCCTGCCACCTCATTATTTTGAATTGAAGATAGATTGCCAAGCTGTGTTTGCTGAAGGATTCAGTGGGTTGCTTCTTGTAAAATTATATGGCTTATCTGCTTTTTAGACCAGTACTGTTAGCCAAGAGTCTTTGTTAACAATCTGAAGATTCTAATGGACTTTCTCTTGTTTGCTGAGCAATTGTTGAAAATGGCTTCACTTGCAGTGGAAAAAAAAAAAAAAAAACCTCAAAAAAAATCCCAAACCAAACCAGAATGCTATGTGCTTCAGAAATTTAATTTTTTTTTTCATCCTTTTCTGTGTGTTACTTGATTCTGATAGAAATTTGCATACTAGTGAGGGACCAGGAGTAAAATCTATTTTTTAGACATAAAAGAAATATAGAAGTTGTAAGAAAATACATCGCTAATAAAATATCTAAAATCTCTATTCTTTTTAAATGTTATTCACACAGTTGATACTGCTTGCTGCAGATTTGTCAAAATAAATTCAGAACGTAAAAATTAATTGGTTTATTTGAGGCTGTTGTAACTTCATTTCATTATTTTTGGTAATTTGCTGTTTGATGGGGTTTTTTTCTTTGAAATAATCAACAATGTCTCTGATATCAGGATTTACTCTTGGCACTGAGAATATGTCTTAGAACTGCATGCAGACTAATGAATCTAAGTAGTGTGGTATATAACTGAGGGGAGAAATCTCAGAGTATGTAACAACACTGAAATAGTCTGGCAGTCAGGTTTCTGAAAGCTGTATGTTGATCTTTCCTTATGCTGTTTTTACCACTGTTTTTACATTGAACAGGAAAAATGAAGTACAGTGTTTAAGGCCATATTTTCTTCCACTAGTTTGGGATTATTCATGAGCAGCATGAGAAGGGTAAAAGTCATCTTAATTCTTGTTTGTTGCCATTTGTTGACAGGCAACTTCCTTACTGCTCCTTGATAATGGCCATAGTATACAGCTCTAGGCTCTGGGTTAATAGAAGGTGAGAGGAAGTAAAAAACTTTGGCATTGTCTTGTCTTTTTTCCTCCTTAAGGGATTCCCTGAACAGACTTTTTTCTTCCTTATGCTTATAGCAGTGATGGTTGATACCCAGCCAGACAGTTTCCTTTTTATGTTTGTTCACTTGTGACAGCAGCTGTAAGTATAACCAAAATGTATGTTTTGAATACCTGGTGTTTAGGTCCTCCTGTGCCAGATTTCTAGCTTTGTTGCTCTTGGAGGGTCATTCTGTGCCTTTTTGTTGCTTTGTTAGGGACTGTGCTGTCACCTCTACAATACTGTGAGGTTTGCACACATTTTCTAAGCTTAGAGTTAATAGATTTAGAAGGTAAGGTCTTTAACAGCCTATGTGTGAGTAAAGGGCACTGAAGACAAAAAACACACTGATCATGCTTCTTAACTGAAAAAGCAAATGATACTGTACCCCTCTGGTATGGTAACACTATTACTCTGATGGAAAGCTTGTATAGCTGCCAAAATCACGTCTTGTCTTAAGCCACTGGCAAATGTGCCATATCTTCTGGAAATACAATGCTCCCACCCGCAGACATCACATTCTCAATCTGCCTATTCAACAGCAGCTTGCCAGCTCGCTCATCTCGTGCTGCATAGACTGGTGTGGGTCTGCAGGTGAGCACATCCCCACCATTCCCTCTGCCTGCAAACATGAGCAGTACTTTGTAGTTAGCACAGCTAGGAAAGTCCCATTCTTCATGGCATAAAAGTTATGCCTTCTCTACTGGTCCTATGGGAGAGTATGGCTTGTGCTAGGACACTGCTCTAGAGCTTATGTTTATATGAGTTTATATGAGTTTATATGTTTATATGAGTTTCCAGAGCTTATGTTCTGGAAGTCAAGTCTGAAGTGAGTTGTAGACTTTCATTTGTGGATCCAGGACATCCTAAGGCATTATATGAGTGTGAGAGAGGGGTTTAAGTTATGTTTTTGAGTATAGGCAGTGACTGATGAATCCTGGAGCAGGAACTGGACCATTTTGGAGTGCAAGATGCATTGGACAAATCAGTAGGCACATATGAATAAGAGAAGTCGAACACAGAGTAGGAAGAAATAGGGTGTGGGAAAAAGGAAGGAGAGGACAGAGAAATGAATATTCCCAATGATGGAATTTGGGAGTTGGAAAACTATAAGGAAGAAAGGAGAGGAACGTGGGAAAAGAAGACAAAAGTATATATACAAGGAAAACATTAAGCAAAGTGGGAGAAAGATGTTAGAGAGTGGAAGAGTGGCAAGAAAATAGGGGAAACAAAGTAAACCAGAGTTAACTATGGAAACTAACCAGTTGTGTAACTACATCTACTATTTCAAACTAACCCATAACTGTCAACCTTGGTGCAGAGTTTGTCAAGATCAAAGCCAAGTGTGGGATAACAAAAAAAATCTGGATTTTAAAGCCAGCTTTAGTATAAATATTTGAAAAATGATAAAATAATGTTGAAAGGAAAGAAAAAGCTTCTGATTGCAAGAATTCTGTAAAAATTATTTAGTGTTTATCCTTATTTGCAGATGGCTGAAGAGATTTAAGATTTCTTTAGTAGTTATTGCCTTTTTTTACTAACTATACTGAATTTGTGTTGTCAAAAGCCTCATGGTAAGAAGTACAGTTGTTATCATTTGTCAAGGACCACTGAGAAATAAATGTTTATTTTAGAGAGACTTTTCTTTATGTAATGGGAAGCTTTGGGCTTATACATTATTATGTAGCAAGGACACAACCTGTACTATGTTAGAGAAGAGCACTGTCACTTTTTTAAGTGGTCCTGAATAAGGAGAGAAAATTGACCAACTGTGAAAGACAGAAGTATTTAGGAGTTTTTTGTTAGTTCTTGCAGAAAAGAAGGTTTTTATTCTGGTTGCTGCTCTCTGGGCCTCCTCAGTGGATCTGGAGAGGGGAAGTTTAGTCTTCCCCTGAAAGAAGCTGCCACTGCTTAGTTTGTATAAAATCCTGGTGATGCAGAAGTGTCAGGGAACAAGAGGAAAAACAAGAACTGCCACAGCCTGGATGATGCCTGGGGAAATGGGGATATCTGCATGCATCAGGATCCAATGCTGTACCTTAGAGGTGGCAGAAAAAAAAACAGGCTCTGTGAGGAAGAAGGCATGTAGCCTATACAGAACTGAATACACCAGCTTGGTGTGGGAGCCTAGACAGGTATATGCATGGTGAAGGTGTTCAAGCTTTGCATATGTTTTCTGGTAAAACACAGTCTGAAGAGTGAGTCTTGTAGGTATTTTGGAGATTTTGTTGCAGGAGAGGAAAGGAACACATCCCAACCTCTTTTCAGTTGAGGGTCATAGCAAAGTATTGGTCTGTAACATCTCTTGGACATGATCCAGAATTGAAATTATCAAGGCTACAGATAGTGTTGAAGGAAGATATTTGCAGAGATTTATTGAGCTCCAAAACTGGAAATTGGAAGGAGTAAGAACTACTAAATCTTCTTTCAGATCTTTCAGTGCATTTTAAAAACATTTGATTCATCTTTGTTCAGACATCGAAGACACTATTTTCCATGACTGTACTTCTCTGCAAGCTATAATGTCAAAATATGCCTCAAATGGGCTATTAGCAAAGGAAGGAAATCTTTTGGTTTGAGTATAACAAGCATCAGTATAGTTTTGACATGAAGACTTGGAGTTCTGGGGCTAAGTGAAAGCCAGTGTGAGAACTGCCTATAAAATACCAAATTACTGGTGAAGAGCAACCATTTGTACATCACTGAGCAAAACCAACACTAATAGCACATTAATGCTGGTTGAGTACAAATGCATTATCTTTTCTCAGTTTAGATATAGGCATGTAATTCCTGTTTCTCAACCAAGTATGAAATGTCTGTAAGTTTTTGCATTCCATTTTTGTTGAAATAAAATATATAGTTAGATAGACAAATATAACTTTGCTGTCTCAAATTTTGACTAACTGCTAAACCTGTTTTGGCTCTCCAGAGGAGGCTTTCAAATTCTCCTTTAATTACTAGGTTTACTGATGCATCAGTTTTGAGTAAAGACCTCCAGCTTAATTTCCTACAGTCTGATTTTAAGGACTCTGAAATCTTCTTCTTTCAAAGTATAAAAAATTTACTGACATGCTAATTCTTATGTTGGTCAAAGGAAGAAAAGTGGTTATTGTTGTAAAATGCTATATCCTCCCCTTTACACTTGATCATCTCATGTTCTCTGATTTACAATAGCATCAGTAACATTTTATTGTTTGGCTGTATTGGCATATCATATCTTCAAAGATTAGGCATTCACTCACATTATGGTAAAATAATGACAAAGTTTAATAATGCCTGCTGACCAGTGAATAAGTATCATACCATTTTGTGATCCTTTTATAGCTTATTTGACTGATGAAAATGAGCAGTGTTTTGAGCCACTGTGTCAGTTCCTTTTCTGTGGACCAATTAAACTGGCCTTCTGAGTAACAGTGATTTTGTGTAGGTGGATGAACCACAATGCTGCTGTCTGATATGCTGTTGATGGTGTCTCAATAAGATAAACTAGTAAGATGCTTTTATCTGCAATGCTCACATAAATTGATTTCTAATTTCCATAGTAATTAATCAGTTTTGTTGGATCTTCCTTTGGCCTTTGTAATTGTGTTGATCAGACCAAATTATATGCTGCGATTTTAACTGAAATGAAGTGTTTGAATGTTCCCTTAATTCCTTCATTATTTTGTTTCTCAAGAGATAAAAAGAGTTAAAAAAATATTGGTCTCTTACAAATCAGATGCTGTTCAGCTGTGTTCAGCTATGTATCAGGAAGCGCTTGTCCCTCTCACTTGACAAGATTAGTTCCTTCTCTGTTGAGGTCAAAATATCTTTCATGGTTATCCAAGGTTTTCTCTAATTGCTGAAATCATAGGAAGGCAGATCGGAGACCTACACATCTTGGAAGCATAACTGTCTTGACCAGCTGTTCTAATAACATGATCACCTTTTTAGGGCACTTTTCTTGTCATGACTGTCAAACATTAATTGTTCCTCTGTGGTAATATAAAGCATACATTCAATAAAATGTGGAGGAATGTATTATCTGTCTCTGAGATGGCTGTGGAGATCCACAGATTTCAGCTGGCCTCTTCTGTAGAGTTAAAAACTAGTTAGGGGATTGGACACACTGGAGCAGCAGATTTTTTGGGAATAAACCGTATGTCCTTCAGGACAACTGAAGGGAGGAGGAAGCAGCACTCCCTGGTCAGTGCTAACAAGATTCCTCTCATCTGCACTGTGTTGGAAGGTTCAGCCCGTGAGGGTTAATGTGAAGAGCTCTGCATACCGATGATCTGACTTTCTTTTTGTTCCCCTTCATAGTTTCAACAGTAGGGCAGCTTTACTAAATTGCATTTCATGGGCAGCATGAGAATGCTGCACTTTTTCCATCACACATTTGTTTTTCTGCTTCCAGAATGTGAAGATATTCTGCTTTGTGTGTCTCCTGTTCCATGCACTCCTCCTGTTGAGCACTGGGTAGGCTATGAGACAGTTTGAACCTCAGACTGCCAGTTAGCTGAGCTCTACCTCTTTCCTGAGCAACAGTGCACCAGGAAAAGGTCAGAAGAGCTGACTGGATTGAAAAAATGTAGCCCAGACTAAGTGTTGTTAGCTTAGCTCTTCACTTTGGAAGGAGTGAGAATATTCATGACAAGCAGTGCTTCTGTTCAGATCTCCTTCATGTAAGGAATGAGGTCCTGCCACTTCCAGCTCATTCACAGCCCAGAGAGAGGCTTCACAGACCTCAAGAACGAAAAGGGACCTTTTTTCTCTCCTGCTTCATCTCTGCTCCCAAGAGGACTCCTTCTCCTCTCTTAGGCCAGTGGTCAGTACAGTTCTAGGTAGGGTAAAGCTTTTGTTGAGGTTTTCCTATCGCCCCAAGTTTGAAACTTGCTTTGGGAAAGGGCCAGAAAAGATCTGTATGAGAAGAGAGGTAAAACAAGACCAACCTTTCAGGACATTCCCTTTCAGGGGAATTACTAACCATTTTGCCATTTCTGTAGCAAACTCTGAATTCAACCTATGAATGATACAATTTCTTCTTCACAGCCAAACTGCCTACATGAATAAAATTATCACTGGTTCCCCACATCATTCTTATGGATTACAGCAAGCTAAAATGTCCTCAGAATGTGATTTAGGGCAACAGAAGTGAAGTACATCAGATAAATGTAGAAAAAACCAAGTCTATAAATGTGAGTTGATACCTCTGGAGCTGTGCTCACTCACTGTCTCTGACAGGATGAATGGCAGTGGTCCCAGTTTCTCTGATAATCTGATACTAAAACATAATGTTAAAAAAAAAAACCACAAACTAATAAAAAAAGTTATAAACAGACAAAAAAAGAAACAGAAAACCAGAGTTTCCTTTAAACAAGAGAGCATGGCATATCACTGAGGATGCTTCTAGTGAGAAGGAGTTTTCTCAGTTCTTACTCAGGCAGCACAGACTGTATTGCAATCGTTGTTGCAACACCCTGTAAGTGATTTGGAATCCTTTTAATGTCCTTCTGCAACTGAACTGCATCTCCCCATACTTGTAGGTGGCATTCCTGCACCTACCCATTGAAAATCTGTTTGTAGCCTACTGATTGATTTCTTTGTGTCTGTAGTCAGAAGAAGGAGTGCCTTGAAGCCCTTCTGTATGTCAGGACAGAGGATACAAGGTCCATGACCTCAAGCACTGCTGGGCCGTACTGCTCTTACCTACCATGGCAAACAGCACCCAACCAAGAAGACAAAGCACTTCAGGTAATTTTAATGTCTTTCTGGCTGAACAGGGTGTGTTTGTTAGGGTTGACAGACCAGGTTTTGCATTGATGAGTGTCTCTTTCTCAGCACTGAAGTTGGTAAGTTGGGAGATCCATCTTCTGTCTGGGATCAGAGAAGTTTTAAATTAATATTTAGTTGAAATACTCAATATGAAAGAGAAGCCAAAGGTGGAGCTTACTCTGATGCCTGGAGCAAAGTTCATGATTTAACTACTATGTTAGATGAATAAAATCTACCCCTGAGTTCCTTCCAGGCGGGCCTGGATATGAATGTGTAAAAGTATCTGAGCAAGAGGTCATATCCCTGTGGTATAATGATTTCAGCATGTTGGAAGAAAGGAAATCTCCTATTAATCAACCTTATGCCAGTGTGCAGGGTCACAAAGCATGAACTTGGAACCTCATTCTGCATTTCATAGCCTTGCCTAAATCAAACCCAGGCTGCAGACATGACTGCACTTTTTATTTGCCAGAGTAGCCCCTTTGTCATAACTATCTTCAGTCAAGTGACTTCAGTGATTTCACATCAGATAGTGCCTTTGGCTGCCGTGTTAGCCCACTTCTGCATCCAAAGTATTAGTTCCTCCCTTGAAAATCCAGCCTTTGAGAGCTCTGTCATCCTCCATATAAAGCAGCCAGATCTCATGTATTAAGAGATACAAGGGATCTTCATATCACTTGTCTGAAGATCTGTTCTATCTCTTGCCTGTCAATATATGTATTCAATGAATACTTTATACTGGCTGTGGTTAAAAGCATTCTTTGGTTTGACAGAATCTTTCTGATGACTTGGTGACCAGTTGAAGATGCTACAGATCTCTTTGCTTAATCTTTTCTCCTTATTTCTCCCTTTCTCCTTCTATTTCTCTGACATTTGAAAGCTGATCCTTTAACCAATCTGGGAACACAGTGCTGCAGTAATCCTCTGGTATGGACATGACAATGAGGAAGAACAGGAAAACACAACTGCTCCATCCTGTAACAAAACTGTCTTCAGGGAAGAGTCTGCTTGGAAAAAAAAAACAATTAGAAGTTGATTTCCAAAGATTTAGATAGCTGATTTGAAGTGGAATGGCTGTCCTTGATGCTCTCCAGGTGCAAGTTAACTGAAATCCTGTGGTTATGGATCACACTAACAGCACATCATCTGAAAAATGCAGATATCTATCCTTAGTCTCTAGTCTTTAATCCATCAGATTTTATGAACATGATCTCTGAGGATAGTTATAAGCCCCACTAATAAGAATGATGCATCCCTCTAAATCATGAACTGATGTTCTAGTTCTCCCTTGGATTTCGTGAAAGCCTTCCTCCAAACTTGCTAATTTCTTCTTTGACCTCTTTGCTGACAGGTTCTGTCTTGTTTTTGCCTTAGCTCACTGTGCATCCTGAGCTAACTGTTTTGCTCACAATTTGCACTACACTCTTTAAGCTGGACTGAATGTTTTGCCATGTTCTTTCCTTATTTGCAACATATGTACTCTGTCCACTTTTCAAAAGAAGGGTCAGGAGTTGCCATTTTTCTGTCAGGAGTCCTCTGTTGCTGTGCACTTTTGAAAGACTCAGTACAAACCTTAAAGTCAGTAAAAAACCATTCACCAATTGATTATACTGTGTAAAATTTCACTATTCATCATGATGACACCCAAGGTCAGTACTGGTGGTATGGGAAAGTGGCTAAATAAACCAGTGAAACAACAGAGAACAGTAAGAGACAGAAAAGAGAGTAGGGGAGGAGAGAGAAAGTGAGGGGAAGGGAGGAAAACATCTGTGGATCTGTGGACATATGAAGTACGTTTCTAACCCACCTTTATTAGATGATTGGTCCTTCTATGAAACGAATGTTTCCCTTGCTGCTTTAAGGGATCATGTAAACTTTTTCTCTATAGAGAAAGAAGATCTCTGTTATCTGTAAATACAGTCTATTTATTTGAGTGTTAGTACACAGTGGTTTTCAATCACTTAATTGAAAAGCAAATAGTTCTGAGAATATCCTAGGCAATATGGAATAGCCTTATAGATTAATTTTACTAAGTATAAGGAATGACACAGGAGCATCATGTTCAAAAGAGCATAAGGTTGAAAACATTGATGCTTCAGAAGCACCTATATTAGAAAAATCAGAAGAAAAAGGCTAGCATGGAACACAGCATGGCAAAACCCACTCCAAGTCTTGTCTGCAAGTCTGATGGGATTTATGATCCATGGTCCTGGCCCAGGCATTTTTGCAATGCTGAAAAAGCAAACACAAGGTAATGGAAAACAATTATGAGTCATTCCTTTACTTCAGAGGTGATTAATGTGACACGGTCAAGTTAAATCCTCCAGAGACATAAGCAGCATTTTTCACTAATGGGTTTTGTAAGCATGGGTTTAATACTCTTCCACAAGGGATTTTAATTTCCTGCTAAAAGATATGGTTTATGATCAAAACCAATGTATACATAAATACTAGCTGCTGAGCTTGTAAGACTGATGCTTTTCTTATCAGCAAATGATAAGAACATAGAACATCTTTAGTTTTATGATTCAAACAACTCTGAATTACCAAAAGCATGCAGAATTGAATTGAAATAGTCTCATGGACTATACTGCAGAGGATCTAATAGCGTCACTTCAGACTACCATATTCCAGAAGGTCTGTGTGTACTCTCAATTTAAAAACTGAAAATATTTGCTACTTCAAATGAAAGAAATGGTGGGACACAGAAACACCGGCTATAACAAGGATGAGCTCAAAAATAGAGATTCTTGAAACTACTGCCAAATAAAACTGTCCAAAGCCCAAATCTGTGCACCTGGATGGCCACTTTGTCACCATGCTGGCATTACTGAACCCTCATCTGCCTCCATGCTTATTTACCTACCTACTGGTGTGACTGCAGAGGGACAAGGTTACATTTAGTCCCTCACTAGTTTCTCTTAATGCATATCACTTAAGGTGCTAATCCAAGAGCTCAAGATTGTCTTTCATCCAGTTCATCTCTAATTCCTAATGGGAAGCATGTTGTAGTTTCTGCAAAGGGAAACTTTGCTGTCGCTCCCAGCACTTCAGTCATAAAACTCGTCCATCCAGATCTTTGATGCCAGTTTTGTGTGTGCTTAGTTAGCCCAGGTCTTTTATTGCTCTTCTCACTTTAAGCAAGTAATTGGTTGGGGCAGCCTCTCCTTAGGATAGGAGCTGAGTCCAGATGTTTCCTCCAGTGTTCCTAAGCCTAGTTTTGTGGGTATGGTGGAGGGAAGTGTTATAGGGAGCTATAATAAGGAGTTATTTCAAACTTTTTCTCCTTTTACCTGTCATGAGAATGTGAACTTTCAACTTGTATTCCATTCCTTTGCTCAGAAGGGGAGAATATTGGTTATGTGAAACTTTTTTTATGTATTAAGTGCAGCTATATTCCTTTAAGGTCACAAAATCGGGTAGTGTTTTACTATACTACCACTCAAAGCTTGAAGTGGATGTTTTCCCTGGGACACGAATGTCTCCCAGGCAGAGTCTGTTCACTCCTTATCTCCCTCCATTTCACTAATACCAGGGAAAGGTGAATTCAGGGCTCTGAATGTCCTTCTGTACATACACAGATGCGTCCTGGTTCTTCATGCTCCAGTGGGATGCATCTGTATTGAATTAACCATTTACAGAAGTATTTAACACATTTATGGTCAGTTTGTTACTAGGGAAATACTAGAAAAGCTCAGTGATCTCAGTGTTTACCTGACACTTAATGAACAGCTTTATTGGATACAGTCATTCTGGCATTTGGAAATGGATTACTCATTTAATAGCAAAATTTTAAGAGCACTTCAGCAGCTTGTTCCCCACCTGGTCAGCTCTGATTTTATCATTCTTTCCATCTTTGCCCACTCCACTTTTCACAGTCATTTCCATCTTTTTTTTTTCCAGACTTCACCCACAGCCACCTGTATCCATATTCACCATATAGATACATGTAACAGGGGAAGTGTAACTTGGGTTTCAGAGGGTCTATTCTGCTCCATTCTGTGCAGTGAATGAGCTGTTGGTGGTACTTTAGGAGCTGGATTTAGAGTTTGGCTGCCTTGGAAAGGAGGGAACTGGGCAAGCAGGTGGGGTTCGACTCCATCCAGGATCATTTTGTCATGTGGATTGCAGTAATTTGGCTCCTTCTTCAACCCCTGGCTAAAAGCCTTTTTTTAGCTGGTAGGTAAATTCCTTTTCCAAGTCATTGTTTCTCAGATTGCTCTCTGACACTTGCTTGTTCCTCAACACCATGGAGAGCTGCTGACACTAAGTTTCTCTCAGTCAAGGCATATAATTTAGAACATGAGTTTAGTGTATCTTCACATTGTCGTCTTCTCATATTATTCATTTACAGAGATAGTTCTTATTTTGTATCAGAATTATTTTTCAGGAACACACAGTGTGAGAGATTTTTGAGGATAAAAATCCTAGGTAGTCGTCCAAGATTTCCTGGTTACCCAGTTCTGTGTTGTAAATAAGCACTCACATGCTAATTGGAACTTTCCTCAGGTCCACATTAATCTCAGCTCTTGGTCAATGATTTCTTGCTTTGCTGGGAGAGGAGAATGTGAGGTGAGTGAGTATGTCCTCCTTTATTCACCCAGCTGTTTCTCTTATTGTTTTTAGCCTCCAGATAGCATAACTAGAGTTTTTTCCTGTCTTCCTTTCTCTGATTTGTTTTGTGTTTTGGATTTTTGTTTGTTTGTGTGGCTTTTGTTTGTTTGGTTGATTGATTGGATTTTGGTTTTTTGTTTTACTAGCTTTCAGTGTTAGTATTTATACAGCGTTTATTCTTAACTTTGATCTGGTTGTTAGGAATTTGCTATATTTTTGCAGGATCCCAAATATCAGATGTTAGACTGCAGTTATTCCTCTAGTACTGTTCTGTTATACTGAAGGTCCATGAAAGAAGAACTGCTTTAAATGTGCTGCCCACTAAAAATAAGGATAGCTCTTAATACACCTTTTTTCCCAAGAGACATCTTCAGGCTGTGAAAACGTTTACAAGGGTATAAACTGATAGGGAGTTTCTCGTAAAAGAGAGGACAAAGGCTGCTTGAACTAAAGCTAAGCTGCATCAAATTTCAGTCCCAAAGATTTTTGCCTCTCTTTGCAAAAACCTGAAACAAAGTCAAAGATGAAGCTGAATCTTGAATTTATAGCCACATGGTTACTCACAACTTGTAGACAGAGCTACAGGAGATGCCCTTCTTGATGAAGTTTGAAGATACCCAAGAAGCATCCATATGATTGGATGTCCAAGTGGAATAGCTTTTATGGCTTTTATATTGAAGAGTGTTGGAAAGTACTCTGGAGCAGACCTAAGTTTCTGTCTGTTTTCAAAGGGCAGATAGTTTCTCACTTAAGTGAGAAAGTGCTCACTTAAATTAGTTTTTTTATTTCTTTTCAAATTGATATTAATTCATAACCTTAGTCCTTGGGGTCTGTTGCTGACTTGGAGTTGGGAGTGGGGTCAGAGGTGGAAGGATAGAGAATTTTTATTTGAGGGAAGTTCACCAAAGGTGCTATAAAATTATTTATCAAGTGTCACATATATAAAGTGAAGAGAAAAGAACTGTAGAGTTTCAGGAATCTGGCAATATCTAAGAGGCTGACAGAAAGCTAATAAATTGGACAAGGAATTAAACTATTACAGGAACCTTGTCTACTGCCTCTGTTAAGATCCATTTTAAAGGTATTACATCAGCTTAAAGATAGGTAGTGCTTGCTCAGATCCCCTTGTTGGATACAGAAAGTCAAATGGTCAGTAGAGGCAGGAAGCAGATAAAAAATTATTTCCTACTTTGAATTCCATCAAGCAACATCTGTGGACCTATCTTAGCCCATTTTAAAAACCTTAAAAGTCAGTGTGTGACAGTGGTGTTGAATAATATAAGTAAAAAAGAAAAAGAGGAACTATTCCCTGACAATAATAAAATCCACGTGCAAGGCAATATTTATTCTTTGGTCCAAAACCCATACATTCAAAGTACAGCTTCAGAGCCTGCCTCATTAGATAAAGTGGAACCCTAAATTGAAAGGGAAACAAAATGCTTGTTTGCTTTCGTACATTTTTTAAAGTAAATAATCTTTTCAGGGGAAATCGACCAAGCAGGTTGGCTTCTTGGAGAAGTGGACTTCATGTCTGAAAGGAATACCACTCACTTCCCAAGACTTCTCTTTTGAAACCAGGCATCTCCTTGAATACTATAAATGTAGCTAATGATGATAATAAAAATAAATAATCATGTGGAATAATTTACATTATTACAGTATGAATCACAAGATAAATTCACTTAAATTCAGTAGAGGTCCAGATTTGTTACATAGAACTCATTAATGCAGATGGATCTGTTTTTGTACTGTTTGTTATGTCTTTTGAATCCGGTTTGGTCCTAATTAGGCAATCTAGGATGCTACCACATAGGGTTTCTTGAAGAAAGGATACCCAGTATGTGTTCCACAGGAAATGAAAATGAAAAATGGAAATACAGGCAGGTCCAAGCAGTGGTATGTAGAGATATCTGGGCTAGGCAGTAGCCACAAAAGAGTAGCCGACTACCCAGGCTAATATATTTTGCTTCTCAGCAGAGTTATTCTCAGCAGATTGAAAAACATGGAAACACTACAGAGGCAGGTGAAGGTGGCTCTGCATAGCCCTGCAGTAGGCCATGAAGATGTTTTTCATTATTGAAACCTAATAAGACCCTTTCGTGAAATTGTTTCCTGTTCTGTGCTCACGTAGGGTTCACTTAGTCTTGGCAGACTGGAAGATGTAGAAACAAGAATATTGTTTTAGCTGAAATAATGGTTTAAGATTTCCAGTTTTTGGAGACCAGTGGTAACAAATGGTTCATCATTAAATAATTTTAGAATAATTTCCTTTCTCTTTTCTTATAAAACTGGTCACTCGCACAGAATTCAGTGTGCTGTGTGGAGCAGTTTTTATTTGTACTTAATTTTATCTGACTTGTAGTCTTTTTATACTCTTGTTAAATTTCAGGGTAGGATTGCTTGCACCATGACAGAGTAAGGCAGTCTTGATTCTGAAAGGAGCCTGTGGGTACTACTATTTTGTGAACAGTGCTGAAATAATTCTGTTTTGCACTGGTACTGTTTACTTATTTGTCAAGCTTCCAGGAGGGAAGTGGCAGAAGCGAGTGCTCTGGCTGCTAAACTTCAGCTGAGTGCCATTCATCAGGATAATGTCACGCTAAGAACTGCCACAAAGCTCACTCTTAAGGTGAATCCTATACCCTTTATCTCCAAAACTAGCACTGTCATCGTTCTGTCTGGACCCTACACACATAGCAAAGAAAAACTGAGGTGTGTGTTGGCTGCCAGAGGACTCTTAACTATATCTCTGAGGTATACTTAAAGAAAAGAGCTTTCAGATATTTCAGACTTACACTGTCTGAGTTTGTATATCTGCATGCTTGATTTTGCCCACACTAGACAGTGACTTAAAACCACCTATCTGAAGCCTATAAGACCAAATAGAAATCTCCAGCAGAAGTGATTTAAGTCCCCAGCAGGCTTCATTTCCAGATGCCTGGGCTGACAGAGAATGCTTTTCCTCAGAGGGAATCTGAAAGGCAGTTACCTGTTTTATAGACTATTATAAGGTAAGTCTGCAATGTTCAGCAGATGTGGTGTTTGGAAGTAAAGACTCCATGCTGTGATGTCTAGTTAGTCACCGTAGATTTAACCAGCAATCTGTAGGGTGCTCTCATAACTACTTATGCTTATCTTAAATGGGAGGAATAACAGCTCCATTTCTTCTCACTCTTATCTGACTGTTAGCTCTGTGTAAACCTACAGGCTATTGGAAAGAAGCTAAGTTAGAAATGCAGATTAAAAGGTGCAGTTCTTCCAAAGGACTTTTTTTTACCTCTCAATCTGTTTTTTAAAAAACTCTTTTGTCCTGGAGAGGAGCTAATGTGCATTGTCAGTAAAATTGCACCTCTCATCATTGAACAGGAACAATGGAGGAGGCTCATCTGTCATGTCCCTCACACATCACACTGAAAAGATGATGTACAGTTGCCTTGGCCATCAAGGAGAAGGGGTGCTTTTCATGCTGTGTAACTCACGGCCAGCTGACAAGGTTAAAAACATGGTTTCAAATCTGCCAGGTTAGATTACAGATTCAATAGTTACTTTTAACTTTTAATCCAGAGTTTTAAGGGAACTTTCTTCAGTACCTTTGCTGTGAACATCGTTCAGATTTGTTACATAGTCTGGCAGCTTGAGCAAGACACTACCCTGTCACTTGAGGTAATGAGTACATTAGGCAGAGAAATGCAGTAAGGGAGTAAATATATTTTTTGGTCTATATTTACTCTGTTGAGATGTTTGCATTCTGTTCCATAAGCAGTCTTTTGATCCAGTCTCAGCTGCATTTTCTTATATAATATCAAGATCAGAAAGCTGACTCGTACTCAGATTCTTTCTTGGAAACAGATTACCCAGGTTGTTTCAGAATTTCCAGAAATTAGACACATTTCATTTGTGGGGGGTTTTTTGTTTGTTTGTTTGTTTTTGTGGGGGTTGTTTGTTTGGGTTTTTGTTTGTTTTTTGTGTTGTTTAGTTTGTTTTTTTGTTTTGTTTTTTTGTTGGGTTTTTTTGTTTTCTTTTTTTTTTTCTTTTTCTTTTTTTTTTCCCAGAACAGATGGTGAAGTAGAATTTGAATCAGCAAAGTGATAGTGGGAGAGAAGTTAGTGGGGGGAAAAAAAAAGGGAACTGAAGTGAAACTTTTCACACTTTCCTTTTTTTTCTTTTGCTGATTCCCAGCTTTTGTTTTTATATGAAGAGTTTAATAGATCCAGCTTTCAGATTTGTCTCCATTATTCAGAGATCTATAATATCAGATGGATAAAATCTGTAATATTCTGCACTTTTACTAGATATTTAATGAATATCCATAAAGCATTAGACTTTCACCTCCTGATTTGAGTTCAAATCTATTTGAATGGTCTGGTTCCTTCTTCATGTACATTCCCTGAAGTGACAGAGCTAAAATAAGGATTAATTTTCCCAATCTTTAAAATGAGATGAATGTATGAATTTAGCATGATGTCTGAAGAAGGCACATCAAAACCACCATCACTGGCAAAACAGAAGCCCTGGGTGAGAACTCAATCTATTTCTAGATCAGTGCCTCAGGCTTCTACCAAATCACCTCACCTCTGCAAGGGTCTTGTGGAAGGTGTATCTTGTCTCAAGAAGGCACTTGATACAAGGTTATCTGAATTTTACACTATTGGAATTTATCCCTTCACTTGATCTGTCTTGACTTCCATTTATGCTTTAAACTGTGCTTCTGGGTCACTGAAGTGGTGGTGGGGTTGTGATTAAAATTTGGCAAACCATTGCATGGGGTAAGAGATCTAAACATGGAGTTGGAGCAGGGGTTGGACTTGATGATCTCTGAGGTCTTTTCCAACCCAATCGATTCTGTGATTCTATGATTCTATGGTTTAAAAAAAAAAAATCAAAAAGCTCCCAGGAACAGATTCAGAAAAATACTTCCAGAAAATGCCTAAATGGAGAGATGCGAATAGCCCAGCAGATTTCAGTGCGATTGTGGATGCAATTAAAATTATACCTGTGATAAAATACTTGGCTGCACTGAAGTCTAGTTAGGGGATCGTCAAAGCTTCACCTGGCTTTATGCAGCCCAAAGCCCTGGGTAGTTTCCAGAGGCTCATCTGCAGCCCAAGTGTGGTGCAAACATTAACAGCCATGCTGTGCCACCAGCCTCTCCAACAGCAAGATTTCCTTTCAGAAACAACAAATCCAGGTTGTGAAGCAAACAAAGGTGAGAGCATGGCTTTGCTGGTGTCTCTTCTGTTTTTCTGGTGGATGAGCAGCGCTGCCAGGCTTGCTGGCTGTGTGACCTGTGATATGCTGGCAGATGCAGCCTCAGGGCTTCAGATCTGAGTCAGACATGCTCGTCCCTTGCCACTCTTCCCAGTGATTTTCTGGCAGGGAAGAAAAGCGAGTTAGATTGGTAAACTTTTAGGCAGCGTCCACCATAGCTTTAGGAAACATGGCTGTGGTCAGTTTTATCTCAGTGCCATCTGGTACATGAAATGGCATAAAGAATGAAGGGAAGAAAATGCTTTTGGGAAAAAAAAGGTGGAATGGTAAGAGGAAAATGTAGTAACATAAAAAATGGCAGAACTCAGAGAAGGACATCAATATGAACATAAAAATAAAGGTTTCATACTTCATACCTGTGAGGGTAAAAAGATTACATTATTTAGTTTAACCCATTACATCCTGCTCACATGATTTTCCACCTCTCAGATGCTCTGTGTTGCTTTCCAATCTCTTTTCAAGTACTTCTGATGGTAAAAGATCAATCACAAGGCTGTTGTCACATTGCCCTTACTGTTAAATGTTCTTACTGTATTATCAAAGTGCTTCAGTGTGCCACTGTCACCTAAAATACCCGCAGTGCATTAAATTGTAGGTGTTTGTGGGATCCTGTAAATGTCTCTGCAAATGTAAGGTTAAACGGCTTTCTGTTGATTCCCTAATTTAGCTAGCAGAAACCCCTGCCTCTGTCTCCTCCCATCTCTGGTCTGTCTCATTCCACGCAGCCTCATTAGCTACCAACCTTTAAATGCTGCCCCTACCCCTCCAGGTCCAGACCACTCTCCTCCAAAAGAGACAGAGCACGGAATTGGAAGCCTTTTGTGAGAGATGAAATTATACCTTCAACTCCTCTAGGTTTCATTTGCACTTAAAAAACCCCAACAGAAGTCACCAGGGATCTTACTGTGAGCTGTGGTGGTGTCTTAGGTGCCTGTGGTTGCACTGCTAATGGCAGTCCCAGTTGGTTATTTAGGAGACCCAGGGCTTAGCTTTTCCACTGAACAACATAGTACTTCTGCTTTCTGTCTGCTCCTCTATTCAGAGCCACAAATCTTCTCTGAGGAGACTGATCTGAGACCCCTTCTTCACAGGCATTTCCTCATCATCTAAGGCAAGGACTTAGTCCTACTTGATATTTTTTAAATCTATATTTCATTAAGCAATGCTTTTGTGGCATTACATTATTCATCTAAAATAATTAATATAAGCCTTTTATCTGTGTAAATCAAAACACTTTGGGAAAGTTGGAGAGCATAAAAACTGTTTTAAAGATGAAGAAATATGAGTCATGCAGAGGGATTATGCACTCCGCCCAATTGCCCAACCAATTAACGGATTAATTCTTAATCCAGTTCTATATTCACAGGGCCACACTGCCAGATTTTATCTTTTAAATGTAAAATATTCTACATCTGAAAATATCTAATGAAGTTATTGACACAGGCACTTTGGAAAATGAAGTAATGCTCTGTTTTTAATGAACTTAACAAAAAAAAGTGTTTGATTAGAGTGTTTTTCTGAAATTTCTGTATTTCAACCCAGTGAAAGATTATCAGTTATTGACATGTTTAACTCTGTACTGTTTGGCAAGATGTTTAATTTTTCTTATTTTAATGTTTCACTATGGTTGTCTGCACATACAATTGGGAGAGAAGTCTTTTATTTCTAAACTGTTTCATCACCAAGACTTAAAAGAAGAATACAAGTAGAAAGCAGTGTTTACACAAACTTAATGTTCTTTGATTTCCCTATGCTTTTTTTTCCAAGGGGTTAGCAGCTTTCTATTTCACGGCAGGAAACCAACCAAACCAAAGGGACCTCACCTACACAAATGCATTTGGTGAGATAATTATTCAACGGATATTACAGAGCTTAAAAACACTCAGACTCCATGGTCTCTGAAGATGAAATTCATTATATCTTAAACAAGACAGGATTCTCCTCTGGGAAGTTTCTGTCTGTCTGTTTTTCTTGTATATATAGTTTACCTGCTTAGAAATAAGGTAAGGAGAATAGATCAGCTCTGCTGCATTGATACTTATGACATTTTATTTTTTCTTTGTAAAAAAAGAAAGTGAAAAAGAAAAGTCTCTTGCTATTACAAACATAACCTACTTCTCCCTGTGTAGGCAGGCACATGCTTCTCTCCTCAGCTGAGACACGAGGCCCTATTCTTAGCTCCACTTTCATTTATGTTGTGCCTTGAGGCAAGATGCAGAGGATATAACAGCTCTGTAGATATGACTGGTTTAAACTATGCAAAATTAGAGCTCTCTCTAACATTACAGGCCATTTTAGAGACGTGTGAAAGGATCTTAGAAACCCGTTATAGAAGCCCTATCCAAGGATATGTAACCCTGACAAGCAAGAAAGGAACATTAAAAATATTTGGGAATACGTGGATGCAGTCACTCAGAGGGATATAACCAGCCTGCTGTTTCATCCTCTTGGCAGCTGAGAATTAGAAAATGTCTACAGTAAAGGGTCAGCTCCCCAGTGGATGGAGCTTACTTGGTTTTACTGATGTTGATTTGTACAAATTGACAAACTAGCCTCTCAGAGCATTCACCTGTGATGGATGCACTCAACTGTAACCAAACTAGCAGCAGTATGGTATAAACTTGAAAGAAGGTAAAGACCTGGCCTACAGCCAGGGCAAAATCTCCCACAGGGAACCCACAAAGGAGCAAAGTGACCCAGTGGGCATCAATGCACATGAACTTGGAACACTGATCATGCCATTAACACAAGAGTAGCTCATGTTTTTTCAAAGACCATTTGTCAAGAAACAAAGAAAGTTGTGTGTACAAGGAGTGTCATGCTTACCTTTCCCATTGTATGCAATTTAACTGTGAGCCAACTGCTTTATTCCCAGTAAGACAGCCTAAGTGAGCCGTCTTTGAGCTCTCGCTGCTACGCAGTGTGGCTGCATGGGAGGGATCTCCACTGGACCTAGGACCCCTCTAAGGGTTGTTCCTCAAAGGAGAGAGACCTTTCTATTAATGACAGATCTTTGGCTGTGTCCAATTTAAATTCTCTCTAAATTGCATCTGGACAGCCTGCTAACAGCTCTCCTTTGAGCTGGGATCCACTCAGGGTTTGAGATTTCGTACCTAAGACCAAGAAATCCTTCCTTACCAAGGCAGAGAGATCCCTTCTTCGCAACAGATCCTCAGCAAGTGGCTGATAGTGTGCTAAATTAATACTAATGAAATCCATGCAGTTAATTCCTTTAGATACAAACCATTGTCGAAGTCTGAGACTAAGATTGGGCCCAGCTGCAGCTAGGCTACATCAAGAGTTTAAAAAGCAAGGAGCTCCACTCTGAACCTTGTGACTCAATGGGAGAGTCTCCCTTAACCTTCTGCATCTTTGGTCTCTGTCACTCTAAATGAATTCTAACTTGATTTTCCTCTGTATGCTTCATCCATCTAGTAAGTAGTCTTGTCATCAAACTTTGTAAATTCACCTTTTTATAAAGTCATTAAAACAATTTTTGCTAATATCTTTGATGGTGATTCTTTGAGTGACCCTAAACTACTCATTCATGACATCACTGCTTGTTATTTTTCCAATGTTGCTTCAACAACACTATTGCCCTTTTCTTTCAGTTCTGTACCTTACCTCTCCCTTCTGTCTGTG
>VZRE01008514.1:57123-67372 GCA_013396775.1 Cephalopterus ornatus | reverse complement strand
TGGATTTTGGTAAAAGAGTTAATATTCCCAGTAAAAATTCTATCTCGTATTAGTCTTCTACTCAATCCACAAGGTGTTGAACAGAAGAAACAATATGGAGACACTTCTTTACAAATGCTGAAGGGTAGGTGTCAACTTGGCTGGTCATGGCTTTGCAAACGAAACCAGGGGTTTGCTCTGTGGTAACTCCACTGATTACTGGTCATGTTTGGGAAGTGTCCTGTGAAGCTAATGGATCACTTCTTGGTTGCTTTGACCTGGGGTGTGTCCAGGAGGGCACATCGCCTTGCTGGTGGATAGGCCAGGCTGTACTGTGCAGGTGCAGCCTGTTCCACCTAACATCAGAGTGAACACCCATCAGCTTTGGAAGCTGTATATTTCTTCCTAACCCAGCATGGGCGGGAAGATCCCTCTCCCTATCCATGAACCTCTTGAAACCCTCCATGAAGCCCCTGAGCAATGGAGCAGCTCCTCCAGGTGCCTTGAGGAGGCCTGATCCCAATGTAAGGGGAAGACATAGGAGAAGAGAGGAAATTATTTATTTCTCTTTCTCCCTCCCTACTTCTCCAAGTGTGCTAGGGAGTAACAAAGAGGGCATGGATGGACTGCCATCAGTCCCCTCAGGCACAGCTGCCTGAGAGTTTGACACAGGGCCAGGAGCAGGGGCCAGTTTGGCTTGAAATGTTGTAGTAGTCCAGCATTGGTACCAGCAGCAGCTATTCTGGTTCCTACTTCAGGAATTTGGAAATAATTTCTCCCATGTGAAGTCTGGAAAAAAATAGTAATAGTTTTTGTGATGGTTTTTAGACCTTTAAATGACAGGCATCTGCAGTTTGAGTGTCAGGACTGTAAAGAGTTGCAGGGGACTCGATCTGTGACCGTGTAAATCAGAGAGCTGATTAAGCCACTGGAGTTACTGCAGTGACATATGTCTCCATGAGGAAAGAGTCTGGCTTCAAATCAGTATTCCTGGATGTTTCTGAGAACGAAGAGAAAGCATCAGGTTCATCACCATAACAAGAGTTTCAGCAGTTACAGGTATTGGCATATCTTGCAGCTGGTGCTGGAGCAAAACTGCCAGAGATCTGGATATTTCCCTCCTTTTGGGTAACAATGATAGATAAAGATACAACTTCATAATTGACCAGGCGGGGATTTATGTGCTCACTGTGCTTCGTTCACAGTGTTTCCTTGCACAGCACAAAATCATCATCTGTCATCTGCTTGTTCTTTCCCTTGTTATGCCTGAAGAAGAGTCTATACCATACAAATGCCCTGCACTGCAAAACAGCCAACAGAGCAGTACCATTTCTGCAAGCCAGGGCATGTACACAGAGCCTGGAGTATCTGCATGGGCTGAGTTGGTGACTTGACATGGCTACATGATGACGAAAATATCATCAGACCTTCCTTCTCCTTAACTTCATTTCTTCTCCTCTTACTGAAAGCACCTAAGTAAAACCTGGCTGCTGTGGTGTCTGGTATTCATTAAATTAATAGGTTTCTATGGTAGCTTCTATGTGAGCTCTGATCCAAGGCTGCTGAATGGTGCTGGAGGAACCATGCTACTAGAAATGCTTTGTTTGGGATATCATCTGAGAGACCAGAAAAACTAAAGGACCCTGTGCTAGCATAAGTGCAGAGTAAATGTTTAGGGTATCAGGTGAGCTGGTCTCCATGTACCGCATGGCATTTTTTTAGGTTGGTGGTTCCAGAGTCTGTTTTGGATGTTAAAAATAGCTGTGCTGCTGCAAAAATGCACAAAAATTACATCAGGAAAAAATGTGGTGCCTGTGCTTATTGTTTTCTATAATTTCTTGGGATCCATATGTAAGCCCGTGTCTTCTGCATCATTTTGCACTGTCCCTGGTAAAGGAAATGTGAAAACTGATGAAACAGAGAAAACAGCCCACCTTTTTCTCTTGCTCTTGCTCTCAATGGTGTCAGTTTTGTGCAACTAATAAGCAGAAGGTAGTAAGAATCTATTTCAGTCACCTGAAATCAGCAGAAGTGACAGTTCACAGAGCAAGCAGGTTGGCTGTGTGAGAAGGTACCGCATTTGCAGTCACTTTTCAATGTGGAATTTCACCATAATTTCTCACTCCCAGGAACAGATGACTGTTTGGAGGAAAGACACACATTTTCTCCCCCAGGAGTAACAGCTGTCCAGACGCAGGAAGATAACTGCCAAGGACCTGACTGCTAGTCTCTGGTGGTTTTTAGGTAAGGACCATTTACCTCTTGCTAACCCTCCCAAACTGGAATTCAGTCCCTAGACTTGGCTTGACAGACACTGTCTCTGGTATGAGCATTCCCTGAAAGCTGCAAGTGAACTGGCGTAGGAACACTGCAACTTCTTCACCATCATGACGTATCCCTGCATGTCCCTGATCAGGAAAATCATGCATCTTCCTTGCATCTTTTGTCTCAAATAAGAATTTTTTCAAAGAGCAAAACCCCAGGACAGTCCTTATGAATTTGGGGCAGCTCAAAGGAGTGGAAGTGGCCTGTGTTGTGTAAGAGCAGATGTAATCAGCCTGAATCACAAGTTGAAGCAACGCTGGACTCATTCCCTTTGTCTAAATAGTATGGTCATGCTGACAGGTCGCACCTGGACAGTGTGCCCACGGAAGAACAGTGGTTCCTATTAAAAGGTTATTGCAGCGACTTCTGCGGTGCACAGGAAGGATGTTTTATTGCTGTCATTTGCACTGTGTGTTCTGTTAAGGCAATCAGCTCTTCTTACCAGTTGCTGCCATTTCTTCACATGCCAGTAGCATTTTGCTCTGCTCTGGTAATGCTTCAATTCCTTGCATCAGTCCCTCTCCCTTGGGCAACGCCTATGATGAATTGAATTGCTCAGGATGGAAGTTATGAGAAGCAAGAAATTCATTAGCACTGTCAGGCAAAAACTAGCTATCACAGGCTGTTTGCACCTGCCTGAGCCCTGCTGCTGGTGTGCCTCCACCCAGACTTTCCCCCCACTGGTGCCTGGCAGCACACTCTGCTCACCGTGCAGCAGGAGTGTGCACAGCACCAGCATAATCAGTGTGATTTGGGGGCAGCGGGGTTGGCCACAGGGAGCTCCTGCTCTTGCCTTGGGTGACCAAATATAAATATGGCTTGAAAAGGGTTGCAAGAGATGGACGAGCAGGGCCTCCAAAGTGCACATGATCTACAGGTAGAGGTAGAGGTGTGATGACAGCACTGGGTTAGCTCTGTCTGTGCTCTGACCCACCAACATTGAGCAGTGGTATTCAGCTCAGTCCTCAGAGACCAGATCCCAGCCTGGACTGCAGCAATGGCTCCTTCCTCTCTCTTAAAGCTGAAGTTTCATTTCCACTGCTCACATCCATTCTCCAACAGTGGCAATCACTGGGGAGGCTATCACAAATGTATTGTTGTTTCCATAGTGCCATGGGATGCTGTAGGAAAAAAGAAATCATAGGCCGGTGCCCTGGGAAAAATTTCCAAATTAGGCTTCAAAGCTGGATTGAGCAGGGCTGCTGGTAATAACAACTGGGGGAAAAAACCAAAAAAGCATGTTCTGCTTCCCTGTGTGTCATGTAGCTCAAAGTGCTGCCTCTTGGACAGTAATGATACTTATCCAGGTTGTTTTACTATTCCTCAAGAAAAAAAAATTAAAATTCCTTTAAAATACATTTTTTGTGTTAATGTAGTACTGTGACTTTCTTGAAAAGAGGCAGATAGCTCCAACTTCTATACATCAATGGGTTGTAAAGCAGCTGTGTAAACCAGCCCTCTGATCATCATTGTGACTCTCGTCTGGACTTACTCCAACAGTTCCATGACCTTCTTAAGTTGGGGGCACTGGAACTGGATGCAGTGCTCCAGGTGGAGTCTCACCAGAGCAGAGCTGAGGGAGAGAATCACCTCCCTTGACCTGCTGGCCACAGTCCTTTTGATGCAGCCCAGGATACAATTTGGCTTTCTGGGCTACAAGTGCACATTGCAGCTCACGTCCAGCCTCTCATCCACCAGCACCCACAAGTCCTTCTTGTCAGGGCTGCTCTCAATCACTTCACCCAATGTGTAGGTGTGCCTGGGATTGACAGATGCTGTTACACCTCGATTATAAGCCTGGTCGGAAAGCCTGGTGAACATGAGAAAAACAGGTCGTATATATATTGTCAGGACTGAAGCTGAGAAATAGCTCATTAGACTTTCTCTCCTTTGCTGAAAAAATGCTGTAAATCTATTGCTTTATTCTGGACAATGGTTGGTATTCCTCCTAAAAACAGTGCCAGCTGAACTCAGTATGTTATGTCTTAGTGAAGAAATAGAGTACAGGGGTGTTTGAGAGGAACTAACAAAAACTGAAGCATTCTTCAGCTTGAAAGAAAAGTGGAAGTCTGCACAATTTATACTGACCATGCTCCATTGCTTCTTCATTTGTAAATATCTATATTCTATGTGTTTTTCAAGCAAAACCAAACTTTTACAAGAGTGAGATCTCATTGGACTAGCAACCAAATTAACTTCAGAGTTCTCAGATCAAAAGTAAATACTTTTTGAAAGGAAGCTGAGGAAGATGTGCCACTTATTACCACTGAGCAGCTTGACACTTCGAGTGTCTTCACTTCAGTACAGATTTCAAACCGTCTATCTACTCAGCAGGAGATATATTTGTTTTAAATTAAACATGCCAGGAATCAGACTTCAAGGGGAACAAGGCAAGTTCATTGTTTCCACACTGGAAATCTCTATGTCTGCATCAGTGAATTTTGGCTCCCTGTTCTTCTTACTTAAATTAGTTGCTAACCATGCTAAACTAGAGCAATTAGGGCCTGAACGCTCCAGTGCAGTGGTTCTTGGTGAGGGAACTGGTGAGTGGGACAGGGGAGGGAAGGGTAACTAGTAGCAAACCAGCTTTTATCAGAGATGGAAAACTAACAGGAATGAAAGAAAGCTTGGGAAAATGAGGTCTGGTCTTTTAGTGAACAGACTATTGGGCTCAGATAGAAAAGTTTACTGTGTGTGAAAACCTGGGATGAGGGAGACAAGCCTTGCCCCAGCACACCTCTCACAGCTGCAATGGACATTGTTGCTTGAAAGGTATCCGCCAGGATGGTATCTGTCATCTCTCTGTTTACAACAGGATTAGGAACACCCATTTTAAAGGGTCTGCAAATCAACTGGAAAAATTGGCTCAGATCAGGAGTCTGACTGACAAAGCTATGTACTTAAAGCAACTGTGAAAAAATGGGCCTATTTTCTGAGTCTTTTTTTTTTTTTTCATAGTTGTGGTTGCATAACACAGGATATTTCTTATATTTTAAATTAAACCATTGGTTGTTGTTAATTAGGATTTGAGATGTGTGAGAAAGAAGTGTGAATGTATTAATAACAAATAAACTGATTGATACTACAGTGAAGCTTTTATAAACATGGAGATGTATTTTGCTTGTTGTAGTCATATTGCAGTGTAGCATCAAGGTCAACATAATTTGCAAACATCCAAATAGATTTGGAGCAGGAATTGGTGGGTGAACAATATTCCCAGGCTATTTGGAAGATCACACTAGATAATAAAGATGGACTCTCTGGCTTTAAAATGCACATTCTCCGAAGTTTCCCTTCCTTTGCAGAGAGCCCTGCAGCTCCAGAGGTCTGTCAGAGTCTCAGGCAAGGCTGAGCAGAGCATCTCCCCTGTTCTCCTGCTGCCGTGATGGCTGGTCCACAGGGGTACACCAGGAGCGTCCCTCTGCAGCCCTGATCCTCACCCAGGCCCAATGGCTCACCTTGTCCTTTCACCACCACCCTGCAAGGAACATGAGCCAGTGGAGATAGCAAGCCTGGTGAAGCCAGTTCACAGCACCCCGGTGTGCTGGTTCCCCGGCCTGGGGTTGCAGCTGAACTGGTACTCTCCACCTTTGCTTTGACTGTGCTCTGTATACCTAATATCCCTAGATCACCAAGAAGCTGGACATGCCCCTCAGCTGGCTGGATCAATAATGTTGTCTTTCCCTGGGCGTGAGTTGGGCTGTGAGGTGGGAACAGTGGTGAGTGCTGCCCAGCTGGCACTACAGTTCGTGCTACAACTGCACCTGGGAAAAACACCCTTATGAATATGCACTTGTTTTTCCAGCACAATAGATATCTGTAATTATGTTGGTTTTGAATGAGTAATCTCTTCGCTCATCTAAATTGTCTGTGTGAGAGCTCAGGTGGGCCCTGGTGGGATGCCTGGATTCAAACAGGGTCTCAGGATACGGCTGAGTGCCTGCAGATGGATGTACTTGTGACTGAAGTCTCCTGGGTGGATAGCAGATCATGCAGTTTTTGGTTTGGTTTGGTTGCCTTTGGCAGACTGGAGGTCCAGGAGGCTGCAGACTGTGGTGTAGCAATAGTGAGAAAGTCTCGGAGGGCCACACATCTGTGAACTCAGCATATCGCATGCCACTGCCAACAGCAGAGAAATCTGGGACCTTGAGACAAAGCCAGCTGTTTCTCCCCATTGTTGGCTGAGGCCTGTATGTACAGGGAGAAGAATGGCAGCATCAAATGAGCAGGATTATTGAGGAAGAAAACATAGCAACAGCACAGCCTCATCACTTAGTAACGAGGCAGAATTATGATGAAGAAGGAGTGAACATATATAAATAAAATATTCAGGAATATACATATTCATTAAAATGCTACCCGGAAAACAGAAAGGAGAAGGGCAATAGCTGAGCATCTAAAATTGTTCTTTAATGAAAAAGAATTTTAAATATCTGTCTCCACTGTTCAGAGCTCTGTGATGGTATTACCTTCCCACATAAAGCTATGCTATTTCAGGTTCCCCTGGGTTCCTCCCCCCATCTCCTCAACTCAAGTACATGAGAAGTCTGACAGATGAACTTGAAAGAGTTGCTTTTTGTTCCCAGACATGTGTTGCCGGTTTATTATCCCTACCACGTCTATGTGAGTAATGTTCTATATGTGTCGCCATGCCCAGTGCTGCTGAATACACAGCGATATATTTCAGCTTTAAACAGCATCCCAATTAATTTGCCTACTACCGTCTTTTGCCCTGGGACCAAGAGCATGTTCCTCATTTTTATGATTGCTTTTCTTACCCCTGGATCAAGTGAAGAGAAGAGAGAATGAAAAAACTATGCTAGTTACTAAATAAAACTCTTCCCCGTCCTTTCCATACCTCTACACTTAAATTTATTCCTAAGATGTCAATAATCTGAAATTCAAACTACTTTCATGGAAGAAAGAGTGAGAACTTGGAAGCAGTTGCAAAACAAGATTTTGTGTTATTAGATGTTGTTCTCCTACCTTGAATATTTAATCAAATGCTCAAATCTGTTCCCACATGAAGTGAAAGATTAATCATTTCACTTATAAATCATTCTTCTCATCTCCCTTTCATTTGCACTGAAGGTGCTCTCTTCTCTTTCAGCTCTGCAGAAGCTGCTGCCCCTTATCTCCAGCTTCATTTTTTCTAAGAGTTTAAGTTGGGATTGTAAGTAAATGTTAAACAGTCACCTTTATTGCTTATTTTATGTATGTCAAACTGATCACAGGGTTTTTCTCTTCAATCCACTGTTTTTAATAAATATTTTACCTTCCAGTACTGAAACACTTGTTATGAATTTTCATGAGCAACTTCACATAAATCTTCTTTAACAACTCTTCACATAAACATGGGTTTAGAAGCACTATGCCTGGCTCGGCAAGGGTCATCCTGTATTTGGTTTCTCTCTCTCCAGTCAAGTACTTTCAGGTATTCAATGGAACATTTAACACAAAGAAAGGTGCTGTTCCAGGCTACATTCATCTCTGTCAATAATAAATGTTTGACATGACTGGAGACTACACAATGTAATTGTGTAGCAGTTAGTTTTGGTAGATCCCTAAGATAAAAATTGCTCCTGTTTGGGAAATACTCAAAAGAATTCACATTTGTGTTTGGATGTGTACCAAAATCACATTTGGTGTTTTCTATCTGAAATTTTCATAGTAAACTTAGCAGCATGTATTTGAAATATAGATGCATTTAAAGTTTATCTGATGGATAAATATGAACGTGATCAGTTTGTCTGTGCAACACCTGTCCACAGATCATGGGGTGATGAGGGGCTAGTGGGACCAATAAATGAAACCCATGTGAAAAGATCTACCTTGCTGCCTTTCCAGACAGCAGTGGCATTGTCATAAAGCTGAAAATGCAGATTTTTTGAATGCATTGGCGTTCGCTATGATGGAGATGCCATGAATAGGGAGGAAGTCTGAGCAGTCACCTCAAATAGAGGTGTTGGAAAAAGGCATGTTAGGGCAAATTGATAAACTAAACATTAACAAATTCTCAGCACCAGATGGTGTTTACCCAGGAGTCCTGAAAAAACACACATGACAAATAAGAATTTTCTGAATTACTAATTGTGTGTAATCTGGCACTACTATCAGCTCTGGATTTAGAGGGATGGAAGTGGGAACATGACGCCAGGCTTTGAACGGGGCTCCAGGAGTGAATCTGGGAACTAGTGGTCAGTCAAGGCTTTCATTTATAGTGGCCACAGATTTGGCTGCAGGTTTGAGAAGAAGCACAGGTGCTGAGAATAGGGTCAGACCTGACAGCCACAAGAACTCTCAGAAGGGTTTCATGAGTATACATACTGTACTTGATCAGCCTGTGTAGCTTTCAACACAGCCTCAGGGAAGCAAGAAAGGCTCATAACAAATGACATTTATTATAGAACTGGAGAGGTTACCCTCTTGCTTAACCAGGGAGGTTACCTGTGGGCTAAATCCCAGAAGAGCAGGGGTTGGAAGAAACAGACACTTCATACATCAGGAGAGAGTCTTACAGACACTGGACCTGGGTCTGGTGTTCAGCATCTTCCTAGGTGGTCTGAAGATGGTACAAGCAAGCAGTGACAATGTTTACAACCAATGAAGTGTTATTCAGAATAACCAAAACTCGTGTTGAATGAAAAGATGCTGAAATAGTTCATTGCACTAAAATGAAATTCTGTGTTGGGGCTGTCAGAAGAAAAGTGACTACATACACAAAATCATGATCTCTTAGCTCAGGAAAAAAAAATGAAAGACATCTTGAGTCATTGTGGAGAGTTTGCTAAAAGCTCAGTGAGCAAGCTGGGAGAGTAGTGGATTTGCATCTGTTTGACATTTGAAATGTTTTGCCATTGGTTGATCTGCAGCTCTGTGCAGCATGATCCAGACTAAGAAAAGCCCATTTCAGTTCTAAGGACAGGTGCAAGATCAAGAATCAAGCATCTCACTTCTGAAATTGCTTGTGATTGTTTTCTCCTCCACAAGTGTCTGCATAACTAGCAATTAACTGCATCTAGAGATCAACAGCTAAATTGTCTTAGATGGGAATTGCTATATCAGAGCCTAGTGCTACTTGTACTATACTTTTGGTGATCAAACAGTTCCACTGATCTGTCTTTGTTGAAGATGAAACAGCAGGCTGGGCTTGCTCTGCAGCCAGAGATAACAGAAAGGAGAAGGACTGTATGATGAACTGGGGAGAATCATGTGTTTTATGGTGCAGGGATTGTAACACCACAGAAAAATTTTGCTGTTTCCTCTGTAGGCCTAGAAGAGTGAGAGGGGGCTTCTCTAGACACACAGACTGTGGCCAAAGCATATGTGCCATAGCTGCCTCCTGCATGGTGTGTGCATAAGTCCTGCACTGGCTCTGCCCTGGCGCCTGGGGTTGGGCATCTCTTTGCAAGACAGGAGGTGACAGCTCCATGCACCCAGCTGGGGGAAAATGGGACTCAGCAGGGACAGAAGGCCTGAGCGTGGCTCCCCTCATGCTGCAGGCTCAGGGAAGCAGAGGGCTCAGTGCCTAGGTGACATTTTTGCTGTGATTTGCAGGGAAGCTCCTGATGCCTTCGCCCTTAATTGCCATAATTAGTCCATTACCCTCCTCTAGGGGAATTTTCTGTGAAAAGAGAAGACGTCATCCCTTGAAATGTTTGACTTATAGACCAGAACCTCCACAGTCAGCTTTTTTCTTTTATTTTTATTATATTCTAAATTGAGCTATTGTATTGACAATTTAGCATCTAATCCTATTGCTCTAATTCAATCATTTGCCTGTGCATTAGGATAAGAATGATTTGTATAACAGCCTTCAGTCTTCTGTTTGGCAACAAAATATTTTGATATTTGCTTGTGTTAAGTGGGATCAAACTGCAGACAGACTGGCAAGTAATCCCAGGGTATCTGCACTGACTCTGGCACTGTCAGAGAACCTGCAGCT
>VZRE01008514.1:43075-57105 GCA_013396775.1 Cephalopterus ornatus | reverse complement strand
TGCTCCCCTTCCCTGCAAGCTGCCTCACAGGAAGCTGGGGCCTGCTGGTAAATGTCCCTTCTTGGGAAATTTGAAGAAAGAAGAGGAAAATGCCTTGCTTGCCCCAGTCAGGAGTAGTTAGACTTCACTTGTCTGTACTTATCACTACCCGCACCACTGATAAGGATTGTGTTAGCAAATCAGCCTTTATGGACAGTGTTTTCCTTCCTCAGAGCAGAGTAAGTTTGTAAATGAGTTGTAAACTTTCCATTGCACTGTCAGGACTGATAGCTTTTTCTTTCATGGAGACAGTCCTCAAAGAGTCTGCTGCACTTTCAGCTCTCTGATGAGAGCTGAAAGTGTTTATTCCCTGTTCAAAGACTGGAGGGCTCAGCATGGGTCCGAATTGCCGCAGGTACCCCCCTAAACCTGTTACTGAGTGGTGGATGCCCCTGCCCCATTGCCCAAACAATCCTCCCACATGCTTCACTAAGGAGGAAAGTAAAGCATAGCTGTCACCCATATTCCCTGTACAAAGCTTTGAAGTTCCACAGATGTCATTCTCCCAATTCACCCAATTTTTCAGTTTCTTCTACTAGTCATTTTATTTTGTTTAGCAGCTAGATTTTATATATGGACCACTCTATAGAAATTTTACAGTCCTTTCCTGTGGCTGGCAGATAACATTTTCCCAACTGATGAAGTATCCAGCTTCTTACAAAAGTAGAGCTGCATATATGACTAAGAACCTGCAAAGCTGTACCCCCCTGTGGCAGATCATTAACTTCAGATCAATAGGAAAATCACTTTTTCTCCTCCCTTTTTGCAATGCCTTTTTTTTCCAGTGTCCAGATGCTTCTCAGGGAGGCATTTTCAGAGAGCTGTCATTCCTATAACACAAACTTGCATTATCAAAGTATTTCTGCAGGTAGTACTATAAAGATGCTGAAATGAAATGCAAATGAGACATTAAAGACAACTTTTTTAAAAACTGCGGTAGACTTCTTCAAGCTTTCCTTTTTTAAATTGTACTTCTTTTCCTAGGAAAGAATATGGAGATAAAGAGCCTGTTTTTTTACAAGCCTCCCTCAGCTCTTCCAGAGAAGGCCGGTGAGACCATACCATTTGCAGATGTCCACACCGTGTTATAGTATTTTAATATATATCTTTTTATTAGGATTTGTTCTGTGTATTTAATTGAAATTAATATTCAGTGAAGCAAAAAACCTCTGTGGATGTTATAATTTCCCAGAGGCTGTCAATAAACTTTTGCCTTGTTGGGTTTGCTTGTTGGAAGAATGTATTTCAATGTTTTCTCCTCTCTCATGCTAAATTGTATGCAAACACTCCTTCTGAAGCTAAGTAAACTCCATTTTTCATTTTGAAGATAATGCTGGGGTGTCCCTGTCTGATGTCATCCCTTCCATTAATTCCTCTGATGGTATTTTAGCATCTCCCTGTGCTGTGATGGGGAGGTAGTAACAGGAACAGCTGGCCTTTGAGAAGAGACATTGGCTCAGGGGCCCAAGAGACTGCCCAGTCCTTGTATGGTATAGGGGATTTGGAGCTTCACCCCATTGCTGGCTTCCTCAGTGCTCCTGAATGAGGGGAGGAACAGAGAAGATGATAGGTCTCTTCTGAATCCCTGGGTCTTTCTGATGGATTTTGTAGCATTCAATACCACTGTTTTTCACTACCTCTGGCACTTTCAGCCACAGGAACTGTCATGCCCAGACAGTGGAGTAGCTGTACCTGCAGCAGGTGGTTACGGCATGGATCCTGCTCAGTTGCACAGCCACCACCAAGGGCATGTGTTAACCATCCCAGTGGGGCACAGACAGGTCCCCATGATGCCCCAAGCTCAGGCCTTGAGCTGAACTACATAAATTAATGGATCACATGGTTTTTCTTCTACACTAGAACATACTCAGGAACACAAAGTGGTCCCTCTGGTTCATAAAGGGTTAACATTTTCAGTCCCAGGCCCTTTATTTTATTTTCATGGCCTTAGTCAATACCATAAAGCCCCCAAGCCCCTGGCAGTCTTTACTGCAGAGATAACCACACAACGAACCTATCTGTACATCACAAAAAGCCGACAGTAAATTTACAAGTACTCCGTGGGACATGGGGCTTCTTGCTGATAACCAGCTTTGGCATTGAATAGAAGCTGCACATTTATGCCTGCTTTGTTGTGTTATGTTTTTCCCTGAAGATAGCAGCTCATTGTGGGAAAAGTGGAGGACTGATGCTGGAGCTCACTCAGCAGCGCCCTTGAAAACGCACCTGTAGTCTGTCTCAGCTCTCTTGCCCAGTTTAGTACACACCGGTGTTTGTTCCTCTCTTCCCTTGTCTCTGCTAATAATTTCACAAATTCTCTGTATCTTACAGATTTCTATTGAAATTGGTTGCGTTGCACAAATTGTGAGATGTTTTTCAGTGGCGCTCTGGGTTTAATCTGTGTTGATGTTAAGATCCTTTTCTCTGCTGAATGCTTGCTGGGGTGTGAAGTGTCTGCTTAGCTGTTATGTAAAGAAATACATTTAATAGGTGGTTAGCGTAATCACATAATCTTGACAGACATTGGTGGTGCAGTCACAGTTCCATATTTTATGAAGAGGGAGGGTTTGTAAACAGACAAGGAGCAAAGCAAAAGTGGGCACATTTCTGCTGCTGAGGGACACCTTGTAGGGATTGTTTCTGAAGTCGGTTTTTTGGAAACAAACATAGGGTCATTAGCTGTGAGTGCAGCGACTGAGGAGGGAGTGGGGTGGCGGCTCCGTGTCAAGTGCTTCCCTGCTGAAATGGCAGAGGACAGAGTTGCAGGTGATTCAGTGCCCAGGGCAGGGACAGGGACAGGGCTCGTCGGGTGGAGGAAGGTGCCAAGAACCCTCAGCCCTCTTCGGATGGTGGCGTCCATATAGGAAGCGGGGCAGAGTGGGACCAGGAATCGTCCCACAGCATGGCCAAGGCTGGATGGAGTTTGTCTGGGGAAACTGAACTTCCAAAGAAGTGTGGGGAGGAGGGTGTCAAGAGGAGTTTTGGAACACCCTTGTGAGGTATTCAGCACTGAGTGGATCGTTTAGGCACAGCTGGTAACCAAGAGGCCATCTGAATTTGTTAGTGCTCTTGAATGGAAATGTTTCAGTTCCCTGCACTGCTCAACCTGCAGCAGAGTTCATCCCAAACGTGCACAGTTCTTAGCAAGCTGCATACAGGAATGGGCCCCAAAGGGAATGACTGTGTATGGAGAGATGCCTGTGCATGCACCCTTTGCAAGACTCCCTCTACCTGCACTGCCCAGCACTGGTGAGTGGTGGGGCCTACTGGGAATCTCTTCCACAAGAATCAGTCTGAGAGATTTTGAGCTACTTGTGCCCAGTTGCTCAAAGTGGAGGAATTTCCTCAAAATCTTTCAGTGCAGAAAGCTGCCCAGGGCCACAGGATTGCTTTGTTTGCCCCTTACAAGCAGGGGCTATGTGCTGTAAGCCACAGCTCTCTGGATTCGCTTTGCCCACAAGACTCCAATTCAGCAATGGGAATAATTTGCACTTGTGGGAGAAGTGCAGGCTAGAAATCTCTCTAAGCATTTTAATCGTGCAAAATTGTCACCTTTGATTTTCAGAAAGCTGCTACCCCCTTACCATCTGCTCCTGGTACCACTTCCCTCCCTGGAGACACCCAACAAAATAATAATATAGATTTTTGCGTGTGAGGATGGAGGTGATTAATAGCAAACTGTCCCATGGTAGTGGCACAGTACAAGAAGCACAGTCTGTAACATTAGAGTACAGCTGGCTCAAGGGAGGCAGAACAATACCCTGTTGCCCAGCTTGTCCTAAAATAAATCCCAGTGTACCAGCAACCCAGAAACTCTTGCTGCTGTCCTTGCGCTCTGTTTCCCCTGATGCAAAATGAGAGCAGAAAAGGCTGACCTACCTGCCTGCTCTGAGGAAAGTGGTTGCTTATGGTCAACAGGCTGGAAAAGGGTTTCTTTCTGTAACTTTCATTTCTTAATGACCTCTGTTAGACTGTGGAGGTCTGCAGTGATTTGCTGACTGAGTGCCAGTCAGGCCAGCTAAATCTACTGACTGCTTCACTGTACCTATCCAGGATGTCCTCCACCCTCAAAGAATGCAGGTAACTTATATAAAGCAAGTATGAGCAACTACTTTGGGCCAATTCCCTTATTTAGATATTTCTGCCTCACCTGAGCTCCCAGTGTACATTGCTGACATTTCTGAGGTTTCTGGAAGGGATGACATCAGTATTGAATAATTACAGTGAAAAGTCCAGTGTGTCTATGTATTTTTTCTGAATTACTCAAGGATGCAAGAGTGTTTCATGCAACATAAGTGAGCTCTGAAACTATATATGTGTGAGCCTACTAGCATGATGGAGTAATACCGCACAGAGCTTTTGGAGGAGCTGCTCCTATTTTACTGAAGCTGTCACTGTTGATGATGAGAAGGCAAAAATATTTCTAATTTCTTTTTCACTTTGCTGGTGGTATAAAACAAGACAACCCACCACCCCAAGATACTTCTTCTATGCTACCCAGAGGAATGAAACAGGAATACCTCTAATGGATGTATGAAAGTCACCCTCTTTTCTCACAAGGCGGTCAGAGATGGCATCTAGTTCTTTCCTCACACACCATAGTAATCTCTTTTTGCATTTGGAATTAATTGTGATAACTTGACAGAGCTCTAGAGATTTCTGAAAAATAAATCAAATGTTGTCAGTTTGGCTCTGAATTTTCCATGTCTCTAGTGCATGTTGAAGCAAAGACCTTTTAAGAATATTGTAATCTGGTATCAGACATTTCTCAAATTAGCATTTTCTATAGCATCATGTATGAATTAGAATTCTCTTGATACTTATTTTTATACTAAGCTGGTTATATGTCACATTTAGGTGTATGTCATTGTGTCCATTTGCATGGATTTATTTTCAGCAAGTAAAATGTATGAAGTTTAAAGGATTTTGTTAGCTGATGATGTTCACTTTGGTATGCATGGGTGCGTAGTGAGGAAAGTGTCTTCTCATTTAAATGTGTTACCCTCTGGATAAGTCTTAATTTGCTTCAGCCTGTTTACAGGGTGTAAATACATCTCTAGGTAATTCTTTTGGCAATCAAATCCTCTTTGCAGCACAAAATCACATAATGAAATAATGGCAGTTTCAGTAAATTTAAGTTAAAATTAGCACTATAATTTCTAGCATGTCTTAATATTTCTGTGATGCTTCATGCCATTTTTTTCTGCATTCTCACTTCATGCCATTTTTTTCTGCATTCTCACTTCCACCTTCCTAATAACACGTGCTATTGTTCTAGGGAAAGTTACAAACACATCACAGGAAGATCTGTACTCTCAGTTCACCTACCACATGCTGGGTAATAACATCAAAACAGCCTAATCTTGTGGAAATAAACTGACTTTCTGTTTAGAGCAATATTTACAGATATGTGAGAACTGCAGCCAGTGCTCTCATCAGGTGTGTGAGGCTGATCTTTCTGCTGCCTCAAGCTTCTCCCCTCCAGCACTTTCTGCTTTGTCCTCCAAGTTTTGTCCAGTGAAGCAGCAAGAAGGGGGCTTTCCAGGTCTTTGAGCTTTGTGCATTTTTATGCTATGGTCCTGAGAAAACTGCTGTGGGAGAGTAAGCTCATGCTGCTGAGTGAGTGATAACCACTGTGGCTGCCCATAAACCGTCATTGGCTTGTACATGTCTATCCGATACGGATATTGAAGTTTGAGTGCATTAGTGGTCATGTGGAATAGTTACAAATTTTGGGTGCAAGTGGGGAGAGACCCCGCGTATGGAGAGGTGAATGCTCTGGGGGACAGGATGTGCCCTCTTCTTTAACTAAAGGAGTAGCTAATTAACTGGCCAAGTCCAGGAGACAGTGCTTGGCCTTGCAAAACCTTGTTGTGCCATTGAGGAGCTGAACAATGTTTGTTTTGATTAGAGGGTGGCAGGACTACCTCAGGAACACGTCAGGAGGAAGAGGAAACAGGCACAGATGTATCAAAGGGAAGGTTAGATCTCCTTGGAATAGATTAACTGTAGGAGTCCCTGTGTTCTACCAAGGTTGAGTGCTCTCCATCAGGCTTTGGCAAAAAGTCAGGAAAAAGAGAGAAACAGAGAGACCTTTCATATTTTTATGAAATGTGCTGAATGTTAAGTACAGTTTTCCTTTCTTTTTTTACCTATTCCTTCAAAAGAATAAACTGTCCCATCTATTTTGAGGATTGTGATTAAATGTCTCTATATTCACACAGCTTGATTTAATAATTGAGAATAATTGTCTTCCACCAGAAGCCTACCAAATCCATACTGTCATGCAGCAGCAGGTGTCCATCTCTCATCTACATGGCTTTTGCTTGGGTACCCTTTGTGTTAGCAGCTTTCAGGAAAGAGGAAAGTTTCTTCCTGAGCATGGTACATAGGAAGGCTTTATGGTACACTGCCAGCTCCCCGTGTGTGTGTGAGAATCCATGGCCCCATCATGGCCTTGCTTGATCACAGGAGCTCTCCTCAGGGCAGAAACTGAGTTTCCTGGGATGACAGTCTCAGAGCAACCAAGCCTGGTGGAAATCTCAGCTTGTGTCTAGATGTCATGTCTGTGCCTCTTACCAGCTCCTGTAGATACACAGGAAACCCATGCTGTGGGAATGTCTTCCCTCTTATTTAGCTATTCCTGGGGATATGTGTGGGAATACATGATGCTCCAGTCACCATGTGGGGAGCTGACGAGCAGATTTTGTTTATCATGGGGTATAGGTAGAAACTGCACTAGCTTCAGCAAAGCAGGCCTCATAGTCTGGTCTGAGAAATGTATCTGGATCACTTTACTTTCAGAGGCATCTCTCAGTGCATATGTTATCTGTTACGTCACCTAGTAGTTGTCACTGGGAAGCTAAAATCATGGTCCACTGGGGAGCGGATGAAATGATAGTCAGAAAAGCATCTGGCAAGTGATGGACTCAGGATGGGGGGTTGAGACCCTGTGGGATAGGTAGGAGGGGCTCCCTGGAGCACTTGACAGCTTCAGGGATCACTGCCTGGGGCCGATTGGATGCTGGAGAAAGGCATCTAGGGACTATACAACACTTATAATGGGATGTTTATAGGGCGGCTTCAGGGATGTGCAAGCCTCACAATTGGGGAAGAACCAGAGGTAGAAAAAGAGAGGGATCACGGTGGATTGAGAAAAAACAAGTGTGGGAAGACAGGGAAGAAGGGATATAAGTGGCCAGATGTATGTCAACAGGAATGGTAAGTGTTCTTTTCCCAGCTGATTGACTGTGTTCTGCATTTGTGTGCATGTGTGCGAGTCAGACCATCATCAAGGGGTCTCCTGCCCAACTAGGATAGGATTCTGGCTTCTGGGGAGACCACAGTGTGTGCAGTTTTCCTTGAGGACTTGTGTGTATTTGAGTGTCTGTGTGTTTGTGCAGGAAGAGCTCTAAATACCAGGAGCAGAAGCAAGACTTGTAAGGCAGCCAGGGAACTTAGGAGTAGATACAGCAGAGACTGCATGTGTAAGGCCACTTACTGGAAGGAAAGAAGAACCACAGTCAGGCCATATGCATGCTTGCTATTTGGATGAGCACTTAGTGTCTGTTGGGAATAGAAGCTCAGCCTTGCTTCTAGGTGAATCTGGGGACACAGAGAAGCAGCAGCCTCACAGCTGTCAAGTTGCCTCTTCAACAGCTCTGAACACTGCGATTATTTAGTCATTCACTTGTTACCTGAATATTGGAGTAGGGATCATGCTTATCAGTGCTGTTGCAAGGAGGTTGAAAGTCTGGATTAGCATACCACATAATGTTGACAGTAAAGATATGAACTGGAAAAAAAATAGGACATAAGTCAGTAGGGGTGAATCTAAGGTATAACACATAAGGAATAAACCAGCTGCACAAACAACAGTGGGCAAAAATATAGATTTAAATGGAAATAGACAGTACACAGACACAATGTTAAGTGACAACCCACCTGCCTACAGTACATGTAGGACTGTAAGGAGGCAAGGAGACATGATACAAATCTTCTGCTTCACACAAAAAGGTTCCTTGAACTACTGGGTCCAATTTCTGACACTGCATCTCAAAAAGAGGGTATCTGACTTGATTAGATTAGAGCCAAGAGAAAAGTGGGAGTAGTACTGTAGACTAGAAAACATGAAAAAATTATGCAAACTGTGCTTCTTTATCCAGAGAAGAAAAGTCCAACTGCAAATATGGTAACCTTGAATCCAAAGCAAGTAGTAGTAAAGAGACTGTTTGGACTTGATGTTCTCAGACAAGCATGAAAAATTTGATTGTCACCAAGAGACAGGTTGATCCTGGAGCAGGTCCAGTGAAGAGCTACTAAGTTGGTCAAAGGTCTTACGAGGAAAGGCTGAGTGAGTTGGGGTTGTTCAGCCTCAAGAAGAGGCAGCTGAGAGGGGACCTCATTATTGTGCATAAATGCCTAAAGGATGAGCATCAAGAGGATGGAGCCAGGCTTTTCTCAGTGATGCCAAGCAATAGAACAAGAGGCAATGGGCAGAAACTGATGCACAGGAAGTTCGACCTGAATATGAGGAAGAGCTTCTTTAGTGTGAGAGTGACCATGCACTGGACAGATTGCCCAGAGAGGTTGTGGAGTCTCCTCACTGGAGATGTTGAAGCACCATTTGGATGCAATCCTGTGTCACATGCTCTAGGATGACCCTGCTTGAGCCCTTCCGACCTGACCTGTGATTGTGTGACTCTGTGATTCTGTAAACCATAGAGGGAATAGAAACAGCAAGACAGGTGAGGCTGTAGGGCAGGCTGCCAATCCACAGGTTTGATCTCCAGTGCCCCAGGGCTGGTCCCATCAGTCAGGAATATACCAGCAGTAGCCCTGGTACACAGCATTCCTCACAGCTTTTTGTCCTCTGTAGACATCCTGAGGAGGTCATATCCCCCAGTGTACACATGCCATTGCTGAAAACACAGGCCAGGTGTCCCTACCTTCACTGGCAGAAATGAACAGACCACAGTGACATTAGCACAGCCTCCCAGGCTCGCATGGGTCTGGGCTCACTGTCAACTGAAAGTCATGCCTTCCTCTAAAACTTCGCCAACCTGATGCCTCATGGGAAAGAAAGGGCTATTGAAAACAGCTACTAGCAAGAAACGAATGCATAAAAGTGTTTGTTGCCTCCAGGCTTAGTATATAGGTCAGTTAAAAAGTACTGAGTTACTAACCCTTTGTAAATAAGTAATTAGGGCACTTAATGTAATTGAGTAGCATAATGATAGTAGCAATAGAAATGAATTGCAGAACATTTCTCTCCTTCACAGAGATGCATAGGTACGCAAAAAGCATTTGCTGGTATATGTTACCAGGTTTGTGAGTGAGACCAGTTATCAGAGAGACAGAAAAAAAAATCTTAGGTGTTCCACTCTGGTGTCCTGCAGGGGCAGATTTGGTTCCAGCAATGCACTTTATAGTATCTTATTACAAGCAGTGTCAAAGGTGGGTGAAATAAATACTTTTTAGATGCACGTCCAACAGCCTCTGTGGGTGCAGGCTGACAAAGTGCTGCTGAAGGCAGCAGGGGTGTGCCAAGTTGCACTGGCTGAATTAGCTAGTGAATACATGGGGCAGCATATCCTGCTGGATCCTGCGAGCTCAGCAGATTTTGGCATCGTTTGAAAAGTCAGTGGCAGGTTTGGGCTGTGTCCTGCCTCCAGCTCCCCCTCCAGCACCTCCCTGCCTTTCGGTTTCTCCTGGGCACTCTCCACTGGCTGTGTAATGCCATAGCATTTTCCTGCCTCAAAGGCTGTTCTTATGAGTCAGTCTGTTAAAAGGATCATGGAGTGATTGGGTATCACAAGGAAAGAAACCCTTTAATTATCTAATATGAGACAATTGGAAGTTGTTGCTTGGTATCAGAGGGTTAGTGATAACTTCTGTAGGCTGAAGTGTGAAAATATGGTTTCTGGCATATAATTAATGTTTATAGAAGTTTCATGCACATGAATTACTGTGGGAGACAAATATTCATGAAGAAAGTAGAGTATCTGGATATTTAGCCACTCCACCTTTTTCTTTAATTAAAAATTACCTTTTTTCCTATTAATATTTCATCTCTTGTGCTTGCTGAAGGCCTAACTCAGCTGCTCTTCAACTGTATATCGCTCTGTTTGTGGTTGGTAGTAATCAGTCCTGCATAAGGAAGGATGGAGAATTTGGCCCCAACAGTGTCCTTCTGGTGGCAAACATGAAGTCCTTTTACTTGCATAGAGGTTATAGCTGGAGTTACCTCTCAAGCCCAGGCCCAGCCTTTTGCACCTCCCCGATCTGCTTGTCAAGCCCACACATAATCTAGAGCTCAAGATGTTGCTCCTGACAAGGATCAAGAGCCCTCCAACTGAGATGGCAGTGTTGTATGATCAGAGCTGTATTTTTTATTTGCTCATCTTTAATACAGTTCCCTAGGGTAACATATATAATTCTCATTTATTTTATATATAATCTTCTGTGCAAAGTACAATTGCAGATTTCTGTACTGTCCAACAACGCAGTTGTAAAGCACAACAGTAAATAATATCTGAGTGAGAAATTAAGAGGTACAGGTAAGGGAGAAAATACATGTTTTCAGATCAGATTTGAAAAGTGATGGGGAGTCAATGGGACATGTAAATGTATTTAATCTTCAAAAAGGAACTTGTGCTCCAGAAGGATTTGACCAGTTCTTGGAGTTTCTTCTTTAGGCTACAGAAGATCAAAACTGCCTGGGGCCCTGGGCTGTAGCCAGGCTGCAGTCATCACACACCACCATACATCCTGGGGTTTTTGCAGGACCAGAAGCAAGATATTTGAGAGCCAAGCAGGAAATAAAAGAGATGCAATTTAGGGCAGAAAACCGTCCCCTACTGAGTCTCTTCTTTCCTCAAGCTGCAGTCTCATTGCTGGGAGTGGTCCCTAGAAGAGCATTACTCACCCTGGTCTCTTTGCTCTGGTCTCTAACAACTTAGCAGGTGGCTGAATGTAGCAGCTCAAGTTGCGAAGATGTGGGAGCACTCAAGCCAGTTTTGGGAGTATGTATGCATGCACATAACTCATGCATGTGAATCCTGAAGCGTATATGGAACTGCAGAAGACAAAAAAAAAAATAAAATTCTGCAATTCAAGTAATTACTACTCCATTTCTTAAAAAAATCTAGGTTAACAGAGGTTTATTTGAACCAAGCTTAAAAGCCAGATAAAATCACATGATGATATAAAATTAAGCCTACTAACCACAACAGCATTTGGCAAATAGCCTGTTTTGTAAAACAAAGGGTGGATAATTCCTATCTGACCCATAATATTGGTCTAACAGGAAGGACTCATTTGATTGAACAAAGAGCTAATTCAAGATGTTTGTGAATACAAGTAGGGTTGTTTCATGGAATTTTTCAAAGGAATTAGTACTTTTTCCTTTCTTGAACTTTTAGCTGAATGTTGGCTGAACTATTTCAGGACTAGGTTAAACACTGTTTAAAACATCCCTTTTAGAGCTCTTCATCCCCTAGGTTTTTACTGTCATCCTTCTAAGTAAATGAGATGTCTTTGAACTGCTCTTGTTGCATGGATTGTTTGTGTGCTTTTATAGGTTAAAAGCTTCTGCATTCACATTTAACTGTGCAGGAAGTGTATTGTTTTCCCTGAAATAAGCTTAGACAATTGCTTTCTGTTCTCCCAAGCCTGAAGTCCCTCAGGTATTTTATCCTTTAAATAATTACTCCCAATGGATGAAAAAGGCTTTGTAGCTTCCCAGCCAGCAGGGCTGATGAGATAGTCTGGTGGGATTTAGGCATAGTAGTTTCCCCTTAACCTGTGCCCTGTCCTCATCACCCTTGGGTCCCCAAAGACAGGAAAGGATGGTGTCCTGGCATTTGTAGAAGCCACTACTGATGCCATGGGGCTTTGAGCACTGCCAGCATGTGTTTAGACATCCATCTTCTGCTTTGTTTTTTCTTCTTACACTAGGACACTCCAAAAGACAGATGATAAGCACTCATGAGTCCAGTTGTGCACTTTGCAGGCCCTGACTTGTGCCATCCCTTCAGTGCTCTCAGTGAGCAGCTGTACAAAGCGTTTCCCTCTGGGACAGCCTGCGAGGAAAGTGCAAGCTGCAAGCTTGTCTGGGCAGGTGGGAACACACACACAGCAATATGCATTCAACTCCTCTGGGGACCAGAGATCTGGTTAGAAGAACCACATAAATCTCCAGGTTTTCTTATCAGTACGGCCGCGGCTGCCTGTGCCTGCTCTCAGCACTCTCCCCCGCCTCATGGGATGTGGAGAAGGGGAGATGTGAAGCAGAGGGCTGAGGGACTGCAAACCCAAGTGTGCCTGCCCATGCAAGTGATGGTGGGAGACAGCACAGGGATGCATCCATTAACAACATGGCTGCTGTGAAGAGTGCTTTGCTTTTCCAGTGATTTAGCCTACAGAGTGTGATTTGATGTAGAAAGCTTTGCCTCACCCACCTCATGCTTTGTTAGACAACACTTTCCCAGCTCGGCTGTGCATGGTCAAACAGACTTTGAACCCTATTACATGACCTTTCAAGTACATGCCTGTCAATTGAGTTGCTTCCCACATGCTGCTTTCCCCATTTATAGCTAGCAACAGACCTTGCCCTCTTCGAAAACTATCATGTGAGTGTGACCTACTGCCATTTTAAGTGAAGGCTGACTGCTACCAGCTATTCCTACCCATATCCCTCTTTTACTGAGAGAGTAGACAAATCCAGATATGTTCACAACCTGCATTTTCCCTCCCTTCCCCAAAGTAGCTTGAAATCCAAACCTTAGATTTATCTCCTCACCTATAGCCATCCTGAGAGAGATATTATTGTTTGTAAATTGGTCCTATCCTTTTTGATTTGCCTTGGACCAGTGTGTAGCACTCTGTCTAAATGCAAGGCTGGCTGTGCAGGCTGGCTGGGGGCAAAAAGCCATAGTGCCACTTCTCCCTCATAGCTATTCCTGGGATAATCCGGTCATAGGTGTTTGCTTCCAACGTGCAAAGGCATGGAAAGGAAAAAGGAACTAGCTAGGACACTGCTGGGGCCCCATCTTCCTCTCCCTGGGTAGTCCCCACATCATTCCAGCATTCCCCAGTGTCCCTGTGCCAGGAATCATCCATGGATTGTATGCCTTGCATTTCTGAAGGGCTGAGGTTTGCATTATAAGGTCTGTCATGCCCTACTGCAATTTACATGTTAAATAGAACTGATGGTGCTTATTCTTCCTATTATGTGCATGTCTCAGTTTGAGAAAATTTGGAGGGGTGGAGACCTTGGACTGAAGTCTCCTCCCTTGGATTCAATAGCCCTAGTTTCTCCAATACAGAGAGACCAAATATGCCAGGCTGCAAGTGGAAAAATAACTCTTCACCAAGGGTTTACCAACAGTAATAACAATATTGATAAAACTGCGTTAAACTAATGAGGAAAAGCTTCCCAAGCCCTGTCCACCAGACCAAATTGAGATGGCAGATGGCCTCCCCCTCCTGGAAAAACACACGTGGCCACAAGACAGAGACAAGATGGCCACCCTTCCACGTGGTTCACCTCGCCCATGCCTGGAAAGCCTGGCAGGAATGGTTGGAGAGGCAGCACTGGCAGGAAATGGCAGATAGCTGGGATTCAATACCGGCAGGTGCTTTCATGGCAGTGGAGTGAGGCTGCAGGGCTGGTACAGACCTGGAGCAGGGCTGTGGACCCTCCAGGAGACTGGAATGACCCACAAGACACCTGTTGGATCAGCAATGAGACTTGGTTGTTGCAGTTTTGATGTTCACTCATCAAAGTGGTGGTTGTAGTGCCGTCCAAGTGGCGGTCACAGTCCAGATCAGTTGAGGTGGTAGTGGAAGCCCCAAGTGGTGAGGGAAACCCTGAAACTCGGAGTTACGTAGGCACAGGTCCAGGTGGGAGCCTCAAGTACTTCCCGTGGGGTGGGGAGTTTTACACTGGATGATATAACACTGTGAGTCACAGGATACTTCAGGAGTCT
>VZRE01008514.1:9151-32137 GCA_013396775.1 Cephalopterus ornatus | reverse complement strand
TCAGCGCATCAGGTGTATCAAGTGTGTGGTTCTGAAAGGGAATCGTTAACTCAGGGAAGGTTTGCTGACTGAGGTTGCTGGGGGCAGCCAGCGCTGCCTCTGTCATCCATGAATGACATTTTGCTTAAATTGAGTGCAACTCTTTCTGAAATACCTGCTTGCCCTTTCTCCAAACCAGACAAAGGGAGTCCTAGAACCTAATTCATATCCCTAGCCCTGTTCAAAGCTTTTATCCAGTGCTGGTCTCTTGCAAAGCAACTTTTTATAAAATACCCTGCAAGAAATGAGGCGTGTCTTTGCCACTCGCCATGCTAGGGCTTGGGCCCTGTCAGTCTGGCTCTGCTGCCTTGTATACACTGTCCTAGTACTTCTGCATTTGGTCCAGCATGCTTTTGTAATTGGACACAATGCTGGGAAGAATTGCATGGATCTGAGTGCCCAGGATGCAGCTCGGAGGATGACAGACACCCTACAGCACTGCATAAGGGTCATGTATTGTCTAGCTAGGGACTTCAGTGTACTGAGGTCTTGAGAATAGTTAAATCTGGGGAAAAGGGTTTTATATATCAATATTTCTGCAGTCTTAAACATGTGAAGGAAGTGCACCTAATGCTATGTCACTTTTAGCATCTATGAAAGTAGTATGACTAATGAAAAGGCAGGTAAATTCAGACATAGTTACCTCTTGTTAGGATAAGCAGCTGAATTGTCCCAGTTAGGAATTTTGCATTTTTGGGGACACACTGCTTGCACATAGGGAAGGGCAAAGTGCTTGTCTCAAATGGGCAGATTATTAGCCTTTAATTAAAAGGAGGATCTGGACATGTGTCTGATCTTCCTGTACCACACATGTCCAGATCTCTGATTAGCACTGGAGGATGTTTATTCCTACTTTAATAGTACCAATTTATGTTGTCTAATATAGGCTACACACACATGAGAAAATACACTGGGTCAGGCACGAGGACTGTCTGAAACCTGAAATTTGGCTCTGAGCATTTTCAGTCATTGTTTTTTCCTTACTCTCAAACTACAGTGCTGCAGATGAAAAGACTTGGTTTCTATCAAGATTTTTCTTTTCTGTTTAGAGATTTGATTATCAAAGAGGAAAATTTCCCTCCGATTGTGGGTTGCTGTGGTATAGGCTTATTCTGTTCTTGTGATACCATCAAAAGGTAAAACTGGCCAGCGATACCATACACCACGCCAAAGAAAAAAAAAAAAGAGGGTCAGGAGAAACACAGTCACACACACAAGTCCTTGAACTTGCACAAAGAGATATCATGTTACATTTTGCAGTGTTTCCTAGGAAACCATTTTAGTGTAAAAGGAACTCTTTGTCTCCTGCTCTTTGTAAAATTGTTTGAACCACCATATCTCATAAAGAGGTTGTTTCACAGACAATTTATGCAGCATTTAATACAAGCTCAATCTGTAGTTTGCTGCACCATCAGAAGCAGTATCTTTATCAGCAGTCTGAATACTTTAGATTGTATTTGTTGAGAATTGATAAGTTTATGTGATAATTTCCAAAAGTCAGAGAATATACTAGTTTTCTTTCTTTTTCTTCTGACATGGAATCTCTTTTTCTACCAGCAAGGTGGTATAGAAAAAGAAGAAAAAAAAAAAAAACAACACCAAAAAAAAGGGCTTTTTTTGCTTTGTGAAGCTCTTGGAAATTGCTTTGGGAAGCTCTTATCAGAACCTTTTTACTAGCATGTTGGCTGAAGCAAAAGTACATTTTGCTTTGTTTCCCTTTGAACACAGAAGAGATGGAACAGGATTTCCGCAATCATTGCTCCGACTCCCTGTTGTGGCAGTGCCCACGTGCTTGTGCGTGCGACCTGCCCAAATCCAGAAGGCTGGAACAAAGGACTCATCTGTGCTGAACTACCTGTGGCTTTCACTCCTGCAGGCTGAGTCCCTTGGCTCTGCAAGGTGCTTCCCTAAAACAGGGCAGTTTCCCAGCTGATGCTTGTAGGAGGTTTTTCTATGCAGCCTGCTGGCTCCGGAAGGTATAACCATCTCAGTCCTGCTCTGCAGACAGGGGTGGAAGTCCTGATACTAGGGCAGGGCTTGCAGGCCAGAGAAAGATACGGGTTTCCACTGAGTTCTTTGCCAGTTCTTTTCTGTTATTTATCATCTTCCTTTAAATGCAGCACTCGATGTCTGCTATTTCATTTTAAGGAGGATGAATGCCAGGGCTCACAGGGTGTCCACCGCTGCCAGCAGGCTGTCCTGTGCTTCCCCTGCACTTTGCGTAAAGAGCTGACCTAATGAGTTTTGTTCCCTCCTGTAGTCTCTGTCATTTACAGTTGCTATAATTTCCTGTCATAGCTACTTTTTTCCTCCCCCACCTCCTTGTGATATTACGAGATTCATCTATAAGGCTGATGTGCTCTGACTGCAGCATGGGAGATTTGTCTTTGTCTTAATATATTATTTATGATGCTATTATTCCTTTCAGTGGACTGCCAGCCACACTCTGCATACAGTTGCTGGTCTTCCAAATGCATCATGGCCAGCAAAGGAAAACACTGATCTAATTGAATTAACAGTGGTTCTGTTAGCCCTAATAGAGTTTGTCATGGAACACTAAGCAGATGTGACAATGATCTTGGTTAGTCATATTTTTGTCCCTACTCCTACACATGTTAACTGTTAGCCAGATCAGCGGAGAGGATAATTCTCCTTTGCTGATCAGTAATAGTGCTTACCTAGACATGTGGCAATCACTTAGGACTGATGGCTGAAATAAGCCAGGGACTTGAATATCAGAAAGTTTTATATTCTGACAATAAACTTGGCTAATTAAAACAAGATGCAGATGGTACTGCCACCTAGTAATTTTCACCTCACTTACTCTGACTCCAATTATAGCCTCTCCCCACTGACTTACACTGTTTAAATTACAGTCAGGGGACAGATGACTATTTACCTGTTTCTATTCATACAAAGAAGTCTAACACATCATTGTTCTTCTGAACAAGGCATGTGAAGATGGACTTAGTACTCATTCTGAAAAGTATCTCCACTCTGCAAAAGAAATAATAAAAAGACTACTTAGAGACTCATTAGCAGACACAAGCATCAGCAGGAAGCATATGAATATTACACACACAATGTGTCTCTCTAACACTTGTTCATTGGAGCAGGTGCCATACTTCTGGGAAATTAACTTTAATTGGATAAATAAAAAACTGGCTTTAACTAAGCCAGTCCAGCCCACTTTCTTAGCTTATTATTTTCTTTAGGCCCTCTGAAACACTTGATGTTAATCCCTTGGGTGACTTTCACTTCTTCTCAGGGTAAAATATGTTTAAAGGGAGAGGTTAGACAATCAGCCATCAAGAATGGATTAGGTTTGCTTGATGCTTCCTCAGTGCAGAGGGGTGGATAAGACTACCACTTGAGGTCCTCGACATTGCTTTAAACAAGCTTTATCAGCAAGCATCAGGAGCAAGAATCCATGCCCAGCCCTGGAGAGAACACAGAGTAATCCTGTGAATTCCATGGCAGAAGAATGATATGGAATTGCATCCCAGAAATTACTCTGGCCATCACTGTGTTGCTCTTAGTCTCGATGCATTACTGTTATGGCACTTCATTCTGGCACTCCCTTTCAGGTAAAACCAGCCCTGTGTACTGCCATCCTGCTGGCAGTAAAATGCACTGAACTGTGCACGCTTTTCCTGATTGCCTAATTGTTTTTCACATGAGGAGCTTTCAGGTGCAAAATATACTCTGCTGTAGAAGCTACAGTGGGGCAGGATTTGCAGTTATCTTTGAAATTATACTCATGGGTAGTTTGAAATTATATGTCTGTTGGAGGGAGAGGGGAGGAACAGGGCGGTGGACCAGGATTTAATTACAGAGGCCTATTGTTTTGAGTCATTCAGTTGGGTTCCATTTTGTATAAAAACATGTATGCAAATTAAGGTTGATTGGAAAGGAACTTCCATGCATCGTTGATGACATGCTAAACGAGGTCAACATGAGTACCATTAATACGATGAATAAGATGACACTAACTTGACAGAAGTGCTCAAAGCGTCCTTGCTTTCTCTTGGTTTTCTTGTTTGCCCTGTTCAGCCCCAGGATGCTGCTTCAGTGTCGCACTAGCAGTCCCTGTAGGGGACAGATCTCATGATTCAAATAGACAGCATGTAGCTCAGTGGTCTCCTCCCCTGTCAAAAGCCACCATACTGCAGGCTGAGGGCAGTGCCTCTTTTGGGATGGGGAGCTGTGTGTGCTCAGTGGAAGAACTATTCCTTAGCAGGGTGCTGCTGTGGGTGCCTGCACTCCGCTTGACTGCCAAGACCCCATCAGGGCAGTGATTACTTCAGTTCCTCTCCTGGTCATTCCTGCACAGCAGAAGGTAAGACAGGTCTCTGTTAGAGACTGTAGTTCATGCCATCTCAGAATTGTACCTTTGGCAAGGTGTTGCAAGGGAACGATGCTTTAAGGGGCTAGGTTCACACGTTCCCTTTGGCAGCAGGTTTTGGACACATAAATGGACTCATGCCCATGCTTTAAATGTACCTTTCTTTTCCAGGCAAGAGATGGAGGAGATATGCAAAAGGAGTCATCCAGCACCACTACTAGAGGCGTTCCTGGGCCTGTCCCTTAGGCTGTAGCTTGCAATTATTTATAGAGGAATATTTATATTAATGTTAAAATAGAGGTATATTAATCTTTGAATAGTTTCTACAGGTGTTGCTTGCGTGAAGCATTTCAAACATTTATAGACAAAGGATTGGCTGCAGGACTGAAAACGATACAGGTCCCTAAGCACCCAGAGAGCTTTCACTTTCCCATTTACTGCAGCTTTGGGAGTGTGCAAGTCAAATGCAGCAGACCATGGAGCACTGTGTGACAGTACAGTGCCCTCAGTCCCCAGACCAGCGGGTCCCTTAGCATTACTTGGGGCACACCCAACTCCTGGCAGACATCCTCCCTGCAACCACACCACATATCTGCATGCTAAGGGAGCCTGCACTGAGAAAAAAACAGGTAAGTATGTGGGCAAGGCACTGAAAAATGGTATTTGTAATGCTCTGCATTTGCATGTCACATATGCAGACACGTATCAGGAAGGCTCTAGATCCAGAACAGAGTGTACTGGCAGGGCAGAAAAGCTAAAACATGACCTGAGAAGGAGTAGATTACTGGATTAGATCCCTTGTTTCTAAGGGATCACACTGTCACATTGCATATTCCTCTCACAAAACAAACCCACTAAGTCTAGTAACAAACATAACCAAGCATTTATCTGTACTGTTGGTAATGGTTGTGCATAAGTGATCCCCATTTACACAAAATAAATGTGGAGAATGCAGCTATGATTTAGTGACTCCCAGGACTAGGGAGATTTTACACTCTTTTGCTGTTATCTGTTTACTACTATTTTCTTGTAGAATTAGTCTCAGCATCATCCTTTAAATCAGCCCTATGAAGCACAACAGATTTATGCAGCTAAAAGAAAATACAGGCTCCTCTGTTATTAATATGTAAAGTCTGGAGATGAAGTCACATCTGTATGATGATCTATTTTGGTGGACCACGTGTGCTTAAATCCCAGGCTTGATCTCTCAAACTATTAAGTCTGCCATAAATATTTGACGATGAACAAGCTTATAAAAAGAAAATGCAAAATATGAATAGAGGGAGAGCAAATGTGATTCAATTTTTAATTATCAGCACCACTACATTCAAGTTCATCTTATTTAAGAGGCAGAAAGTAACAAATTTCTTTCTCACTATAACCTAAATGATCAGCATTGCATTTGTTTGTATTTTTAAATGAAAAGGATAAATCATAGTAGAAACAAGAGAAGCAGAAAACAAGAAACAAAGTAGAACAGTCTGGTTTTATTACCATATGTAATCAAGAGCTTTTATTTCCCGTTTCTCCTCCTTTTTTGTTTTTCTTTCTTGCCTTTTTTTTTTTACAACCGACATTAAGTTGTGAATCATATGTTAGGGGGAAGTGGAAATGAAGGGAAACTGGTGACATCACAATACTTTACAACTTTACAACAAATGAGAGTCTGAATTTGTTGCATCTACAAGTGTATAGCAAGGGTGGAAAGCAAAGGCACACATAGGTTCATGAACCCCTCGACACAGAGGGTAGAAGGGAACTGGGGGTGGGAAAGGATGAAAACAGAAGACCCACCAAGTACGAAATGCATGTTTCAAGGTCAGCCCAGTGGTGTACATTGCGAAGGCAGATTGCTGCACAAGCTGTTGCCATGATTATTCATTTCTACATTTTGGGAGAACGCTTTGAGGGATAGTATCAAGGGAACCTGCGTGTTTAGTGCTTCAGGGGTTTGGAGCTCAGTAAAAAGGTTGTGAGTTGGTTCTTTTAAAAAAAATTACCTTGCTACCTACTGTTTTCAAAGGGTTTTCTGTTTGTTTTTATTAAAACAACAACACTGCTTTGGATACAGATCTATCTACTCCAGTCTGCATAGTTCACTACGGGTGAACAAACCTGTTTCATGAAAGAAGCCATGATGAAATGAAAGAACATGCAAGCACCCTTGTTACACACTTTGGTGTAGACTATCCAGACTTTATATATACCATCTATAAACTAACGGACTTAAAATCGGTCTTTTCAATCATTCAGAAACAAAACCAAAACCCTGAAAAACAAATGAAGTATAAAATTTTAAAAAACAAATTGAAACAGAAACAACCACCTTACTCGAACATACTGTTCAGTAGATATATATATATATATATAAAAAGCTTAGAAGCGATCCCCATCATTTTTCTACAGTATGTTGACACAGTTATTGTAACAGATTAAAAACACAACTACGTTTTTGCATAAACTGAAAGACTGGAAAGGAACTTACACATCTGCGCGCGCACACACACGCACACACCTGGGCGCGCGCACACTCCCACACTAGCTACATGCACAGTCACACAAAAGAAACAAAGGAAATAAACCCCGTGTTTTTCCCCAAAGAAGTATATGCAGCATCCTTCTGGAGCAGCAGGTAGCTACAGCAGGAGCCTGCCTGCCTGTCCTAGATCCATGTGCCCTGCAGGCAGCAGGACGTGCAGCTGGGCTTTCAGCAGGGCTTGGCCCCTCTCACCGGTGCTTGTCCCCGGCCAGGGGACATACCAGCTCCGTGGACATCATTAGTCATTTTCCTGCTGCCCAGTGAGAATGATCTCCATCCTGTAAAAGGGGAGCGAAAGGTGGGGGAAGGCAGAACCTCCAGCATGGTGCATTGGGAGCATCGCCACTTGTGGGTGGTTTTGAGAGAGGACTTGGCACAGCTAGAAAGTCAAATTGGAGGATATGGTGCTAGCCTAGTTTCTTTAGGGATGTGCGGTTATGACAATAACCACCACGTTCTTCTTTCAATGTCTTTACTCCAGTTTTTGAAGGGGCTTGGTGGAGGAGGAAAGATCAATAAATATTTGCATTACTCAAAGGGGAAAAAGAAAAAGGTTTTACATACTACAGCTCACAAATATACACAACTGAGGGTGTAAGGCACAAATTTACATGTGGAAGAAAACAGGCTATTCACAGATATATTCCCACGAAAAACCCGTGTGATAAGACCATAATTTATGCATGGTAACAGCCGGCATATTAGCTAGTTCACACTGTTTGAGGATTTTGTTTGCCGTCTCACATGCAAGGTGAAATGAGATGGCACATCACAAGCTGGTGCCTTCACAGAAAGTATTAGCTACTGACAAAGCCATGTTGATAGCAATGGTGCACAGATGTGCAGCTTTTAAGTTTCTCTTGCAGTTGCTTTAGAAGTTATGAACTCGCAGTATTTGTTGCTGTCTTAGGTCAGAGGCCCAGCCAGCTAATTAGCTGAGAGACTTAAATAGATATCCCCTTTTTTTTTCAGCTAACCAGGCAGTCCAGGCACAAAGTTCAGAATTCCAGCTCCAACTTATCTAACTCAGTGAATTTCTTGGAAAAATAAAAGAGTTCTAATTACTCCAGTTAATGTGATTCACGTTAAATAGGTGTAACTTTCAAGGTACTTCTCTGAAAAGCTGCTCACAGGATGATATGCAGGTCAGTTCTTTAGGAAAAACAAAAGTTGAACAATAAATAAGAGGAGTTACTTGTGTTAACAGTCAAGTGTTATTTATTAAAAGAGAAGGGTAGCGGAAATCTATGACATAGTTTGCCCAACCAGGCATTTAACTGCTGTGACCAAATGGCTGTAACACTGATGGGCATCATTTCACAGTACCTGCAAGCAGTAAACTTCTGCCATTGTTAAGTCAGAGTTAGCTTTATCAATTGATTTTTTTCTTTTTTTTCTTCTTCTTCTTCTTTTTTTCCCCATTTGTTTGTTTTTTTACATTTGTTTTGCTTTTCAGAGCACTCTTTCCCAGTTCAGGAATGCACTGTGCAGCTGGGGCCAGGGGGTGAAATGTCACAGTCATCTTTCACCTGTGTGCTTTTGGCTCAATGTTTGTGATGGAGTGTTAGTCTTTTGAGCAAAGAACTGGCAGGTTGCGGGGGTGAGTCCTGCAATTGAAACCTTCAACCACGGGTCATATGGCTCGGGTTTAAAAAAATATTCCACTTTTCCCAGAGAGCAGAAATCCAATACATCTTCAGCTTGCAACCACCATCTTCTCAGAGGAGCGAGTGATAACAGTTGCAGAACACTGGCTTTCAAGGGCAACTTCTGCTTAATTGCCGTCCTTGCCCCGCTCCCCCCCCACTCTGATTATGTACACGCATCGTTCGGCTTCAGGGATGTGGAAAGAGGAGCAAAGGAAGGTTTGGGAGGTACGTCTGGCTTTAGCGAGGGTGTGCGTTTCAAACCTGACCTCGTCAGTGAATTGTAGGTGGTGAGACTTGGCTGCCGAGATACAGTCACAGCCTGCGCCTGAGCAGCGTGGACTTGTATTGAGTCCACTCGCTGCGGGGCTGGTGGTGGGTTGTCACCCCGGCCAAAGCTCTGATTGCGGGAGAGGTGGGACGAGTTGGAGGAGTTAGTGTTGTTTCTTTTGAGAGTTGATGCCTGGTGACTTCTTGTGAGTGAGTTTGTAGGGTAGCTTCTCTTGTAGTCCACGTTGTAAGCAGAAGAGTGCATCTCCAGCCGCTTGCTCAGGCCACTCTGTGACAGCGAGGCCCCTGGGGGCCCGAGAGAAGCTTCCCGCTGGGGTACTTTTGGTGGCATGCTGTCAAGATTTTCCACCAGGTTAACCCCATGGCTGGGGCTTTTGCTACTGAGGTGGTCCTTGATAGTTTTGTACTCAAGGGTAGCATTCTGGTCCTCCATAGACATCTGAGCCCCATCACTCATTTTTGGCTGGTCAACGTACTCATGCTGGTAGCCTTGCTGGGCTATGGGCAGGACCACAACACTGGGGATGTGGCTGGGAGAAGCCCTGAGTGGCAGGTCAGTTGGGATCACTGGTGAGGCCATCGGGGGGATATCTTTTGTGCAGGCATTGATGAGGTTCTGGTTTCTCTCCCATTCCCTGCTGCCTCGGCTGGGCTTTCTCTTCTGTTGCAGGGTTGGGGTGGACTCAGGGGTTGGCAGGGCAGCCAGGTCCAGATGGTGCTGGTCAGCTTTGATTAGCATCTTGGCAGTGCTGCCTGGGGTAGCCAGCTTGCCATTGTGCATCAGAGGTGTGAGGATAGCTTCGGGCTTTGGCTCCTTGGACTGAGCATCACCAAAGAGGCCACTGAGCTTGGTAACGCTGCTCATGGAGCCACGTCGGGAGTGGGTCAGCTCCTTCTCCTTCCTCTGCACGACAGCCATGTCTCTGCGGCGATGGTCGCAGATGCAGTACACTATGATTCCCGAAAACACGGCCCCCATGACAAAAGCAAGAATAACAGCAATGGCCAACAGGGTGACTGGCACCAGCTGATCATGACCCTTCAGGTAACTCTCTCGAATCACTCCTGCAATAAACAGCATACAGTGGTTAAACAAACTAAGGGAGCAAGGAGGTAGCAGGGAGGTGGGGGAAGCTACTTATCATTAACTACTTCATTTAAAGGCATGCCTCTGGGAGTTTAGTTTTTGTTTCGCAAGGTGATTTTGTTTATCAGGTTGCCCAAATCTGGAGAAATACTGTACCTGTCAGCTACATCTTGCATGTGCAGCCTTGAGTTTTCAGTACAGCTTTCAGATCTGGAGCTGAAGACTACAAAGTTTGGGAAGGGAGAGGGCAAGTGCAATTGGTTTGAAATCCTGGCCCTGGGCAACTCACAGTAACTTTAGCAGATCAGAGCTACTGGCTGTGCTCCTCTGACATACTGCTCATTCCTCGCCTCCCTCTTTCTGACATCTCCTTGTCTAATACCATCTTATTTTTACTATGGTAAGCCATTCACATTGAAAAACCTCTAAAAGGAGGAGAGGAGATAGAATCTCTGCAAATACCAAAGAGGTGCATCCCACATTGTTTAAGGCTTCATTTTCTGATCTTCCTTCTGTTATCTCTGTCATGTGTTTTTTAAGTAAGTGTCACATGCCTGAGCTTCAGGAGGATGTTTAAGTAACTATGAAAGATAGAGCACAGTGTTGAAATTTATTGAGCCTGCTAGATGACTGTCCTTGCTATTTTAATTTTAAAAGCTCTCTCCTTTCTGAACACATGAATAGGTTGACCTCTGTGCTGAAGCCTATGCTTTCTCATCTGAGTGCCTCATCTTGTGGTCCCATCTGGTGGTCAGAGATCATTGTCAAACCTTACTTGGCCCTCTGAGCACCTGCTGTCTGAGAAGGCGTCTTTGGCAGAGCGCACCTCCTCCATCTGAAGTCCCTAATGCAGCATTAGTGAACACCCTGAATTTCTGAAGAAAGTAGTTTTGGGGTTTTTTTTCTGATATAGTTGGGCACCAAGCCAGCAGCACTAAAGAAACACGAGCACAAAGCCTATAGTTTGCTTTTTTTTTTCATTTCTGATTTTGTTCTTACTGCTTAACAAGGAGCAGCCACAGTCTGACAAGGAACTGAAAGAGCATCTCTCCCATCTCTTTCTCCAGAGAGGACCTAAGTGCCAGGGGATTAAAACCCTAAGGAAATGTAATACTTGTCCTTGTTACAGCAGAGACAGCAAGACAGAAAATGTAGCTCCAAGGCTCTCCTGAGACTTCATGAAGATACAAAACTTTCATGTTGTAAATCAACTTCTTCTAAAATAATGTCTTTTCATGTATTTGGTACTGAAGGTATTTGCAGCCCAGAATTAGAACCAAAATGCTCCTCAGCAAATTATGTTAAAAGAACATTGAAAAGTTGCCTCTTCCCCACAGGAACTTTCGATAAGTATTCTGGCTAGATATAGCATTGTTCCTATTTTTCTGTCCCAAATGAATTGCAGCATTTAGGTGGACAAGGGATATTTGCTTACAAGACACGAACTTTATAAGCAAAACAGCTCTTGAAATTGTAAGCATCTGCATGAGACAACACAGCTGGTTGCCACAGACATTATTGTGCTATGACAATATAGAGGATTATGATTTCACAAGGTGAATAATTATCAAGAGCGGATGATCACTTAAGAAAATAAGATCTGGCATCCATATAAATGTCTTAACAGTAAAAATGTAAGGGCAGGAAAATAAATCTCAGAAAACAATATATAATTAGAAACAATCTTCAAATTAAGTGTTTCTAAGAGAACCCTCTTTTAAAGCCCAGCAGCTTCTTAAGAGGCAGATTTTTCTCTTCTTTGTCATCAGCACTTAACAAGCAGCAGCAAAACCTAGCTCTGTAATTTAAATCCATGTACAAATTGGTGTGTGTAGAAGCCCAGACTAGTGGTTACAGCACAGTCAGCAAAAACAATATTTCACTGTGAACGTGTTGGTGTCCTGTGGACCTTCACCTGCTGATATTTACAAGCTACATCCTGCAGCATTTTGAGACCAAATTTATTTACACTTGTAAAACTGCAGTCATGAACTGGAGAATCAGTTACACATATAGATACTTAAAAAGCCTGATTTCACAGACACCTGTCACGCACAAATTTCTCAGACATGCCCCTTTGAGCACTTAAGTCCAATGTTTTTTGTGTGAAAAAGACTCAAAATCCCCACTCAGTGTGTTGGAAATGATACAGTTTTCTAATTTTTAATAGCTTTAATTAACCTTTTGATTACTTGTATTAATTAATCATAGATGCTGTGTTACGTCTTAAATCACTTCAAGCCAGCATTTAGCAAGAAGTTGTCATAAGCTACTTTTGTGGAAACAAAGCTTGGGAAAAGTACTGAAACTGTAAGTTTTGTTAAAGGTTAACCTTGATATGCTTCAGTGAACAAAGCCGAGGAGAGAGAAAGATGTATTGTTGAAGCTGGACATCTGGAACCCAAGATTTATGAACTGCAAGGACTTTTTGCAGAAATCAGCAGATAAAGAAGAAGGCTAACAAAGACTCAATATATGTGATGGAAAGTTCTTTCCAAGACAAAGATACTAAAAAGACTGAAGATGTGACCTAATTATTATAAAAAGCAAAAAATTAATAACCAATAGAAAGTAGAATACTAACTAATGAAAGAGAATTACATAATTAAAAACCAAGGAAAATTAATTTCATTTTTTCTAAAAACGTATAAATGAGTAGAAAAATTACGTATTGGGATCTATGTGTGACTGACTGAACTCTGTCAGTCTTACACACACACCTCAGGCCAGAATTAAAGTAATGCCTTGCTTTCTAATGCTAAAATGATGGTGTCAGAGAGTTTTATTTATCCCAACAATTTCAGAGTATTTAGCAACAAGTGCCTACCTAATGATGCAAGCACATACCATCAAAGCCAGCATGGGTTCATGAAGGGAAAAGTCGTATCTTACTAACTTAATAGTCTTCACTGAAAGGGTGGTCAGTCATTAGAACAAACTGCCTAGAGAAGTGGTGGAATTATCATCCCTGGGATTGTTTGAAAAGTGTGTCACTGCTGTCATGTGCCACCTGAGGACATGATTTAACAGAGACCATGGTGGCACTAGGTTAATTGCAGCACTCGATGATCTGAGAGGTTTTTCCAACCTAAATGATTCTGTGATGCTATGATTCTAATATCTTGTTACTGAAGACTTTACAGTATAGACTGTGAAGAAGAGACTAAAGTGCAGCCCTGTGGGAAGGGAAATGGCAGTTTTGGTTGATGGTAAACTCGATATGAGTCAACAACATGTCCTGGTAGATAAAAGGGCCAACTATATAAAAATATTGTAATGTTCCAAAGGAGTGAAAAGACTACAGGGCATCACATATGAGGAGTGGATGAAGATATTTGATTTGTTCAGCTTAGAGAAGAGAAGACCTCAGAATCACAGAACATTCTGAGTTGAAAGGGACCCACAGAGATCATCGAGTCCAGTTCTTAAGTGAATGGCCCATACAGCAATCAAACACATGACCATTAGTACCGTGTTCTAATCAACTGAGCTAGTCTCAGGGTCAACCATATTGCTGTCTAAAACCACATTGCATGTCTTTTTCATGGTGGGGAGGGGAGAGGAAAGTGCTATTCTATCTCTCAGGTATCTGATGATAGGATGTAATGGAACAGCTTAAAGCTCATGTTCATGCCTGACATTTCCTACTGGCTAAGAGAAACTTCAAGTTCTATGCTCTCAGCCTTCTGCTTTAGGCTAAGTCCTACTCTGCAGGTGATAGCCTTAAACACAAACATGCATCACTGCATACAAAAGCAACATGAAATCTTCACTTTTAGATTACCAACAGATATCAAATCATTAGCATTCACATTACAAATCACCACACAGTCCAGACTGAATGACCATTTGTGTTCATGGGAGAGGAAGCTGGAATGAGATTGTGCATGCTGCAGGCATTTTATCTGCATAAATTTATGATGGTCTTAAAACAGTTCCTCTGGAACTCAAACCTTCCTGATGGTCATTATGTTTTCTATACTACAGGATATTTAACATTAGTGGTTTTGCTCTAGGCAGGCAGATCTTCTCTGGACACAATGCCAGGTTAATGATATAATTTATTTTTTTCAGGGATCACATTCATGTATCTTTAGTTATGCAAGCAATCCCACTAACTTCAATGTAAATAAAATAAAATGAGTGACATTTGACCCCACATTAGTGTTTATGGAATAGATAAAACTAAGTAATGAAAAAGTAGGAAAAAATGTTCAGCACCCTACTGTCATGACCACAGAGCAGGTGAGGAGTGAGGGGTTGGAATTTAACACAAAATGGGCTGATAATTGCGGTTGTTGTCTATCAATATCTCAAGCCCCTAACATCAGTAGTAACTGTCTTCAGAGACTGGGATGAATAAGCAGGTGTGTGATCCCAAACACGCCAGTTTGAAGCAAACAGATTGGACAGTGTTCATACTAGTTTGCAGTTCTTAAAGAACAACCCAGACCCCATGGTTTAGTCCAGCATAATTCATTTGCACTCATTATTCAAGGAATTAAAATGAATAGAGAGAGCAATCAGAAAAATGCTGGGTTTACATTTTTGAAAGTTAAATAAAGTATTGAGACTCTCACTTTTGAGGAAATACCTGCTATTAAAAAATCTTACAGCTATATGTTATCTGGCATATTTCTAAGACATCATGTACTGCAAAACAGACTGGGCTGGCTGCATAAAATACTATGGAATAGGACTGTAAAATATGCTTGATATCATTATCACATTATTTTTATCTTATTTAATAATAAAACTATTATTCTAAATTAAATACTTTTGAAGTGTTATGTCTAGCACTTTCCTGTTTGCAATGTATCATTTTCAAAAGTGAAAGTACACTGCTTACTTCATTTTATGTGGTCTGAACGGCTCATCCATACTCCTGTTTTCTTTTTCTGTAGTGAGGCTTATCACTAGGGATAACAACAAGCTATTCTTTGGAAAGGGACAGTGTTGACAGAGTTACCTGTGTGAACATTATACTCAGGAGATGTGTGGTGGTAAAGATGATAACAGTAAAACTGAAAATGTTACAAAGACACAGATGACATTAAATATTTGAACTTTCAAGGATCAGACCTTACATGTCACTAATGCCACAAACATGCTGACATTTACTGACCTCCCTGAAGTCTTCCATTTAAGTCAAGCTCTCTTCCTTACAAGTCACAACTGGGCTTACAAGTTCAGGGTCTTTCTACAAGTGATTCATTATTATTTCTAGCTACTAAAAGAGCCAGTCTAGTCACCCGATATTCTCCCCTTTTCATGGCCATTCTGATTCTCATAGACAACCTGATCCCTCCTCCTCCACTAACTTTCTGTAATTTCATCCCGTGTCTTTTTGTCTGCATCTCCTAACATCACCATTCATTTTCTTGTTCAGTATACCTTGTACTGTAAGTCTGGAACATGCAAAATCACCTCTTCTTACTCATCTAATGAGAGAGAAGACCTGATATGGTATTGCATTGTTCTGCTATACATAATTCATTCCTTCTCCCAGCAGAGCTGGTAGGTAAGGTAAACTGTTTTGGCTGGCTGATTGGTTAAGAGGATATTTAGAAAAATGTTTCCAAACCTTCAAAGTGATTCAATTCTAAAATGAGCTAGTGCTTGGATGAATCACATGAAGAGCACTGATGTAGCTTGTTCACTAAAGGTATCTGGGGAAAAAGCAAGGAGACATTACATTTTATGTCAATAATACATATACTTTTTCTAAAGTTCTGGAAAAGAAGCAGACTTGTGGAATGTCTCTGGGTAAAAACGAGACAGAAATAGACCAGAAGTTATACAATGATATAGATCTCCTGTATACTAAATTATCAAAGGCTGGAAGGTGAGGCTGCTTCTTAACAAAAAGTAAGGCTTTTCTTAACAAAAGTATTAAGAGCTAGGACAGTATTTCTGCTTAAAAAAAAAACCAACAAGTAAAAAAGCAAGATGTGTACAGTGCTGAAAACACTACTGTATGAAAATGCTGATGAAGCTATTAGCATGCTCTTCTCCAGCTAATTCTAATAGGAAAGAAATTCCAAGGGCAAAAATGTAATTAGGATGAAATAATCACAAAGGAATAGAGTTCATCATTCTAAGGAATACATGGCTTGAGCAGAGCTGAATAAGAATAATGAATATCAACACAAAAATCTTCAATATAGCAGGACAGATAACGCAAGACATGGAGACTATTTACTCTTTTTCCTGCTTCACTTTTCAACAAAATTCCCTACTCTGATCTGTGATCAGAAATGTAACAAAGTCAGGGAATAAGTGTTGACCATGATAGAGAAGAAACGTAAACATATTGAGATAATGTAGACATTTTCAAATTGTCTAACGTAATCTGTCCCCAGCAGCTTAAGGAGCTAGCCAAAGCAATTTCTAGACATTGCACAGTATCTTGGACAACACTGGAGGTAATATAAGCATGACGAGCTCTGCAAAAGGACAAGCACACTACCTGCCTTTCAGAAGAGCTAACGGGAAGACCTAACAAAACACAGACCTGTTAGTGCAATTTTAGAATGGGGATGACACTAGAACAAGTGATAAAGCAATCAATTTTATGAGCATCCAAGGGCTGATAAAGTAATTAAAAAAAAAACAGCCAGAGCAAATTTTTCAGTAATAAATTACATTAAACCAGACAAAGTTCCTTTCATGAAAAGATAAAAGGTTTACTTTTTCTTTGACTTCCCTAAAGTCTTTGACTTATCTTCTCACTAGTATATGAAAGTGAGCTAAAACCTGCTGAAAAGTTGCAGTTGAAAAATACTGATCAAAGTTCTACGTGGAAAGAGATCTAAAGTAAGGTGCGTGTCTCAGGAGAACAGCAATTAATTAACAGGCATCTGCAGAAAGGAAGACCTCAACTCCAGAGGCCCAGCAAGAGAGCTGTGTCCTTTTATACTGTATAGTATAAAAAGAAACATGTCATGATGAAGCCTAAATTTCCTTGTCTCACCTGTGATCCCTGTGTGACAAGAATGGCAGAACATCAAGAAAAACCCCACAGTAATATTCTTTTAAGTGTAGGTTCTTCCCAGTTTGAATAGCTTCTTCCCAGTTTGAATAGCTTAATATGAGGCTGTTTTAGTGATACAATAGCTTGGGTGTTGCCATCTTCCACAACCAAGCTGAAGTTGGTGAGGAAAACTCACAGGACAGACAGCAATATCTGATATGATCACTACAAGATCCCCTGTGTGAATAACAGCTACCTGTAATGACATATAACACCTTTCAGTTTGAGCACTACAGTGAGCTGTAGTGTGGAGACAAAGGCACCTTTGTCCCTGAAATGACTTATGGCTGCAAGAAGTGTACCCCGGACAATGGGAAGACCACATCCCATGTGCACCAGGATCACTCTGATCAGCTCTGCAGGGAGCTGTCATTGCCTAGCTTTTCAAAGTTGCCTGCAAGACTTGGTAAAGTAATAACCCAAAGTGGTGGCAAACAAAGCTGAAACACCAAAGAGGAAAATGAAGAATGATGTTTTGGAAGGAAAATGAAGGAATAACTATCAGGAAATCAAGTAATATTTATCTCTAGACAACACATTAACAACAGTTAGGAAGGGAGCGTCATTGCTGTCTTAAACTTCACCTCACTAGCTAAATGGGAATGAGCCCATTTCCATCTACAACACCTACAAAATCACTTGAGACTTTCTACAGAACAAGTCATTGTTCCAGAAAGACACAATGGTTTCTTTACTGTTATTATTTAAGCGGAAAACTTAGCAGATAATTTCATTCTTCAGTGCAAGTTTCTCTATCTGTTGTACATCTCCTTCTCCTTAGGCTTGCAAGAAACACTGGTAAAACCCCATTATGAATTAAGATTTTTATGGGCTTCAGAATATCTTTTTTAAATATCACTGAATAGTTTTCAACATGTGTCTCCAGGTGTTAGAACTATGTTTACAGGCAGTCTCATGCTAAAAGACTATTGCAGACCGGAAAATCCCTGCAGGTATAAACAAGCTTTCTTCCTCTTTTTTAACTAGTAATAAAAAAGTTGACAAATTTAGACTGGACACCCAGGTTTAAAGTGATAGAAAATTCAGGAATGACCAGAGTCTACCATGGATTTCTAAGATCTTATCTCATGTTTTCCTGAAGGAATAATTTCGAGATTGGGCATAAACCAAGCACATTATAATCCCAGTGATTTGGTGCTTAACACTTTAATAGAATTGCTTTCTTGAAAACAATAAGTAAGCTTTTTTCCTTCATCTTTGTTCCAGGTCCAAGAACTCATTCTGCTGACTCAGGGCAATACCATTGTACCCATTCTTCTGGACTCTCAGAGTCACCAGCCAGAAAAAAACTAGCTCAAACATTTGTAGTTAAACCTGTTGGCAAATGCTTCCTCCCCCTCCCCTCGCAGTAAATCTGTATTGTTGACCTGCAAAGGTCTGCAACTCTAAGTTTTGCATGACTGTGCTGAGAACAGCAATCCACCCTAGGGCTCTCAAAGCCAGTTGTCCAATCTAGTAGTCTGAGGTACTCAACAAAGGAAAAAGTGGATGCCCGAACTTGAAGAGAATAATGAAGTTGGTAAAGAAAAAGCCTTCAGTTATAAGAGGCCTGGGGATCATTGGCGGCATGAGGAGAAATCATAGTTCAGAACCATGAAAACAAAATCAATATATAATGTAACTGAAGTAATACAAAACAAAGCCTTGAAAAGTATCTAAGCAATCACATCAGCCACAATGGCCTCTGTTAGGGTTTTCTGTCCCTTTATCAGACCTATTTCAGAAACAATCTCTCCAGGACAAATTCATCAATTGATCTCTAATAGAGGTTTTATTTCTCCTTTGAACTGGTCCAAATTATACCACTTCTCTCCACTTTTCAAGAGTGACTGCCAACGTGACTCTCCATAGAAAAAAAGATGGTTGTAACTTACTTACAAAAGGAGGAGAGATGAACATGTCCATATGAGATAACTTGTGACTCTTGAAGTAACACTTTCAGAATGCATTTAAATTATCTGGTTTTAGTTTGATAAATAATTTTTCTGCCTGTCACTGTGGCCACATAAAACCCACACCGTGGCCTTGTTAATTCACACTTATGAAATCTGAGAGATTAGAAACAATGGACTATAATAGATGGAAATGACAAGACCTAAGCTGGAAAGTTCATGCTCAGACAACTCCCACGCCCACTGAAGTGAAGGGCAGGCAGACCTGAAAAGACTGGAATAGCAAGCTCTTAAAGCTTTTTTAATGGTGTTACTTCTGAGCAGTATCTCTACAAATAAACCAGTTTATTACGTTTGCAGATATGGGAGAAGGGTTGTTTGACACAACCTGCTGCATGTATAATATAATGATGAAAGTCATTACAGTCCTGAAGCCAGCTCAATTTTGTTTGTCCCAGAGGCTAAGCTCAGGGCCAGCTCCTGCACTAGAAAGCATTTGACAACCTTTGTCCCACTGGCAGGTGGTATGCAGTGACTGATCACTTTGAACTCTCCTGATTTCAGTACTTTCCTTCACCTCTCACCCTTTCCCAGTGAGCGATGATAATTTTAGACGCCTGTGTGATGGAGAAAAGCAGACATGGCACGTCCTTTACAAAAAAGTAAAACACAGGCATTCACAGTAGTTAAAAACAAGAAGTACAAAATCCAAATGTCAAAGAAAATTAATTCTTTTGTGGTTTGTCTCAGCAGAGGCAAACTTTATGCTGCTTTGCATCTTAAAACACAAATTTCTTTTAAAGTCTGCAGCATTTCCTCTAGTGACGTAAAAAAAAAGCTCAGTATACATTCTGGGACCTTTCTACTCTGCCTGGGATGAGCTTAAACATATCCAGCTGCTCTTTATTAGCTTACTTCGGGGGATCTTTCACAGCTGGGTTAAAACAGATTTACGTATGTTTGGCTTAATATGCATGATTTCAGGGCTCCAGAGAAGTTGTTGTAGCTTGCAAAGTGAATCTCTCATTTTCACAGTTCCCATTTCACTGCATGGAGCTCCTCTGATGGTGCAGAACAAATGCTGGGGTTTTTTTTTCTTTTTTTTTTTTTTCCTGATGTGAGCATTATGTATTCTGGACAGCGCAGTGCCTTTCTGGAAGACGTCTTTATGAACAGTGTTAAGGAAAGAGAAGCTGTCGCTGAGAAATTCTGTGGCTTTTCCTCTCCTTCTATAAAGCCTGTTTTGAACTATGACCTTCCTGCACAACAGGGGAAAGTGAAGTTTGCAGAATGTCAACATAAGCAGCTCTGCTTAGCAGGCTGAAGCTCAAAGCAGCTTCAAGGAAGAATCTGGGTTAAATTTCAAACACTGCATATGACCTAAAAGTGAAAATTGTTTCCTCATCAGCTCTGATCTTCTTTAAAGACACAAAAATGTAAGTGAATTTTGAGCTACTCGTGCAACTGAACACATCACAGCTGAACTAACAAAGGAGCTATCTATTAAACATTCAAGCCATTTAAATAATAAGGCAGTACCTATTCCCTGAGGTCCCTGGAAATTATTATTAAACTGTTAAACAACTATGTAACCAAGCCAACAATGTTTATTCATGCACATACACTGTATTTCTTAAGTACAGTCCAGTCCTTCTGCCCACAGCTGGGTTGCTGGTGCATGTTAGGAACATGGCTGGACCAGGTCTGCTTTTATACAGAAAAAGGATGAAACCTCTTCTGTCATTAAAATGCCATCACTGTATACTTCATGATAGAATGCAATTGTGGATTAACTCTTCATTTCTCCTACACTCATGAACACAGAAGGTGTAGTCAAAAGACCTGGACTTAAGAAATAAAACATGCCCCCCCACTGAGCAGTAAAAGACAAGACTTCCAGAAATATTTGCAGGGCTTGTGATGCAGGTAAAAAATAGCTTATACATATCTGGTATTAGGTTTATAATTTCCCTTTGTATTGCAGTTCCATAGCCTCATCTGCCTATGGATACATTAAGTGACTGAGGAATTGTGATGAGTTTGAAACACTGGCTGTAACAGTCAGCAAGACTCATTTTACTGCTAGTTCTTCTTCGATATCTCACTACTCTTCAAATATAAATATCAGCACACTTCTTTCTCTGTTACATAAATTCAAAACCACAGTATGTCCAGTAAAGCAAGCACAGTCACTCCAGTCACATCCTGAGGTAAAAGACAGTATTTTCTCAGTGGACTTCTTGCCCTGGTGCTGCTATGATCTCTCTCTTACTTAATTTTCTGTCTCCAATAGGGATTTGCATTTTTCTGTCTGTCAGACTTATAGTTCTCTTCTTTTTTTTAACCTTATTTTTTTAGCACCTCCCCACTTTGGAGGCAAATGCACGTACACTTATACTTCGATGCCAGAACTTCTTTGATGTTTCCCGTGTGCATTTTTTAACATGCTCAGTAATTACTAGGGCCAGTCTGCTTCTCTGGATGAGGTGAACCTGTAGCTTCATCTCAGAGGACATACTTTGGCAAGTAGGTATCTGTCCCAGCTCCAATAAAGCTGCCCTGGGGCCAGCAGTAATCTAACCACAGTAGTGTGGGCAAGCCAGTGTCCTCTCCAACATATATTTAAATCCCATCCAGACACCCTCTTGACTGTCCAGCAGGCCAGGCAGATATACCTCTGTGTTTGCTTTACCAAACATCTCACAAACAGCAGTGTGGCTGCAAACGTCAACTCCCCCAGCCTTCCAATCAGTTCTGGTACTTGATCAAATTTCACTTTTCTGCATTTACTGTAGCTGTTTGTTCAGTTTCTGCTCATGCTCTTTAATACAGCATTTTCCACTGCTGCAGGAAAACCAAGAAGTTTGCACAGCTAGTTAATGAACATGAAGGTAGGTGCTATAACAAGGAACATGACTGGCTTTTTCACATTTCTAGACTAGCTCTCAAGATATGCTTAGTGATCTACAGATACACAAACTTCCAAGTGGGAGGTTAAAGCCTATTTTTTCCTAGCATTGGAACCCTAGAAAATTTCATCACAATCTCTTTTCCCTCAGTGACCTATATTTATTCCCTCTCCTCTTTTCTAAACACAGTGGTAGGTGAGACCAAACCTTTCAGGGAAGCACAGCTGATGTTACCAAGTTGTTTTGCCACGAGGAAGTAGAGGTAAGCTGTATTGTCTTTCCAGGTCTTGATTCTGGGTATATGAAAGCAGATACTGATTTCATATTAGTACTTTAGCTCAATGACTGGGAAGTGCACACTGAGATATCCAAATCCCCTTGGTCTTACTGTATGACTGCCTCAGGACATTGCCTGCAGCTGGTCATATTTAGACAAAAAACATATAAAGTGTTGCAGGACTGTAAGGCTTCTTTAAGACACTGAATAGAGTCTACTGTTTTGTAGAGATAAAGTTGAATGCTATCTCCAAAAAAAGGGCAGTGCTCTTTATGCTCCGTGTTATGAGCTGTGATTGCCCAAACCCCTGGGCAGGCTGTGGTGAATGCAAGAGGTTCAGTGCAGAGAGCAGGCAGAAGAAGGGACAGAGGGCACTCCAGCTCTGCGCCCTCCTTTGAGAGGCGCTGACTGGGACTCATTCAGCAATGAATACACATCGAGAATTGTTGAACTGTTTGATGGGGGCTATAAGCTGGTAGCAGAAATTAAATTTCTCCAGTGCTGGCCACAGGCTCAATGAAACTACTGATGGCCTTTTCTGCACCACATGATAAGACCACCTCTGTTAGTGTCTAAAAAAACAGTGATACTCAGTGTTCACCCAGCACTGTAGCTTCTGTTTCACACATACTTCTTTCTTCCAAATAGGGACTCAGTATAGTTTTCTGTCTTAAAGAACGAGGAAACACCTGGAACATATGTGCTTCTCAAAAGACTTTGGAATTATTTCAGTGAAGGCTTTGGTGTGGTGCTGGTCAGGTGTCTCTGCACACCCTTAAATATCTTGTCTGTGCTGGTACTGTTTGTGTTCAGTAGAAGCAGATCTTTCAGGCCCTCCAAAAATACCCCTCTATTTCTTTCTACAAGAACATGATACTGAAGAGCAGTAGCTTTGTAGGGCTTCAAA